>QRDG01001265.1:0-124014 GCA_012064385.1 Puccinellia tenuiflora
CCCGACCCTCACGCTCCTCCAGCTGCCCCTCGCGGGTGGCCTGGTCCTTCTCGAGCAGCTGGACCTGCTCCTCGCGCCTGAGCAGCTCTTTCTCGGAGGGAGAGCTCCTCCTCGCCGCACCAGCTCCGCCTCGCGGGGCCCGCGTCCCTCGCGGGCATCAAGCAGCTCGCGGAGCTCCTTCAGGCTGGCCCGGGTGATCTCGGAGTCGCAGCAAACTTCTGCTCCACAGCCGCCAGCTCCTGGTGCTTGGTGGTGGTCTCCTCCTCGAGTGCCTCCCTGGCGGCGTCGAGCTCGTCCATCACCTCCTGCGCCTCCCGCTTGACGCTGTCGCGGGTCTCTTTGGCGAAGCGGATCGCTTCCTCGCGCGCCGCCTTTGCCGCGCGTCCTGCCGGCGGCACATCTCCACCCTCTCGTGGAGAAGAGTCCAGGCTTCGCCGAGCCTTGCCCTTTCCTCCGCCAGGGCGTCTTCTTCCTTGGCGAGCTGCTCCTCCAGCCCGTCGAGCGCCCGCCGCGCCCGGTTGAGGATGATCTGGCGATGGGCTGCTTGACGCCGCGGCGCTTGCAGCGCCAAGGAGACTCCCGCGCTGCTGCTGGGTGCAGAGTCCTCGATCCTCGTCGAGGCGCCCGGGTCCTGCCTCGGACCCACAAACGCCTCTGGTGCGCTCCGGGGGCTTGTGGGGGCGCCTTCTCCGGCGCTCGCTTCGGTTGCCCTCTGGGGGCTGGGCGCCCTCTCGCGCTCAGCTCCAGCGCCAGTGGGCTCCGGCGGCACCACCGCCTCCTGCTCCTCAGGGGCGCCTCCGGCCCCTCTGCAACGACCGCATCTGCCGCAGCCTCGGGCGCGTCAGCCCTTCTCGAGGAGGCCTCCTCCTCTGGAGGCGGCTCCACGACAATGTCTTCGTCCACCCTCTCCTCCTCCGTCTCCTGCTGGACGGGAGGGGTTGCCGCCCTGGTTGGCGACGGCGGCGTTGCCTCCGCCCTCGCCTCCCCTGCGCGAAGCTCCATCGCTGGAGGAGACGCCGCCCTGGTTGGCGACGGCGCCGCCTCTACGGTCTCCTCCTCCACGCGGTGCCTCCGCCACGGGAGAAGTCGCCGCCCGAATTAGCGACAGCATGGCCTCCTCGGCCACACCCGCCTCCGCACGGTGCTCGACCATGGGAGGAACAACTGCCTGCTGCGGCTCACCAGCCGCAGGCGTCTCCGTGACGCTGGTGGTCTCTCCAGCCTGGCCGAGCCGCCGCCTCTTTGGCTCCGCAGGCTGCCTGAAAGGAAGCCAAGTTGGAGATCCATCAAGGAGGTTTTTCTCAGACAAAATGTCGAGGGAAAAAGAAAGATCAAAGACTTACTCGCCGGCCATCACCCACACCCTCTTCTTCGCCTTGGGTGGCTGGGTGTGGCTTGCTCCGGCGTCCTCCCGGGCCGCTCCTGTCTCCGCGCGAGGGATGTCTCTCGCGGTTGCGGCCCTCCTGTCATGGACGGCCTTGGAGCGGGGTTCGCAGCGCCCTCTTCCTCCGCCGCTCGTCTCCTCCTCCTCTTCGGCACGCTGGGAGCCGACGACGCGGAAGGCATCCTCCTCGTCGCCGGAGGAGAGCACCTGTAGTCCACCTCGGCGTGGGCGCTCCTGGAGGAAGCCGATGCCCTCACCAAAGGGGTCAGTGCCCCTCGAAGCCTCGTCCTCGCCAAGGGGGTCCTCGCTTCTCGAGGCCCTCCTCCTCGGCGGCCTCCTCAGCCTCCGGAGGCTCATCCATGTATTCCGGCTCCGCCGCCCACGGGTTAGGGCGAGGCCCGCGGTGCCCCGCGGGCACAATTCCCCACTCGTCGAATGTGGGCATGTGCGCGCGCTGCTGCTCGATGCTTCCTCGCGAAGCAGATGAGTGGCTTGGCCGCCTCCTTCTTGGTGGACGGGATCTCCGGCGTCGTGAAGAGAACGCCCATGATCTGGCGTAGCACCTCAGGCGTGAAGCCGTCCCTGCTTAGCCGCATTGCGTCCTTCTTGCCGTCGTATCGCCACACCGGCTCGGCGTGCTGTTGGAGGGGGAGAGGTGGCGCCTGGTGAAGTCCCTTGCCACCATCTGGCCGGTGACCCCTGCCTCGCGGATGCGTCGGATATACTCATACACCACGTCAAGCCTCGAGCCCCTGAAGTCCGCGCTCGCCCAGCGTGCCCACTTCCTCGGGGGCCCCACAGGCACCTCCAGGAGAGGGTGAGTGGCCTTGGCGTCGACGAAGAGCCACTTCTCGCGGAACTTGTCCACCTTCTTCGTCACCTTGGTGATGGCGTCCTCACCGCACCAGGCGATGGGGATGTAGTTCTCGCTCCTGGCGTCGGCGATACGGAAGGAGACGCACCCAAGCCGCTCGCCCTTGGCGGAGTTCCGAAGAGAGTAGAAGCTGCGGAAGAGCGCCACCGAGGGGCGGATGCCGAGGTAGGCCTCGCAGAAGTGGGCGAAGATGGCGAGGATGAGGATGGAATTAGGATGAAGATGGAGCAGTTGGATCTGGTACACCTCCAAGATCGCCAGGAGGAAGTCGGAGAATGGTGGCACCAGGCCGGCGTAGAGAGTATGAAGGAAGATGGGGTAGAAGGCCTCGGTGAGTCTGCTACCGGCCGGCCTCATTTCGGTGGCGCCGTGCTCGTTGGTTCGTGCCGCCGCCAGGTGGCGCACCGTCGCTATCGTTGCCGCGGTGACTCGCGTCCGCGGCAGTGCTCCCTCGAGAGCAGCGGCGCGCGCCATCGCCGCGGACGTGCCCGCCTGCACCGTGGCCTTGCCCTTCGGGTCGGTGGCTACTTTCTTGGGCGCCATCGGTCGTCGGAGAAGAAGAAGAGTACTCTAGAGTTGGAGCGCTCTGGAAAGATTGGAGGCGTGGGGAGAAGTGTGCGGAGGAGTTATGGGAGAAGTAACGGGCGCTGCCTGCGCGCCCAGGCTTTATTGACCGGCTCCTGAGTCGTGGCGGGCCCCGCCACGTCGCCCGTTGGAGCCGAGGAGGTCGTGGCCGCGGGTGCAACCGCTGCGTGCCACGTGTCGCGGCCCTGTCAGGCATCTTTGGCCCCTCGACGCTTCGCCTTCGTCATGGGCCTCGGCGTGCCGTCGCAGGCCCGGGGGATACTGTCGGCACAGTGGAAACCAGGGTACCACGGGCCGGCCTGCCAGGGCCCACAAGATTCTTTGGATGATTTCCGCTAAGGACCAGGCTCTCCAAGCCTGGCGAGCTTCGCGAGGTTTTTCCCCTCGCGAAGGGTTTTTCTCCTCGCCAAGGATTCTCTCCCTTGGCGATGGATCGCTCCTCGACAAGGCGTCTCCGACGCCGCCCGCAATTCTGCTAAGGACCAAGCTGAAGGGCTCGGCGAGGCTTTTTGCCTCACGAAGCTCCTTCCTCGTGAAGCAATCTCTGCCCCCGCGGCAGAGAGCGCACATGGGCTCTGCGCCATGTGCAGAGTGACGCGCGTGCCTACGCGTGATGACGACGACGCCGCAGTTGCCGTTTCCATGTATAAAGCAGTCAACAAAGCGGAGCCAAGCAAAGCGGACAACGAGTATTGCATCTTTGGTGACAAGGGAACAGTCTGCAGCTACGCTCCAAGGACGACGTCACCGTGGGTCACCTCCCACCTCGGCAAGCGCCAGCCCACTGTCCAGCTGGTCGGTGCCCCTTTTCAGCTTTGGTGACGCCGTTCCCCTGCCGTGGACCGCGTCCACGAGTTTTACCTTTATGGTGGACTTCACCTTTACGGTGCACCGCGCCTCCTCCTTCGTCGCCATGTGGTAGCCCTTCCCGCCCAAATGTTTGGGCGGAAGAGGTCCAGGACGCCTATAAAAGGAGGAGGAGCACGCCCAAGCAAAGGGTTCGACTCTTCACTAGGTTCGGTTTTTGGAGTCTAGGAGCTTACCCAAGAACCCTAGATCTGAAGACTAGCAAGTAGCCATTGTTAGCCACCTCGAGCTCGACAAGCTCTCCTTGTACTGTGAACTCTCCAAGCAGTGCAATACACCAGAGCAGGACGTAGGGGTTTTACCTCCACAAGAGGGCCCTGAACCTGGGTAAGACCGAGCGTTCCATCTCTGCAGTGCTGTCCCGCAGCGAGACCGACGAGCACCGTCGTCGGAGCACGTTGAGGGTTGTTTGATTCCGTGTTCAGCCCCTTACTCGATCCTTCTCGAGACACCCCCAGTTCCTGGGACAGTTCTCCGACACACCCTACAATAAAAAGCTATATCAAGTGGGTAAATAAAAAGGGTATTGAGGTTGTTCATTATGTTTGTTTGTCTTGTTGTTTTGATGTGGGCTTGATCCATATCATGGGACAAGAGGTACCCCAGTTGAGGCTCTTGATGATACCATTATTACTTACAATGATAGATAACTTAAACTTGCTTTGTTTTCCAAGTTGAGTAATCATGGTGTAGGTACTTGTATTCAAGGGGCATGAGACATCTAACCTTTACTTTATCAAGGCCAGTACTCATATTTGCTTTCACATTTAACTTTAATCATTCAAGATGCTATGATAGGGGAATGAGAGCTTGACACCAAGTATTACCATATTACTATCTTTTATGTTACACTTTGTGAACTATCATTGAACATCCTTGCATTGAATACTTGATATTACTGTTGCATATTGCTACTTCTTTGAATAATGAATCATTTGACTTTATGTAGCAGTAGCAATCATCTTTTATATCCATGTTGTTATTATATTGCAAAGTTCATGTTAGTTTTATCACTTTCATACTCGAGGACGAGCATGAGTTAAGCTTGGGGATGTTGATGCATGTAAAATGCATACATGAACTTTGCACTATAATACTTATATTCCATTCATATTTGCATCATATAAGGGGTATATTACTGTTATTTAATGATTTTCGGTAATTAATAATGATTTCCCCTTTTCATGGAATTAATCCTGCGTTGGCAGAAAACCCCTATTTCTTTCCTTATTTATTTCAGGACCTTAACGACGTCATAATGAGCTGAAAATTTACGGGGATCATTATTTTAGAAGGAGGAAGACCTAGGAGCGAAAGAAGCGAACGGAGGTCAGAGGGGCAAAATAGGGTGCCCCACGCGGCCTGGTACTGTAGCCGCGTGGGCCCACCTATTTTGGCCCTCGTGGCCCCGTTTGCGTCGATCCTTCGCCCTGAAGCACCCTCGTGACCTAAAAACGCCTATAAAAATAGTCCCCCGACGTTTTCCAGAGGGAGGCGGGGAGAAACACAATACCAGAAATAGAGAGGCAGAAGGTTCCGCCGGAGAAGATCGGAGGGGGGAAACGCCGCCGGAATCCACCTCCGGAGGGCTCCACCCCCCTCCGGTGTGATCATCATCAACATCTATAGCAAGATTATCTCCATCTCCCCCAACGACATCTCCACCGTCTCCATGATGAGGAGGGAGTAGTCCCTCATCGGGGCTGAGGGCTCATGCCGGTAGTTATGTGGTTTATCTCTCTCTCCCATGGTGTGATCTTTATGTGATCATGAGCTTTGTAATCTAGTTGAATCCATAGATGTTACTCTTCATCATCTTATGAATTATGCTACTCAAGTGGTTTTATTGAGGTGATTTCTGGAGTCACATTTGTCCCATGGTGTGAGGTTGACAGTGTGTGCACCGTGTGTGGCTCTTAGGCTAAAGATTACATGAATACTTATCATGAGTTATTATTTGTGTTGGATGTCTCTATGATATTGTGGTGTTTGTTAGTACTATCTTTGGATGCATATAGTGACCGCATGAAGTGTCCATAGATGTGGAATACGAACTTTAAGGTGTGCTTTTTGTAGCCCTACACATTGGATTGGTGTTATTTATCCAACCAAAAATTAATTCAGAGTAGCATAATAAGGAGGAAATATTTATGTATTCAATTATATTATTATTGCTGAGAGTGTCCACTAGTGAAAGTATGATCCCTAGGCCTTATTTCCAAGCACCGTTTACACCTTTGTCTTGTCCTCTTGCATTGAAGAGGATTGGGACACTTTCACATTCTTGTTTTGTTACATTAAACTTCCATCCATTAAATCAACCATTTTGTTCTTTAAACTTGTTTAGTGCATAATCAACTAAAACTTGTGACACTTTAGTTGTAGGGAATAGATAGCTTTTCCTTCTTGCTCCTGCGCATCGATACCCTACTTCCACATTGAGAGGTGCTACAGTGATCCCCTGCTCTTGGGGGTTATCACCAAGCTTAAAGTCTTCCTTAGCATTAGCAATAGTGGTGTTCAAAGAATTCATAGTAATAACTTTGCTATCATCATGCAAATAATTTTCCATGGGTATATTAAATGAAACACTTATAGTAGGTGGAGGACCCCTCGCTGCCTCAAGAGCCGCGAAAAGGATGTCTCCAAATGTAGATTCAAATTCAGAAGGCTCCATAATAAAGTAAGAAAAATAAAAATAGCGCTAGCCTAACTAGTGAAATAAAAACAAGAAACAAAAAGATAAAATTGCAAGATCTAAAGAAGATACCTTCAAGCGCTCACCTCCCCGGCAACAGCGCTAGAAAAGAGCTTGATGTCTACTACGCGCTTCTATTCTTGTAGATAGTGTTGGGCCTGCAAGTGCAGATGTTTGTAGGACATCAGCAATTTTTCCTTAAGTGAGTAACCCAAGGTTTATCGAATCCACGGGAGGAAGAGGTTGAACGTATCCTCTCTCGAGCAACCCTGCAATTAAGATACAAGAAGTCTCTTGTGTCCCAACACACCCAATACAATTGTCAGTTGTTTAGGTGCACTAGTTCGGCGAAGAGATGGTAAAATATGGGTAATATGGATGGTAAAAGTTGATTTTGTAATTCTGTAATAAAAATGGAAGCAAGCAAACATGTAACAAAAGTGACTAGAAACAGTGTTCCGATGATTGGAAACAAGGCCTAGGGATCCTACTTTCACTATTGGACTCTCTCAACAGTTGTAACATAATTGAACGCATAAAACACTTCCTCTAACATCATGTAACAAAGACATCGCTCGGAGAAAACCGTCTAGGGCTACAAAAGCACACCTCAAAGTTCGGCCACCACAATTCATGTGTAGGTCTATCACACCCTAAAGTCCGAACACCACACATGCCACCCACACTGTCACCTTGGCTTTGTGTTGTCAACATTGACTCCGGAAATTATACTAGATAAATTGAGCAACATATCCATACATAATGAAGGGGAAAACATCCATCAGTTCAACTATATTACAATGCTCATGGTCACATAAAGATCACACCATGGGAGAGAGAGATATAACCACATAGGTACTACTAGAGCCCTCAGCCCCGATGAAGGACTACTCCCGGCGCATCATGGGAGGCAGCAACGATGGTGAAAATGGCTCCGGGGGCAATTCCCAATCCCGGCAGGGTGCCGGAACAGGAACTTCTGTCCCCCAAATTAAGGTTTTTGGTGGCAACGGAGCTCGGGAACTTTTCTAGAGAAATCAACCAGTGTTCGTCATTTTTAGGTCAGGAGGGTTTTTATAGGCGAAGAGGCGACGCGAGGCGGTGGAGGAGGCGGCCAGGTGACCCCTGGCCACAGTTGACATTTGGGGCACGCCCGGGCCCCGTCTGGGCGCTGTGGGGCCCATTTTGGAAAATGTCCAGGTCCACGTCGATCAGCGGAAAATTTCCAGAAACCTTTGCGACCAAGCTTTTTTCATTTGACGTCATCTTTGGGTTGGTTCGGGGACATCTTTAAAAATATCTGGTGGAGACAAATTCAGGGTTCTACCTTCGGGCTTCTTTTGCGTTCTTGTCAATTTTCCTACACATCAAAGTGTAAAACAAGAACATTGTGCACTTTTGCCACTATTAATAGGTTAGTCCAATAAATCCATAAAATGATATAAAACATAATAAACACATTTGGCATTTGATACGTCGGAGACGTATCAGTATCCTTGAGCTTGTGAACATATTCTTCTTCTTTAAAGATCTTTGTATTTTGTGTGGGCAAGACATGCTTTGCGTTTTGTCTCCCATTTGGTTAAGGCTATGATGATGATTTATCTCATGAAATTGCATGGTTGCCCCCATGTGTGGTTTTGGTAATTAATGACAATCTCTATGGACTAATGTTTGTATTGAGCTACTTGTAGGTGAGTCCATATGCTTTGCTTGATCTCCATTTGTTGGAATTAAGGCTAAGGGAAGAAGAAGATTATATGTTGATCAAGGCTATGTGCAAGTTGATCAACACACAAGGCTAGTAATGTACCATGAGGGATCATGTGATCTCATGGTATGGTAAGCACTCGTCAATATAGCCGTGTGAACTAACCCATGATCTATGTGCTTGGTATCACTATGTTGGGTTAGGTGTCTTGTCATGAGCTTGCATCAAAAGGAAGATCTTGTGTAGCTCATGAAGGACAGTTTCAAGTGGTGTGGTGCAAGCCCAAGATGATCAACAAGAAGATGTCATATGCTTGGAGCTTGCCATCCATTTGAAGATAAAGGCCATCTGAAGATTTGCCTATGTGGTGCTTCTCCCATCTTGGTGTATGGGGGAGCATCTTGTGAATCTTCACCAAGCAAAGCGCAATCAAGAAAGGTGGTGCGTCTTGAGGAGATGAAGATCGTCTTCATCGACCTCAAGTGGATTAATGCGCAAGGCAAAGGTACGATCTTGATAGGATTTCTATTTTACCGGTCTCATGAGTGTTAGTGGAGAGACCGGGTTATAGGATAGTTTGCCGTACTATCAAGAGGGGCTCTCGACCGAGTATCTTGATCGTATCGTTCGTGGAGAGCTCAAACCTTTGCATCCTTGCATCCTTGCTATCATATTTATTGGTTCTTATTTGGCTTTTATCCATATGAGAATTTAGAGCTTGTGTTCATCTCCATACCAAGCTCTAGTTCATCAAAAACGGATTTCATGAATATCCTATTGCGTTTTTGGTGTTGGAGGTTTTCCCGGCGCCCCCTTTTTAGAGAAGTCAAACTCTCTCCTTGTGACCTCCTCCTCACATGTTGGACAATGATGTTTCTCTGCATGATCTTGTAGAGCTTTTCATTGCGATTCCAACGAGCCCAAGATCATCGAAAATGGTGTCCGGATGCAAAAGATATGCCCGTTTTCGTTTTGCTCTTTCTGCTGTTTTTCAGTGGGGCGGAAGTTCCGGCCCTGAGACCGGAAATTCCGGCCCCCGAAAGTTCCGGCCCAAGCACCGGAAGTTCCGGCCCATATTTTCATCTGAGCTTTTTGGCTAAGTCTTTTGCGTTTTTCTCTTGGGTGGGGGTCCGGATCTTTGCACCGGAGGTTTGCTCCGGAAATATCCGGGGCACCGGAAGTTCCGGTACTTAACCCCGGAAATTCTGGCCCTGCGCTGCTCCAACGGCTAGTTTTTGGGGTGAGGCTATATATAGCCCCGTTCTTCCCCAAGGGCTGGCTGCTCACTTTGCTCACTTTTTTTCCTCTCTCCTCCATTGTTGCTAACCTTGTGAGCTTGATTCCTCTCAATCCCTCCAATGATTCTTGCCCAAACTTAGGGATTCAAGAGAGGAGATCTAGATCTACCATTCCACCAATCAAAATCTCCTCTAAGTGAGGGGAACTAGTGGATCTAGATTTTGGGGTTGCTTTATGTTTATCCCCTTTGTTCTTCCTCTCTTATTCCCCCCAAAGCATTTGTTGCTTGGTTGGAATTTGAGAGTGAAGGATTTGTCCACTTAGTGTGTTCTTGCCTTTTGCATTAGTTGCATCGTGTTGCTCTCTCCACGGTGATACGTGAAGATCAAAGTTGAGAAGCTTGTTACTCTTGGGTGCATTGTGTTCCCAAGAGCTTGTGCCTCTTGGGTGCATTGTGTACCCTAGAAGGTTGGAGGTGCCGCGAAGACTTCGAGTTGTGAAGGTTCGACACGATTTGGGAGCCCCCAATTAAGTTGTGGGTGTGTGCCCCAAGAAAAGTTGTAAAGGCTCCGGATTCCGCCTCGAAGGATTCCGATAGTAGAAAGTGAACCAAACCCTTGGGTGCGGTTCATCGGAGAATAGGGTGAGGCCTTTGTGGCATCTTGAGTAGGCCTCTTGTGGCGAGCTCACACCCCTCCAACGAGACGTACTCCCTTAACAAGGAGGAACTCGGAAATACATCCTCGTCTCCGCGTGCCTCGGTTATTTCTATACCCGATCCTTTTACTTTTGCAATTTACATTGTGATAGCCTTCGTGCTTGAAGTTTATATCTTGCTATCACCTTATTGCTTGCCTTGCTTAGCATAAGTTGTTGGTGCACATAGGTAAACCTAGTAATTTAGCTTGTTGGCTTGTTAATTTAAACACATAGTTTTATTCCGCAATTTTCAAGCCCTTATATAGAAAAAGTGTAAATCGCCTATTCACCCCCCCCCCTCTAGGCGACATCTCGGCATAGTTTGTTCTTTCAATTGGTATCATAGCCTCGTCTCTCTTGTTTGGCTTTACCGCCTAGAGAGTAAAGATGTCGTCTAGGGATTTAGTGCACAATTCCATGTTTATATTCAATGGCACAAATTTTAATGTTTGGAAAACTCATATGCTTAGTCACTTACGGGTCTTGGACCCCAATATTGAGCGTATCTTAGATATAGGTTTTTCTCCTCCAAAGTATTACGAAAGTACAACTTTAGAGGATGAGAAAAACTTATATCTAGATGCTCTAGCTTCTAATGAGTTTTGCAAATTTGTGAGTGTTGTAGTTTTCGAGTCAATCTTGCCTCTACGAAATGCTCATGAGCTTTGGACCAAGCTTCAAGATAAATATGGAGTGTCTAACTCTATTGAGGATGATTGCTCTCCCTCCACCTCCGACCGTGACGAGTTCTCATCTTCGTCTACTTCACCAAAATGTGGTAAGCCACAAACTAATGTGATGGTGAGTAGTGATAGGTTTTGCAATATTGATAGTGAGCTCATTCTTGATGATCTTTTATCTCTATCTTGTTGCAATGCCTCATCTTTGGACCTAAACACACATAGCACTCTAAATGTCATAGATGCTAGTGTTGATAGTCCTTGAATATCATCCAAAAATTGCTTAGATAAATCTCTTGATGATATGGTTGCTTCATCTTGTTGCCATGATAAAAATGCTTGTGTTCCCTCTAACTCTTGCATGAATAATAATGTAGAGGAAACCCAATTAGCTATGCAAGAAGATGTGAACTTGAGTAGTTCAAAAATTATTTGTTCATCTTCATCCACCACTCATTGCCTTATGGCTAAATCTTCTTCTAATAATGGTAATGATAATGATAATAATGATGAAAAAGATGATGAGGAAAATAATGATGCTCTCCTTCATGATAAAGGTTTAATGATTCTTAAGTCTCTTTCAAAGAATAAAATTGCTTGTGATAACCTCTATGAAATCATGAGTGCCCTTGTTGAGCGCGGGGAAACTATCGAGGCTTTGGAAGCAAGCCTTGAAGAAAAGGGTAAGATTGAAAGAGATGATGCTATGGAGAAGGCATCGTTAGAAGATACTCTTGAGGAAGATCAAGAGACTCGGGCTTCTCTTGAGGAGAAACTTGAATCTATTGAGGAGTCTCATAATGATACAATTGCTAAAATCATTAAAGAATGTGACCATGCTCATGCTAAATATAAAGTCACGAAAAAGGAAAATGCTAGATTAAATGAAGATCTTGCTAAGCTTTCTTCTTCTATTCCTAATGTTAATGATGCTTGTGCTACTAACTCCATTTATTGTGAAGCATCTATTTTGAAGGAGAATGTTGAGCTAAGGACTCAGCAAGTATGGGAAGTTGGAAGGAAGTCATGAAAAGCTTTCTAGCTCTAATAATGATCTTCTAGCATCCTATGCTTGTCTAAAGTTAGCTCATGAGGCCCTCACTACAAAGGTAACATCTTGTGAGCCTCATGTGGATAATAGCACAACTCTAACTAAAAATGCTATATTGCCATGTGCTAGTCCTAGTAGTTCATCCACTCAAAATGTTGGTACATCTTGTGATGAATTACTTTCCTTACCTTGTTGCTCTAACAATGAAGCTTCTACTTCCTCTAGTGCTTTTGTTGTCACTAACCATGTAGAGGAAATAAAAGACCTCAAGGCCCAAGTCACTTCTTTGAAGAAAGACTTGGAAAAGCGTCATGAAGGGAAGAGTGCACTTAACAACATGTTGAGTGTGCAACAATCCCCAAATGACAAGATTCGACTTGGATTCAACTCCAACAACAAGAACAAGTCCAAGGTTGAGAAGAAGAAGAAGAAGAAGAAGAAGAAGAAGAAGAAGAAGAAGGGCCAAGCACAAGTCAAGAACCCGGCCAAGATCACTTGCTTCAAGTGCAAGCTAGAAGGGCACCATGTTCGTGATTGCCCAATGAAGAAGAAGATGCCTCTTAGTGAGAAGCAACTAGGGAAGCGGCCTCTTGTTCAATCTCGTGCTCAACCACGAGTTGAACAAAGGCCACCTTCTAAGAAGACTCAAGTTATTGCTCCTCAAGTTGAGGAGCCTATTAAGAAGAAGAAGAGTCGGTGTTGCTACCTTTGCCGTGGCAAAGTTCATTTTGCTTCTTCATGCACTAACGGTACCTCATCCAACCCTATCATAATTGATGATGTTTATTCTCTTGGGAAGGATAGAGTTGGCAATGTGTTTTCCAAATTTATGGGAGCTCAAAGTGGTGTCAAGAAAAGCATCATTTGGGTTCCCAAGCCTATTGTGACTAACCTCTTAGGACCCAACTTGGTTGGGGACCAACAAGCTCAAACTTGATCAATAGGTGTTGGTGGAGGACATTGGTGACTTGGCTATCATTTGAAGAATTAAGGGATCTTCATGGTTGTAATTCATCAAGCCAAGTCAATTGGATTTTCACATATCTACCTCATACCCAATGCTCCTCCTTGCGGTAACTTGTATTTAATTCACATATTCATTGAAAGTTGCTTGCTCCCTAGCATGTGTTAGTTTTGTTCCTAGCATGTGTTTGTATGTGATATGCTTCTTTCTTACTTATCTTGTTATTCAAGGTTGTGTATGTTAGTTGTGTATCATGTATGTGTAACTTGTGTGTTGAGCTTTATTGAATCTTGTGTGGATTTCATTTGGCTCTTTGAGATATTAATGGACTATCCCATTTTGGGGGAGTGATGTGCTTTGTGCACCTCACAAACCCAAAAATGTGTGTACATGAGGAACACCACCTAGCATTGATATTTCAATATTATCTAGTTACTATGTGGTATGTCATATTCATGAGAAATTCAAATTCTACAATGTCCATTAATTTCTCTAGTTGGTTTTATTTGCCTCTTGACTAGTTAAAATGAATTATCACATTATGGGGGAGTAATAAGCTATGTGCATATTACAATCTCATAAAAATGTGAACATTTGAGGTTTGCCACCTAGAGTTGATATTATAAATTATCTTATTCCTATGTGACATGTTGGCTCGAACAAGTTCCAATTTCCTTTTTTTTGGTTATCTTTTGGCTCTTGTTTGCGTGAGTTTGCTTGGTGTGGTTTATCTCTAATATCCATTTCCATATATTATGTGAGAAACCATTTTTTTCATTTTATTCTAACCATGGCTTTGCCGGTTGGTTCGAATAGTTGAAACTACCAACAAACCTTTTTCGAAATAAAACACCATATTTCTTATGTTTTATTTCTTATTTCTTGCCATATGCTTGTTTGTTGCGAAGTTGGTCTTGAACATCATTCCAATATACCATCGAGAAATATCTCTATATACTCCTTGTCCATGACAAGTGATACTAGTAATTGTGGTGGATTTTGTAGACCGTCGTCACATTGGCTCTTGCGTTGAATTGTCTTATTTATTGCCAAGTGTGTTTGTTTTTACTCCCTTTGTCTTCCTTGCCTCTTGCATGGATCCTAATCTTTCAATTGGTAGTCGTTAGTGTTTTAAATAAAATATGGAGAGTAATGATCCCTTGTGCGTGCATTTTGTATTCAAATGCAAATATCAAAGATAATGCATGATGGGGGAGCATTCCTTTTATTTAGAACACTATCCTATCTATCAATATTTGATCCTTTCAATTGGCATTTAATTTCTATTTTATGTGTTTATGGAAGACAAATCTTTTTCTCTTGATGTTTTGTGCCATCATGAAAAGTGTAGAGGGTGTTAGGCTTATTTGGTGTAACCTTGCTCTCTCTTGGGAGTTTGCTTTCTCATTCCTCGTCTTGTGTTTTATCTAATTGAATGAGAAAATCCTTTGAGCATGTCTATTTCTTTTATCTTATATGCTCATTGGCCTTGCCTAGGTACCTTCAATTGGTATTAATTGGAATTTAATATCGCCTCCATAGATATTTGTTTCAATTGATATTTATTGTGGGAGTTTTGATACCATATTGCTTTATTTTACTTTACTTGATTTCGGTCGAGTATCATCCTTCTTTTGGTATCTTTGCTCCTAGTTGGTATCTTATTTTCAATTGGTGTCTTATCGATCATTTGTTGTGTTGATTCGATTCCTATTGATATCACACTTTATGTGTTGATGTGTTTTGGAATCAATCATATGTTCACTTGATTTTTTCCTCAATCATGTGCTGATTTGGATTTTGATATAATTTGGATAACCTTTTGTGTCACACTTTGGTGTGCTCTCCTCTTGGTTTACTTGGTGTTTTCGTCCAAATTGTATTTCATTTGGTTCTTGAAAGACTTTGCGTGTATATTCTCTAATATATATATATATATATATATATATATATATATATATATGACATGTTTGTCTTTCTAGTTCCAATACATAGGGGATACTCCACCGAATCCTAAATCGGCTAAGATGTGCATGAAATTCAATTTCATATCTATATGCACATATTTATGTGGAGTGTTTCCTATATATTGTAGTTTATCTAACTACTATGGGACCCAATGAGTTTGGGAACCATTTTGTGCTTGAATTTTGTTTTAGGTACAATGGATATGCATTGGATGCTTGCCTCACTCATAAGGAAGGTGTTCTCACCATGTGATCTTATGAGTCAAGCTTTGATGACTAACAAAGAATCATCTTCTCATCACCAATGTCATATCGGTAACAAGTATCTATCCCATGCATACCTTTTTAGTATCCAACCTTGTGTAGGTTGCCTCTTGGCATGAAATCCTATATGTGCAATTGTTGTGGGTTTAGCCTTTTCTTCACTTAATATATCTTTGTGATATGTGTGATGAATTTGCAAAAACCTTTTCTTCAATTGATATTGTTTCTTTGAGATACTTGTTGCCTATCTCAAAAGCATCTCCACTATCTCTTGTTCCCTTAGTGATATGTGTGATGCATTTGATATATTTGAAGTTCATTTATATACAATGGGATAAATTTGAGCTCGGTGCTATGCTTTTAAGCAATAATCTCTTTTGTATATTCATGACTTCCCTTTTGTATACCGTGGTCTCCACTTTATCAACCATCTAATATGTGCAAGTTTCTTTGTGGATGTATATCATCAACGATTTGTCTACTTAGAAACCTATACATATGAGAAAGGTCACCTTTTGGTTGGTATCCTAATTCTTTTGAGCTACCTTGCTTTTATCTATAATTCTTTGGTGGATCCAATTTTATCTCATGAGTGCTTGTCTCTTTGTTTATTGGTATCTTTGCACACTCATGTATTTGTTGAGGATCTTTTACTTCATGCTTACCCTGATGAGTATGTTGATTTTTATTGGCTAAATGCTCTCACTAGCTTTTGGCATTTTCAATTGGTTTTAGTTTCCAATTGGTATCCCGAAGCTTGTGAACATACCTTTAAAGATCTTCCTTTTGTCTTGGTTGGGCCTATCTTATGTTGATTTTTTTAAAATTGGTATCTCCTTATGGCTCAACCATATCTATGATGCAAGTGCTATGATTTGCTTTTGCTTTATGCACTCTTGCACTTCTTGCGTGTTCTAGATGATTTTGGGGGAGCAAGGATGCCATTTTTGTGCACTTCTCCATAGTGCATGAACATTGGGGAGCTTCTCCATTTTTATTTAGAACTCTCGCTTTGGATCTTTTCGATTGCTTTTTTCCTTTGTGGAGATGTCTAAAATGATTTCATATTTTTTGCAATCTTTGGATCCTCAATATAGTTTGATTTCCTCTCATTATTCGTCAATGAATAACTGCATTTGATTTCACTCATATCTTGAGAAATGCACACTTTATAAAGGAACTCATATTATATTGACTCTCTAAATTTTTCTTCCCATTTCGGCAATCGATGCCAATGGGGGAGAAGCTTAGAGGGTTTAAGGGAATTTGGTTTTTATGCTTTTGTTGCATTGCCTTTAATGCGCTTTGCATCCTTGCTTGTTTGTCTTGCAAGGATGCTTCATTCGTTATATAAACCCTCTTAAAAGGGATTGTCATCAATTACCAAAATGGGGGAGATTAAAAGTGCATGGTTGCCCCCATGTGTGGTTTTGGTAATTAATGACAATCTCTATGCACTAATGTTTGTATTGAGCTACTTGTAGGTGAGTCCCATATGCTTTGCTTGATCTCCATTTGTTGGAATCAAGGCTAAGGGAAGAAGAAGATTACATGTTGATCAAGGCTATGTGCAAGTTGATCAATACACAAGGCGAGTAATGTACCATGAGGGATCATGTGATCTCATGGTATGGTAAGCACTCGTCAATATAGCCGTGTGAACTAACCCATGATCTATGTGCTTGGTATCTCTATGTTGGGTTAGGTGTCCTGTCATGAGCTTGCATCAAAAGGAAGATCTCGTGTAGCTCATGAAGGACGGTGTCAAGTGGTGTGGTGCATGCCCAAGATGATCAACAAGAAGATGTCATATGCTTGGAGCTTGCCATCCATTTGAAGATAAAGGCCATGTGAAGATTTGCCTATGTGGTGCTTCTCCCATCTTGGTGTATGGGGGAGCATCATGTGAATCTTCACCAAGCAAAGCGCAATCAAGAAAGGTGGTGCGTCTTGAGGAGATGAAGATCGTCTTCATGGACCTCAAGTGGATTAATGCGCAAGGCAAAGGTACGATCTTGATAGGGTTTCTATTTTACCAAACCTCCGGTGCAAAGATCCGGACCCCCACCCGAGAGAAAAATGCAAAAGACTTAGCCAAAAAGCTCAGATAAAAATATGGGCCGGAACTTCCGGTGCTTGGGCCGGAACTTCCGGTGCTTGGGCCGGAACTTCCGGGGGGCCGGAATTTCCGGCCTCAGGGCCGGAACTTCCGCCCCACTGAAAAACAGCAGAAAGAGCAAAACGAAAACGGGCATATCTTTTGCATCCGGACTCCGTTTTCGATGATCTCGGGCTCGTTGGAATCGCAACGAAAATCTCTACAAGATCATGCAGAGAAAAATCATTGTCCAACATGTGAGGAGGAGGTCACAAGGAGAGAGTTTGACTTCTCTAAAAAGGGGACACCGGGAAAACCTCCAACACCAAAAACGCAATAGGATATTCATGAAATCCGTTTTTGATGAACTAGAGCTTGGTATGGAGATGAACACAAGATCTAAATTCTCATATGGATAAATGCCAAATAAGAACCAATAAAGATGATAGCAAGGATGCAAGGATGCAAAGGTTTGAGCTCTCCACGAACGATACGATCAAGATACTCGGTCGAGAGCCCCTCTTGATAGTACGGCAAACTGTCCTATAACCCGGTCTCTCCACTAACTCATGAGACCGCTCTGTAAATATCCGGGGCACCGGAAGTTCCGGCCCCAGGCCGGAAGTTCCGGTACTTAACCCCGGAAATTCCGGCCCTGCGCTGCTCCAATGGCTAGTTTTTGGGGGGAGGCTATATATAGCCCCCTTCTTCCCCAAGGGCTGGCTGCTCACTTGTTTTCCTCTCTCCTCCATTGTTGCTAACCTTGTGAGCTTGATTCCTCTCAATCCCTCCAATGATTCTTGCCCAAACTTAGGGATTCAAGAGAGGAGATCTAGATCTACCATTCCACCAATCAAAATCTCCACTAAGTGAGGGGAACTACTGGATCTAGATTTTGGGGTTGCTTTGTGTTCATCCCCTTTGTTCTTCTTCTCTTATTCCCCCCCCCCCCCCAAAGCATTTGTTGCTTGGTTGGAATTTGAGAGTGAAGGATTTGTCCACTTAGTGTGTTCTTGCCTTTTGAATTAGTTGCATCGGGTTGCTCTCTCCACGGTGATACATGAAGATCGAAGTTTAGAAGCTTGTTACTCTTGGGTGCATTGTGTTCCCAAGAGCTTGTGCCTCTTGGGTGCATTGTGTACCCTAGACGGTTGGAGGTGCCGCGAAGACTTCGAGTTGTGAAGCTTCGGCACGATTTGGGAGCCCCCAATTAAGTTGTGGGTGTGTGCCCCAAGAAAAGTTGTAAAGGCTCCGGATTCCGCCTTGAAGGATTCCGATAGTGGAAGGTGAACCAAACCCTTGGGTGCGGTTCATCGGAGAATAGGTTGAGGCCTTTGTTGTATCTTGAGTAGGCCTCTTGTGGCGAGCTCACACCCCTCCAACGAGACGTACTCCCTTAACAAGGAGGAACTCGGGAATACATCCTCGCCTCCGCGTGTCTCGGTTATTTCTATACCCGAGCCTTTTACTTTTGCAATTTACATTGTGATAGCCTTCGTGCTTGAAGTTTATATCTTGCTATCACCTTATTGCTTGCCTTGCTTAGCATAAGTTGTTGGTGCACATAGGTAAACCTAGTAATTTAGTTTGTTGGCTTGTTAATTTAAACACATAGTTTTATTCCGCAATTTTCAAGCCCTTAAATAGAAAAAGTCTAAATCGCCTATTCACCCCCCCCCCTCTAGGCGACATCTCGGCATAGTTTGTTCTTTCATCTCATCCTTCTATTTTTCTTACCAAATCAATTGTCTTGTCACACACATATATGCTTGGTTGGGCCTCTCTCTCCTTGAACCTTTTAAATTGGTATCTTCTTATGGCTCAACCATATCTTTGGTGCAAGTGCTATGTTTAGTTTTAGTTTTATGCACTCTCGCACTTGTTGTGTGTTCTAGATGATTATGGGGGAGTGACGATTCATTTTTGTGCACTCCTCAATAGTGCATGAACATTGCATTTTCACTTAGAATACTCTTTGCTCAAATCATAAAATCTTTTGGTTTGTTGGATCTTCTCGATTCCTTGTCCCTTTGTGGGAAGATGTTTAGTGGGAAATCCTTTTATTTTCAATCTTGGATCCTCAGTATAGTTTGATTTCCTCCAACTATTCATCATTGGATATGTGCATTTGATTTCACTCAAATTTTGAGCAATGCACACTTTGTGGAGGAACTCATATTATATTGTCCTTCTAAATTTTTCCTCCCATTTCGGCAATGGATGCCAATGGGGGAGAAGTTTAGAGGGTTTAAGGGAATTTGGCTTTATGCTTTTGTTTGGTTCTTTAGCTTTTGCCTTTAATGCTCTTGCATAATTGCTTGTTTGTCTTGCAAGAATGCTTAATTCATTATATAAACCCTCTTAAAAGGGATTGTCATCATTTACCAAAATGGGGGAGATTGAAAGAGCATGGTTGCCCCCATGTGTGGTTTTGGTAATTAATGACAATATTTATGGACTAATGTTTGCTTTGAGTTATACTTGTAGGTTTGGTCCATATGCCATGCTTGATCTTCATATGTTGGAGTGAAGGCTAAAAGAAGAAGATTATATGTTGATCAAGGCTAAGTGCATGTCTATCAACACACAAGGCTAGGGATGTACCATGAGGGATCGTATGATCTCATGGTATGGTAAGTAATTGTTAATATAGCCTTGTGAACTAACCCATGATCTATGTGCTTGTATCTCTATGTGTGGTTAGGCATTTCTCCATGAGCATACAAAGAAAGGGATATCCTATGTAGCCCATTCAGGATGGTGTCACGTGGTGATCTTCATTAAGATAAGGGCCGGGTGAAGATATATCGAAGAGTGCCTCTCCCATCTTGGTGTATGGGGGAGCAATATATGAGTCTTCACCGAGCGGAGCGCAATCAAGAAAGGTGGTCCAACTTGAGAAGGCCAAGATCGTCATCATCTATCTCAAGTGGATTATGCGCAAGGCAAAGGTATGATCTTGATAGGGTTTCTATTTTACCGGTCTCATGATGTTAGTTGAGAGACCTGGTTATAGGATAGAGAGCCGTACTATCAAGAGGGGGTCTCGAGCGAGTATGTTGATCGTATCCTTCGTAGAGAGCTCAAACCTTTGCATCCTTGGCATCATCTTTATTGGTTCTTTTTTGGCTCTTATGGTGGTGTGGTCTTGGTGCTTGTCATGCTCGTCATGACAAGGCCAAGTTCACCGAAAATGGATTTCGTATGCGTCTTCTATTGCGTTTTCGGTTTTGGAGATATTGTCGGTCCATCCGTGCGGAAGGTTTCACTCTTCCATTTATTAGCAAAATCTCCCTTACTTGGTTTCAATATTTCCACCTTTTGTAGGGTAGCCCTTGTCGTCCTATTTCCAACAAAATTGGTTTCATGTCAATTGGAGTTTCCTTGCAAAAGTTATTCAGTTTCAGGGTGTGCGGAGGTAGTACCTCCACCTCTGGTGGTAGTACCGCCAGTGGTGCCGCCACAAGGGCTCTCTGTTGCACTGCAGCGGTAATACCCCCACCTTTGGAGGTAGTACCGCTGCTGTGGGTACTGCCAGTGGTGCCGCCACAGGCTCTCTGTTGCACATCAGCGGTAGTACCTCCACCTTTGGTGGTAGTACCGCTATTGTGGGTTCCTGTGCTCCTGCCTGGATGTAGCGCCCCGACCCCAGAACTATACAATGAAACTTTGTGCAACCGATCATGCTACACAATCGAAGGTTACTGGGTTTACCAATTCCAGGCCAAAACCTTTGGCAGGCGTGCTCGGAATGGATCATCGGCAACGCAACACTTTGATCATGCCATAAGCTCAGACATAGCTATCATGTATAGTAGAGAGATCAAGGCTGCGGAACAACTGGCACATCACAGACTCTACGACACAAAGATATCATATAGCAACTCATATATGAGAAAGATACAATCTATTATATATTAAAAGTACATGATGGGCTCACCAGAAAAAGAGAAATACTCTAAAAAATCCCACAATAATTAGAAACATCCGACCGTTATTTCGACAGAGTAAAAGTCTATAACATAGATTAGACTTCGACGAGAAATTACCCACCATTGCCATTACATAGGAATAACGTACCAGATCTGCATCACCGTTTTCTTTTATCTTCCCTTTCTCCAATCTCCATTGCTTGGCCGCCGCAATCGAGGCTTCGTTGACACCAAGCAGCTAACCTAATCAAGTTTCGCGTGCATCCTTGAAAGAAACAATCCCATGCTCTCCCATGCGGCTATCAGGTGTGCCGCCGTCATGCTCTTCAATCTTTACTCCATCCGGTCACTTGCGCGCTTCCGTTCACAAATTGGTGGAACTTCCGCGTCCCCGTGGAAGTGAAAACGACATGTATCATGCAAGTCTCTAGGTACGAGTCGATCCCGCTGTATCCAGCGATTTCTGGGTAGGATTTATAAGCATGATTTCTTCCTGATGGTTAGTCATAGTCGCTTTTCATATTTTAGTTATTTCCAGTGGATACCACCAGATCAAGTGTCCCTGCCTAATCGCCTATGGTGCCGGCCTCAACATCGTTCTCTAGGTATCCCCGTCTCCCCACAATTAGTGACTGCTAGCTGCTCACGGTTGATTTTCATGAGACCTCATATAATCATTTTAATCTATGTATCTGCATCTGCATTGGTTAGTTCCAAAAATAATCATTTTATCTATGACCGATTGTGAATAAAAAACTGAAATAGTAGCATTGTCAATTGATAATGTATTTTGACCTGGCATTCTTTTTATTTGGACAGGTCCGTCGTAGTTATTTGGATATATATCTAGTCTTTCTCATTAGACTAGCAAAGGAGCTGATCTTGAGTAATCCATGATTGCATCATTATTATCAGCGATGCTTGTCTAAGCAGGGTATGGCAGGGCCGCGCAAGGTCAGTGGAGGACAGGCTTAGGCACATCTATGTCTTCGTTCCTCCCTTATAATCACTGTTTGCGGTTACTTATTTTAAGATTGTTTTTCTGCTTCTACTCCAGCCCATCTCATTAAATATTCAGATATATTTTTATATGGCTGGAAAAAAATACTACAAGCTAGACAGATGCGTTCTAGAAGAAGCTATCTCGACCGGCCCGGTGCTTTGTGGTTTCATCAGTTCACCATGTAGTTACATACTTACATTGGTATAACCGGTGTAATTCTGACCAACTGTGCATGCATTAGGATACAATAGTTTGCTTAAAGTTGAATTCTGACACGCGCGCGGAACTATTAAAGCCTTACTACTTAATAATTGTCTAAATAATCTAATAGTCTCAATGGCTTATCTTAATCTATTAACGCCTCGCTTTTTACCAATAGCTATCTTGGTAATCATGCCTTTTTAATTTGCAGCTTACCATTGAATTAGTGATGTGTTTGCCCGTAAATTATTCACAACCAATAGTATTTGTATTGTGTTTGGGAAATTATGCAGATTCAATCTTAAGTGAAAATAAATATATAGTGCACACTTTTATTTGGCATAAAGAATTTTCAAATATGTTCTCCTTATTATACTATGCGGTGCTATAATGTTCACTATGTTTTGCTTTCTTAGCTATCTAGGTCATCATGTCCTTTTAATTTGCTTCTTTTGGTTTCCAGCTTGAAATAGAATTATTGATGTGTTTGCCGGTAAAATATTTCAGTTATGAACATATAACAAAAATAATTGTCATATATGTGCTGTTTATTATAGTCTGAGGTGCTATGTATTTCCAGTCTGCCAAAAATCTAATAGACTTAATGGGTTATTTTAATCTATGTACATTTATTGTTTGCAACAGCATTTTATTAACCGTATGGTTTCCATCTCAGCTTTATATGTTTTAATTAACACAATACAAACCCTATGAATATGTTGTAAATAAAAGGAAGAAAAAGATAGTCCAAACTGATGCAGTATGACTATATAGGTGAATACTTTCGGAACCCAAAAACATGGCGCATAATTATCTATTATATATTAAATGTACATGACTGGTTAACTAGAAAATATAGACTTGCTCTAAAATCATCCACAAAAAAAAACATCTGGCCACTGATTTCGTGGACCCTAATTATATCCGTAAATCACAGCAATAGATCAATGTCGGTACCACGTCGAGTACCTTTTCTCGGGCGATCAATCTAAAGCCTGCCGCCGACTTGACCTAGCATCCCGTGTTGTGCAATTGGAGCCGCACCGATGGAAATCTCCATCGTAGTTGTCCTTTTCCGACGTCGAGAAACACGAGGAAATTACAAACCACATCCAGCAAAAAGATCAGCTGCAGGCATCTTCACGTGTGTCAACGTGCATGCAGTGATCATAAAAATGGAGCAGTACATTGGAGTAAGGGATAAATTCCAGAGTTGACCATTGAGCATCATAAAAAGCTGAAGTTTATATATACTAAGTAGTTACAGTTTGGTTAATAATCTGGTAAAAAAACATTGTAACATTCTTGCATTTGTTTCTACGGAAGAAAAGTGTATATGTCAAAATTTTCTTCTTCTATTACAGCCAGGTTCTGATGTTAGTTTTCCTGATGTTTTTTCATCACTAAGCAGAGGGTGGTCATATATATTTCGTTCCTATGTTCCTAGAGAAGCAAGCCTACTCACTACTACCTGGTAAATAGATCATTGTATACATGACTGGATATTTCACCAAGTTTGTTTTCTCTTACCATTCCTTCATTTTTAATAGAGGCTTGAAATATCCGATTCAAGTTATGGTATGCAATCAGTTATAATTTTCAGCAAAATTTTCTTTCTTTGCACTTGCCCATCGGTCCATCCCCTCCCTTAAGGTTCTCATCCCCATTTATAACAAACAATCTTTTTTGGGAACCAATGGTACTTGGATTTTACCAGTTATGCACTACTCAAGGAAGCCACATTGAAAGAAAACCGTCGATCGACGGATTCGGCAGCACGGGAATCAGCTCACAGTAAGGATCCTCGGAAAGCTGTAGGTTCGTCCATGCTAGAACCCCTAATCCCATCCATATCTCTCGCATTAGATGAGAATCATGGTCTTTTGATGGTCATGTAATTGCAAATGTAAGATTCTATGTACATCGATTTCATTTCAGCTTCGGAGTTTGGTGCAGTTTTGGTTATTGGTTAGATGCAATTTGATTTCATTTTTCATTTACAGCTTCACGTTCCCGATTATCTGTTATAGTTTTTATTAGATGAGATAAATCATGACATAAGTTCGCTAAATGCAGATGTACAGTTCCATATAAAGTCAATTTAATATTCAGTTTGACATGCCTAATTGCTTTGATTAGATTTGATAAAATGAGGCAATAGATCGTGTCATAGTTGTATTTTACAATTATATGATAATTGCAATTTTCTTTCTGCAAATGTTGAATATCATAGTTTGTCACCAGTTTTCCAGTACTTGAAAATTGATTTCAGTATGCGATACTTTTTGGCTATATGCATCTATAATGCTGAGACCGAGGGTAATCAAAACTTCTCATTTCTAAAAGAAGACTCTAGAGCTAATGAAAAGGCCATAGTCTATGATGCAGTATGGTCCTTTATTGCTCGCGACATGGACCACCATCTTCACCTAGAGTGTGCTATTTCCTTCCATGTTACTTTGAGGGTATAACACTGGGTTCTTCTTTTCTTCACTGCACCAAGCGGGATAATAATGGTCTATCCGAATTAGGATTCACTATAGTTGTCTATTATTTTATGTATGTCTTAATACCTACAAACAACATAGCGACACACATCTGCTTGATAGTAATTCATATGACCCACATAGATTCAAACAACCATTAAAAGATGATGCCCGCGCATTGCGCGGGCCACTGTGCTAGTTACACACAAAAGGGGGTCACAGACCAACCGTACATCAAGCGGAAGCGAAATAGTGTTGTCTAATACAACAAGATCCAAATATATGGCCTAAGAGGCCTACACATAAGTAAATCCCAGCCAGCTTGTTCCGACGTCCCAAGCTGCCACCTGGGAACCCTGAACTACTCGTCGATGTCCAGGAAGAAACCACATGTGTGCTCGGTGTCGTCCTCCTCTGAAACAAATTATAAAGGCAGCAAAGAGAGACTGAGTACGACGTACTCGCAAGTTTAGTAGGGTGATATAGGCCCAATGATGATGGAGGCTCTAAAGCTGTATAGTAGCTAATTTACATAAAGCTAGTTTTCCTTTTCAAAAGATAAAAATGACTCATGGCATCGACTACTAAGAATGTTTTCTGAAAAAGGGGTAAGAGAGTAACTTTTCCTTCGGTTCTCATCGAACCAAATAGAACCAAGAAATCCATCTCTCATCTCCACCAAGGCACTCCCTCGAATCACCCTCGAGGAAATGAACCTTTTATCACACGTTGAAATGCAACCTTTAGCTACCAAATTTTAATTAGGTTAAGATTCTCTATGGTCTCGTATATCTGTTCCCAAGTCGTCCATAACCGCGGACACGGCTTTTCGAAAAGATTAAACCCTGCAGGGATGTACTACTTTACCCATTGGTACCGTCCGGCTCGCCTAGTTAGCTATCTTTCGGGGAAAGCTCGCAAGTGGGCGCGGTTAAACCTTTACCTCGCGTGAGACTATCCAAGAATCATCTGTGGCGATAGGGCAAGTTTACCCAGCCTATTTCAGCCCCTGCCCCCATCGCCACGCCCTAACACCACACACACCCTCTTCATCGCGCCTTCATCCACCTGCAACTCACACGCAAATGGAAAGCGCATATCTAGAGGATCCTTGGATACGCCCGCACAAGTTATTCAGTTAGTAAGGAGCCCATACTCCCACCAATGGCAGCACGCTTGATCTTGAGTCTAGAGATAAGAACTCGCACCTAGGGGCAAGGATGAGGCAAAACACCATCCCCGATGGCAACTCATCCAAGCCTTCTTAGCATTTTAATTAAGTACCACACTTCACCACCATGTCCGAAACATTCCATCAACAACATAATTATGGAATTTAAACAACGGACATTATAGCATTCGACTAAGCATGGCTAAGCATATCTAAGCATATAGCTACAACAATTATATCTGTGTCTCAGGCCAACACATCAACCCTAGGGTTCATAGGAGGGGAAGCATGTGATGGTTCGGGGAAAAACATGCATTCATGGGATACTCTAGTACTTGATCAAAAGTGACATTGGAATCGCATGCAATATTATGGTGGATAAAATAAGTTTATAAAACAGTAGGATGCTAGATGCCAAGAAGGTTAGGTTATCTCTTGCCTTGCTGACGCGGCGTGTAGTACGGCTCGTCCGGGTAGGTAGGGGAACCCTCGACGCCGGAATCTATCGATACCCAAAAATAATAACAAAGGAACAAATAAATAACACGAAGACAAGGTGCAATGCACAATCACATGATGACATGACAAGTTGATGCAAAGATATCATCATTTAATTTATCTAACAAATTAAATGGAGTTCCAAATAATTAGTGCAATTATTTGGAAACAACCCCATATTTATCTTAGTGACCACATTATTTATAAATTATTACATTACAAAAGAAGTGGCTTAATTATGCATGAACATGACTTGATTAAGTAGGTTTTGTTCTTCTGATCGTTTTGGTACCTTATTTGGAAATTTTCCGAGTACCGAAGAATAAATAGTGAATTAAATAATTATTTGAAATTAATTCTTTTAATCAATTAAAGAATAACTTCAAAAGAAAATTTGTGATCATGATGTGATATTAGCATGGTTTGATAGTATTTGACATGTTGATCTCTGTGATAATTTATTCACAATTTTTTGTTAATTATTTAACAAGTTATGATTTTTCCCAA
The DNA here is from genome assembly GCA_012064385.1 of Puccinellia tenuiflora. Classification (NCBI taxonomy): domain Eukaryota; kingdom Viridiplantae; phylum Streptophyta; class Magnoliopsida; order Poales; family Poaceae; genus Puccinellia; species Puccinellia tenuiflora. Next base: position 26,880 of record QRDG01001265.1, read on the forward strand.
ATTAGGTACTATTTATGCCATTTTAGGAATTCTTAAATAAAGGCAAAAATATTTACTCAAAAGAACATGGCAATGTCACCAACATGTAGGTATTGTTTTTCTGAACAATTTGATATAACACTTGCTAAATTTGAAACAATATTTAAATAGCTATCATTTAATTTTATTTTACTTTAAAGAAAAACTTAGTGACCCGGATATTCCGTCTCTCGGATATTCCGGTGCCCTGCTGAAATCTCCGGTGCCAAATATCCGGTGACTTCCAGTAGCTCCGAGTTCTGGTCCTTAACAGAATTTGCCATGGACCGGATATTCCGGTGTCTGAAAATATCCGGTCCGGTGCCAGGCCGACGCGCGGCGACGGCGACGGACATCGACGCGGCGGTACAGAGGGGGAGAGGGAGGGGGATGAAGCTAAAAAGAAGGAGGAGCTCAGACGTGACATGTGCGATGGCTCGGAAAGGAAGGGGGACGACCACGGCGGCCGGAATTTGACGAAGACGACGGCGGCGAGCGGCAGACGGCTTCGGAAGGAAAGCTCGATTAGCTCGAGTCCGGTCCTCCCAGCAAGCGGGCGACGGTGGGGAAGCTAGAGGGCGACGTGGCGGTCCTTTTCCCCCGCTTCGATTCGCTCGGGGAAGCGGCGGTCGACGGCGGGGCTCGGTGGCCGGCAGCGGCGACGACGGACGTAGAGCTAGGGTTAGGGTTTCGCGCGAGGAGGGGAACGGAGAGGAACGAGGAAGCGTGCGGAGCAGGTGGCGCGGCAGCCGGCAGCGCGGCATGGCGCCAGTGCCATTGCGGCACAGTGAGGAAGGAGGAGAGAGGAGGGGATGACAGTGGGGGCCCATTGTCAGGAATTTGAACTTTTTCCCCCCTTTTTGCTTTTTCAATAAAAACAGAAGCACTTTAGAGATTTTATTGAGGCCCTAAACCAGTTTTAGAAATTCTACAAAAATTCATGTGGCCTCCCCTTGACCCTTAGAACCTCCACAAAAATTGGAGTTGCGAAATAAAAAGTTTAGATTCAAATTTATTCATATTGTTGCAATATGATCATTTTGGATAAATGGCAAAAGGCATTTATTTGGAGCACTTAAACATTTCCAAAAATAATGAAATTAATCATGGAGGCTCCCAATTTATTAATGAAGCTCTCCATAATTTAGTTTGAATTTTTGAAAAGGTTTAGCTTGGTTCCAAAAATAGAGTTTGTATTGAACCAAATTGGGATTCTCAAATTCATTTCTTATTTGGCAATATTTGAAATTTGAGAATTGGTTATAAAATGTAAACTTGGAACTTCCTAAACAATTTGGAAGTCCAAGAAGGATTGTTTGCCAAATTAACAATTGCATTGGTTTGGATGTTTGGGAAGTTTGCTTCCCCATTTTAATTGCTTGCATATTGTGGATTGTTAGGAGAAGCAATTTCATATGCATGCCATGATGCAAACAAGAATGCAAAACGTGGAAAAATTATTCGTATTTTTCAGTACAAAGCTGGGGCTGTTACACTGGAGGTAGTACCTCCGCCTCTGGAGGTAGTACCGCTGTGGTCGGTTCGTGCGCTCCTATCTGGAGGTAGTACCGCCGCAGTGGGATGTTTTCAGCTCGAAACGGATAGTTTTCGGGGCCACCTATTTAAGGGTCCTTCTTCCCCGATAGGTGGCTAACTCTTGGCACTCTCTCTCTCCTCCATTGTTGACCTTTCGAGAGCTTGCTCATCCCTCCATGATTCTTGCCTCCTTTTAGAGGGAAAAGAGAGAGGAGATCTAGATCTACAATCCCGCCAAGCCATATCTCCTCTAAGTGAGGGGAAGCCTTTGGAACTAGATCTTGGAGTTGCTTTGTGTTTCTCCTTTGTTCTTCCTCTCAAATCCCTACCTAGCATTTGTTGATTTGGTTGGATTTGGGAGAGAAGGACTTGACCACCTTGTGTGGTCTTTCCTTTTGCTTTTGGTGCATAGGTTTGATAATCTCACGGTGATACATGGGATTGAAGTTCGAGAAGCTTGTTACTCTTGGGTGCATAGGGCTCCCAAGAGCTTGTGCCTCTTGGGTGCATTGTGTACCCTATATGGTTGGTGGGTGTCGCGAAGATCTTCAAGTTGTGAAGATTCGGGCACATTGTACGGGTTTTGTCAACGCCCTCAAGGCGAGCTCATAGTGGATGAGCATATCTCCCATCGGGTATTCCCCACGGGAGGAGCTCACGGAGAATAGGGTGAGCACCGGCGTGCTTGTAGGAGGTCCAAGGAGCTTACACACCCCTCCAACGTAGACGTACTTCCATTGGGAAGGAACTATGAGAAACAAACCTCTGTCTCCACTTGTGTAGGTTATCTCTATAATCAAACCCCTTTACTTATGCATTTACTTGTGATAGCCATCGAGTTTGAAATTATATATCTTGCTATCCTTGTTGTTAACTTGCCTAGCATAAGTTGTTGGTGCACATAGGTAAACCTAGTATATTAGGTTTTGGGCTTGATAAATTAAACATTAGTTTTATTACACATTTATTTAAGCATAAACTTAAAAGTTTTAAATCGCCTATTCACCCCCCTCTAGACGACATCTCGTTCTTTCACTTTTTTTATCCCCATAACTATCACGTTCGGCGCGGGAATTGGGCTCCCCATTAAATGCGAATGTAGAAAACGATATTGTCATAATTTCATGATGTCATATATTTTTACACACATAAATATATAATTACTTAACGCATATGTGGAAAATGATAATAAATTTTATCATATGCTAAATATTGTGAAAAGTTACATGCTAGACTCATTTCTACTATATCTTACATATAAATTATACTAATAATATACATACAAATATATAACTTGGTATTGTGGGAAATGGAATGGAAATACATTTTAAACCCATCTCCATATTAGATATTGTGATCAGATTTGAAAACTCTTCTTGTCTCTCGAGATCCCGTGACCTTTATTTACAAAAATCCAAATCATATTTAGAAGTTAAAAAAAAATCTCTTTTGTACAAGCATGTAAAATTACAACCCTAAACTTATTGAATTCTAGGATACACAAAATATTTTTTCTTCATAATTTTTGGAGTTTTAAAATATGCATATGCACTGTCCACTATTCAGATCCATACTTATTTTATTTTTATCTAGCTAAAAATACAAAGTATTTAAAATTAATATTTTACATGTTTGTAGGATATATCATTAGTTACATTTAAAATTTACAATTCTTAAAACTTATAAACAAGATTTTTTGAAATAAAATGATCAGTGGGGATCAGGGGCATAAACCCCGCTCCTCGATCAAATTTCTTTACACCTACTATACCCCAAATAATATAGGAATTTTCCAAAAAAAATATAGGAATTGTCCATGGTTTACGGTGAAAAGGCTCCATTGGCACCTTTTTTTTTACATGGTTGCGTTGCCATCTCTAACTGCAAATGCTGCTGCTCAAGTGTGACGTTTTTTTTAGGGTAAATTTCAAGACTCGACTCGCCGGTTCGATATCGCGGAGGTGCTTATAGGGATAGCGTGTAGGTGTGTGTATTTATAGAGATGAGTGTTTACGGGGGTGTGAACGTCTGGGTTGTCTAGGTTGTACATATGTTTGGAAAAAGTCCAAAACAAACCTTAAACTTATAGATGAAAGCTAAATCGAACCCTGAACTTTGAATCCCGAAAATTAGTAACTGAACTATCAAACCTCGGTCTATTTTCAACCTTAGACCTGTTTGGCACATCGGGAAAGCAACGAACTAGACCGGGATAACATGCTACTCTCATTGACAATATGGACCCACCGGCTAGGGATTTGATAATACCGAACTGGTATTTCTCCCGTCTTCTACCTTCATCGGAGGCTGCGAAAATGACTTGCTACCCGCGGTAGGCGGCACATCGAGGGCAGACGACAAACGAGGCGATATCCTCGTGGTGCCCACCGCGTCCGGGGAGGGTACTCGCGCGGACGGCTGAGGCACCGGCTCCGAGATCGCCAAGCCGCCCACCGTGTCCATCAACGGCCACGCCGTCACCTCCCGCCTCGTCACGCAGGACGACTGAAAGTGCATGGTTGATCCCATGCATGGTTTTGGTAATTAATGACAATCTCTATGGACTAATGTTTGCATTGAGCTATATTCATAGGTGTGTCCATTTGAGTTGCTTGATCTCCATTTGTTGGAGTCCAAGCTAAGGGAAGAAAAGTTTGTGTTGATCAAGGCTTTGTGCGGGTTGATCAAGGCCAAGTGAAGTTATGCCGAAGTGTGCGTCTCCCATCTTGGTGTATGGGGGAGCGTCATGTGAATCTTCACCGAAGCGCAATCGAGGAAGGTGGTGCATCTTGAGTAGATGAAGATCATCTTCATCGACCTCAAGTGGATTAATGCGCAAGGCAAAGGTATCATCTTGATAGGGTTTCTATTTTACCGGTCTCATGTTGTTTAGTGAGAGACCGGATTATAGGATAGATAACCGTACTATCAAGAGGGGCTCTCGACCGAGTATCATGATCGTATCGTCGTAGAGAGCACAAACCTTTGCATCCATGCAATCATCTTTATTGATTCTTATTTGTCTCTTATCGTGGTGTGGTCTTGGTGCTTGTCGTGCTTGTCATGACAAAGCTAAGTTCACCGAAAACGATTTTCATATGCGTCTTCTATTGTGGTTTCGGTATTGGAGATTTTGCCGTTCATCCGTGCGGAAGATTTATCTCTTCCATTTCTTTGCAAAATCTCCTTTGCTTGTTTGCTTTTTTCAAAGGTAGCATTTGTCGTTCTCTTTCCAACAAAATTAGTTTTATTTCATTCGGACTTCATTTGCAAAAGATTCGGCTTTTTCGGTTTGCGAAAAGAAGCTTTTACCTTTCCCCATTTGCTTTTATAATATCATGATGGACAATGATGTTTCTCTGCATGATCTTGTAGAGCTTTTCGTTGCGAGTCCAACGAGCCCAAGATCATCGAAACGGAGTCCGGATGAAAAACTTGTTGGGTTCTTAATATTGGAAGATTTACCGGTTGTTCTTTAATAGAATGGCTTTACCTTTCCCCATTTGGTTTTATCCTCCCTTTTTGGACTATGATGTTTCTTTGTATATTCTTGTAGAGCTTGTTGTTACGATTCCAACGAGTCCAAGATCATCGAAAACGGAGTCCGGATGCGAAAGATATGTCCGTTTTCGTTTTGCACTTTCTGCAGTTTTCACAAGGCCGGAAGTTCCGGTACTTAGGCCGGAATTTCCGGCCCCCCAGATATTTCCGGCCAAATTTCTGGGCCAAAGTTCCGGACCATGTCCAGAGAGCTTCCCAGGGCGTCCGGGTCGCTCCGGGGGGTCCGGAAATTCCGGGGTAAGTGCCGGAATTTCCGGCCCGCGCAGGAAAAACTGCCCCCAACGGTTGGATTTGGTGGGGACCTATTTAAGGGGTCTTCTTCCCCAATGGTTCCCAAGTTTTTGAGCTTCTCTTACTCCTCCATTGTTGACCTTCAAAGCTTTGATTCCTCTCAATCCCTCCAATGATTCTTGCCCAAATTTAGGGATTCAAGAGAGGAGATCTAGATCTACATCTCCACCAATCAAAATCTCCTCTAAGTGAGGGGAACTAGTGGATCTAGATTTTGGGGTTGCTTTGTGTTCATCCCCTTTGTTCTTCCTCTTTTATCCCCCCAAAGCATTTGTTGCTTGGTTGGAATTTGAGAGTGAAGGACTTGACCACTTTGTGTGTTCTTGCCTCTTGCATTTGTTGCATTGGGTTGCTCTCCCTACGGTGATACGTGAAGATCGACGTTGAGAAGCTTGTTACTCTTGGGTGCATTGTGTTCCCAAGAGCTTTGTGCCTCTTGGGTGCATTGTGTACCCTAGACGGTGTGGAGGTGCCGCGAAGTCTTCGAGTTGTGAAGCTTCGGCACGAATTTGGGAGCCCCCAATTGAGTTGTGGGTGTGTGCCCCAAGAGAAGTTGTAAAGGGCTCCGGAATCCGCCCCGAAGGATTCCGATAGTGGAAGGTGAACCAATCCCTTGGGTGAGGTTCATCGGAGAATAGGGTGAGGCCTTTGTGGCATCTTGAGTAGGCCTCTTGTGGCGAGCTCACACCCCTCCAACGAGACGTACTCCCTTAACAAGGAGGAACTCGGGAATACATCCTCGTCTCCGCGTGCCTCGGTTATTTCTATACCCGAGCTTTACTTATGCAATTTACATTGTGATAGCCTTCGTGCTTGAAGTTCATATCTTGCTATCTCCTTGTTGCTTGTCTTGCTTAGCATAAGTTGTTGGTGCACATAGGTGAGCCTAGTAATTAGGTTGTTGGCTTGTTAATTTAAACACATAGTTTTATTCCGCAATTATCAAGCCCCTAATTAGAAAAAGTTTTAATCGCCTATTCACCCCCCCCCCCCTCTAGGCGACATCCGGGCATTGTTTGTTCTTTCAATTGGTATCAGAGCCTCGTCTCTCTTGTTTGGCTTTACCGCCTAGAGAGTAAAGATGTCGTCTAGGGATTTAGTGCACAATTCCTTGTTTAGATTTAATGGCACAAAGTTGAATGCTTGGAAAACTCATATGCTTAATCACTTAAGGGTCTTGGACCCCAATATAGAGCGTATCCTAGATATAGGTTTTTCTCCTCCAAAGGACTACGCAAGTACGACTTTAGAGGATGAGAAAAACTTATATCTAGATGCTCTAGCATCTAACGAGTTTTGCAAGTTTGTGAGTGTAGTAAATTTCGAGTCAATCATGCCTCTCCGGGATGCTCATGATCTTTGGACCAAGCTACAAGACAAATATGGAGTGTCCAACTTTATTAAGGATGATTGTTCTCCCTCCACCTCCGGCCGTGACGAGTTCTCATCTTCATCTACTTCACCAAAATGTGGTAAGCCACAAACTAATGTGATGGTGAGTAGTGATAGGCTTTGCAATTTGGATAGTGAGCTTATTGTTGATGATCATTTATCTCTATCTTGTTGCAATGCTTCATCTATAGGACCTAAACACACATAGCACTATAAATGATCTTCATGCTAGTGTTGATAGTCCTTGCATATCATCAAAAATTTGCTTGGATGAATCTCTTTATGATATGCTTGCTTTATCTTGTTGCCATAATGAAAATGCTTGTGTTCCCTCTAACCCTTGCATTAATAATAATGTAGAGGAAACCCAATTTGCTATGCAACAAGATTTGAACTTGAGTAGTTCAAAAATCAATTATTCTTCATCTTTCACCTCTCATTGTCTCATGGCTAAATCTTCTTCTAGTAATGACAATGATGATAATAGTGATAATGATAATAATGATGAAGAAGTTGATATGAAAAAAATTAATGCCCTTCTTCAAAATAAAGGTCTAATGATTCTTAAAGCCCTACCTTCTAATGAAAGTGCTCAAGCTAACCTCTTTGAAATCATGAGCACTCTTATTGAGCGTGGGGAAACTATTGAGGCCTTGGAAGCAAGCCTTGAAGAAAAAGGTAAGATAGAAAGGGATGATGCTATGGAGAAAGCATCATTAGAAGATGCTCTTGAGGAAGAGCAAGAGACTCGTGCTTCTCTTGAGGAGAAACTAAATTCTATCGAGGAGTCTCATAATGATATAATTGCTAAAATCATTAAAGAACGTGACCATGCTCATGCTAAATATAAAGTCACGAAAAATGAAAATGCTAGATTAAATGATGAGCTTGCCAAGTTATCTTCTTCTATTCCTAAAGTTAATGATGCTTGTGCTACTAACTCCACTTCTTGTGAAGCATCTATTATGAAGGAGAATGTTGAGCTAAGGGCTCAATTTGAGTTGCTAACTAGCAAGTATGAGAAGTTGGAAGCAAGTCATGAAAAGCTATCTAGCTCTAATGATAATCTTCTAGCATCCTATGGGAAGTTGGAAGAAAATCATGAAAAGCTATCTAGCTCTAATGATGAACTTCTAGCATCCTATGCTTGTCTCAAGTTGGCTCATGAAGCCGTCACTACAAAGGTAACATCGTGTGAGCCTCATGTGGATAATAGCACAACCATAACAAAAAATGCTAAATTGCCATGTGCTAGTCCTAATAGTTCATCCACTAAAAATGTAGGTACCTCATGTGATGAATTACTTGCTTTGCCTTGTTGCTCTAACAATGATGCATCTACCTCCTCTAGTACTTGTGTTGTCACTAACCATGTAGAGAAAAGAGGAGAGCTCAATGCCCAAGCCACTTCTATGAAGAAAGGCTTGGAAAAGCGTCATGAAGGGAAGCGTGCATTTGACAACATGTTGAGTGTGCAACAATCCCCCAATGACAAGAGTGGACTTGGATTCAACTCCAACAACAAGATCAAGTCCAAGGTTGAGAAGAAGAAGAACGGCCAAGTTCAAATCAAGAATCCGGCCAAGATCACTTGTTTCAAGTGCAAGCTAGAAGGGCACCATGTTCGGGATTGCCCAATGAAGAAGAAGATGCCTCTTAGTGAGAAGCAACTAGGGAAGCGGCCTCTTGCTCAATCTCGTGCTCAACCACGAGTTGAACAAAGGCCACCTCCCAAGAAGACTCAAGTTATTGCTCCTCAAGTTGAGGAGCCTATTAAGAAGAAGAAGAGTCGGTGTTGCTACCTTTGCCGTGGCAAAGGTCATTTTGCTTCTTCATGCACTAACGGTACCCCATCCAACCCTATCATAATTGATGATGTTTATTCTCTTGGGAAGGATAGAGTTGGCAATGTGTTTGCCAAGTATGTGGGAGCTCAAAGTGGTGGCAAGAAAAGCACCATTTGGGTTCCCAAACCTATTGTGACTAACCTCTTAGGACCCAACTCGGTTGGGGACCAACAAGTTCAAACTTGATCAATAGGTGTCAGTGGAGGACATTGGTGACTTGGCTATTTTTGAAGAATTAAGGGATCTTCATGGTTTTATTTCTCAAGCCAAATCAATTGTATTATCACATATATATCTCATATCCAATGCTTCCTCCTTGCGGTAACTTGTATTTAATTCATACATACATTGAAAGTTGCTTGCTCCCTTGCATGTGTTAGTTTTGTTCCTAGCATGTGCTTGTATATGATATGCTACTTTCCTACTTGTCTTGTTATTCAAGGTTGTGTATGATAGTTGTATATCATGTATGTCTAATTTGTGTGTTGGGCTTTATTGAATCTTGTGTGGATTTCTTTTGGCTCTTTGAGATATTAATGGATTATCCCATTTTGGGGGAGTGATGTGCTTTGTGCACCTCACAAACCTAAAAATGTGTATACATGAGGCACACCACCTAGTCTTGATATTTCAATATTATCTAGCTACTATGTGGTATGTCATACTCATGAGAAATTCAAATTCTATAATGTCCATTAATTTCTCTAGTTGGTTTATTTGCCTCTTGTTTAAAAATAAAATGAATCATCACATTATGGGGGAGTAATAAGCTATGTGCATATTACAATCCCATAAAAATGTGAACATTTGAGGTTTGCCACCTAGATTTGATATCGTACATTATCTATCTCCTATGTGGCATGTTTACTCAAACAAGCTCCATTTTTCCTTTGTGGATACCTCTTGGTCCTTGTTTGTGTGAGTTTGCTTGGTGTGGTTTTTCTCTAATATGAATTTTCATATATTATGTGAGAAACCATTTGTTTCATTTTATTCTAATCATGGCCTTGCCGGTTGGTTTGAATAATTGAAACTATCAACAAACTTTAGTAAGATATGGCGTCTTAATTCTTATCTCTTGCCATATGCTTTTTGTTGTGAAGTTGGTCTTGATCATCATTCCTATATACCACCGAGAAATATCTCCATATACTCCTTGTCATGACAAGTGATACTAGTAATTGTGGTGGATTGTGTAGACCATCTTCGCTTTGGCTCTTGCGTTGATTTGCTTATCTATTGCCCTCCTTGCCTTTTGAATGGATCCTTTTTTCAATTGGTAGTGTTTAGTGTTGTAAATAAAATATGGAGAGTAATGATCCCATGTGCTTGCATTTTGTATTCAAATGCAAATATTAAAGATAATGCATGAATATTGGGGGAGCATTCCTTTTTATTTAGAACACCAACCTATCTATCAATTTTTTATCCTTTCAATTGGCATTTGATTCTTTATCCTCTTCTTGGTATCTTTTCTCCTAGTTGATATTTTTTTGTTTTAATTGGTATCTTATTTTCAATTGGTGTCTTATCGATCATTTGTTGTGTTGATTTGATTCCTTTTGATATCACACTTCATGTGTTGATGTGTTTTGGAATCAATCATTTGTTGATTTGATTTTTCCTCAATCATGTGTTGATTTGGAGTTTGATATTTTTTGGACAACCTTTTTGTGTCACACCTTGGTGTGCTCTGTTCTTGGTTTACTTAGTGTTTACGTCCAAATTATGTCTCGTTCGGTTCTAGAAAGCCTTTGCATGCTCGGTTACTAATTTATATTCTTTTAGCATGCTTATCTTTCTTGATCCAATATATAGGGTATGCTCCATCGAATCCTAAATCGGGTAAGATGTGCATGAAATTCAATTTCATATCTATATGCACATATTTATGTGGAGTATGTCCTATATATTGTAGTTAATCTAACTACTATGGGACCCAATGAGTTTGGGAACCATTTTGTACTCTAATTGTGTTTTAGGTACAATGGAGATGCATTGGATGCTTGCTTCATTCATAAGGAAGGTGCTCTCACCATGTGATTGTCGGAGTCAAGCTTTGATGACAAATAAATTCTCATCATCTTCATCACCAATGTCATCCCGGTAACAAGTATCTATCTCATGCATGCTTTTCTAGTTTCAACCTTGTGTAGGTTGCCTCTTGGCATGAAGGCTTTTATATGCAATTGTTGTGGTTTTGGCCTATTTCCTTCACTTAATATATCTTTGTGATATGTGTGTTGAATTTGCAAAAACCTTTTCTTCAATTAATATTATTTCCTTGTGATACTTGTTGCCTAACTCAAAGCATCTCCACTATCTCTTGTTCCCTTTGTGATATGTGTGATGCATTTGATATATTTGAAGTTCATTTATATACAATGAGATAAATTTGAGCTATGTGCTATGCGTTTAAGCAACAATCTCATTTGTATATTTATGACTTCCTTTTGGATACCTTGTTCTTCTTTTTTCCAAACCATTTCGTATGTATATGTTTCTTTACGGATGTATATCTTCAATGGTTTGTCCAATTAGAAACCTATACATATGAGAGAGGTCACCTCTTATTTGGTATCCTAATTCTTTTGAGCCACCTTGTTTTTCATCTATAATTCTTTGGTGGTTCCAAATTTGTCTCGTGAGTGCTTGTCTTATGTTTATTGGTATCTTTACACACTCTTGTATTTGTTGGATCTTTTGACTTCATGCTTACCATGGTGAGCATGTTGAATTTTATTGGCTAAATGATCTCACTAGCTTTTGGCATTTTCAATTGGTTTTAGTTTCCAATTGGTATGCCTAGCTTGTGAACATATTTTTCTAAAAGATCTTTTTATCTCGGTTGGGCCTATCTTATGATGAATTTTTGAAAATTGATATCTCCCTATGGCTCAACAACATCTTTGGTGCAAGTGCTATGATTTGCTATTGCATTATGCACTATTGCACTTGTTGCGTGTTCTAGATGATTTTGGGGGAGTGAGGATACCATTTTTGTGCACTTCTCCATAGTGCATGAACATTGGGGAGCTTCTCCGGTTTTATTTAGAACTCTCGTTTTGGATCTTTCGATTGCTTTTCTCCTTTGTGGAGATGTTTAAAATGATTTCATCTTTTTGCAATCTTTGGATCCTCAATATAGTTTGATTTCCTCTATTTTTTCGTTAAAAGGGATTGTCATCACCTTTATGGAGGAACTCTTATTATATTGGCCTTCTAAATTTTTCTTCCCATTTCGGCAATCGATGCCAATGGGGGAGAAGTTTAGAGGGTTTAAGGGAATTTGGGTTTTATGCTTTTGTTGCATTTGCCACACATGCGCTTGCATCCTTGCTCGTTTGTCTTGCGAGGATGCTCTATTCCTTATATAAACCCTCTTAAAAAGGGATTGTCATCAATTACCAAAATGGGGGAGATTGAAAGTGCATGGTTGATCCCATGCATGGTTTTGGTAATTAATGACAATCTCTATGGACTAATGTTTGCATTGAGCTATATTCATAGGTGTGTCCATTTGAGTTGCTTGATCTCCATTTGTTGGAGTCAAAGCTAAGGGAAGAAAAGTTTGTGTTGATCAAGGCTTTGTGCGGGTTGATCAAGGCCAAGTGAAGTTATGCCGAAGTGTGCGTCTCCCATCTTGGTGTATGGGGGAGCGTCATGTGAATCTTCACCGAAGCGCAATCGAGGAAGGTGGTGCATCTTGAGTAGATGAAGATCATCTTCATCGACCTCAAGTGGATTAATGCGCAAGGCAAAGGTATCATCTTGATAGGGTTTCTATTTTACCGGTCTCATGTTGTTTAGTGAGAGACCGGATTATAGGATAGATAACCGTACTATCAAGAGGGGCTCTCGACCGAGTATCATGATCGTATCGTCGTAGAGAGCACAAACCTTTGCATCCATGCAATCATCTTTATTGATTCTTATTTGTCTCTTATCGTGGTGTGGTCTTGGTGCTTGTCGTGCTTGTCATGACAAAGCTAAGTTCACCGAAAACGATTTTCATATGCGTCTTCTATTGTGGTTTCGGTATTGGAGATTTTGCCGTTCATCCGTGCGGAAGATTTATCTCTTCCATTTCTTTGCAAAATCTCCTTTGCTTGTTTGCTTTTTTCAAAGGTAGCATTTGTCGTTCTCTTTCCAACAAAATTAGTTTTATTTCATTCGGACTTCATTTGCAAAAGATTCGGCTTTTTCGGTTTGCGAAAAGAAGCTTTTACCTTTCCCCATTTGCTTTTATAATATCATGATGGACAATGATGTTTCTCTGCATAATCTTGTAGAGCTTTTCGTTGCGAGTCCAACGAGCCCAAGATCATCGAAAACGGAGTCCGGATGAAAAACTTGTTGGGTTCTTAATATTGGAAGATTTACCGGTTGTTCTTTAATAGAATGGCTTTACCTTTTCCCATTTGGTTTTATGCTCCCTTTTTGGACTATGATGTTTCTTTGTATATTCTTGTAGAGCTTGTTGTTACGATTCCAACGAGTCCAAGATCATCGAAAACGGAGTCCGGATGCGAAAGATATGTCCGTTTTCGTTTTGCACTTTTTGCAGTTTTCACAGGGCCGGAAGTTCCGGTCCTTAGGCCGGAATTTCCGGCCCCCCGGATATTTCCGGCCAAATTTCCGGCCCAAAGTTCCGGACCATGTCCAGAGAGCTTCCCAGGGCGTCCGGGTCGCTCCCGGGGGTCCGGAAATTCGGGGTAAGTGCCGGAATTTCCGGCCCGCGCAGGAAAAACTGCCCCCAACGGTTGGATTTGGTGGGGACCTATTTAAGGGGTCTTCTTCCCCAATGGTTCCCAAGTTTTTGAGCTTCTCTTACTCCTCCATTGTTGACCTCCAAAGCTTTGATTCCTCTCAATCCCTCCAATGATTCTTGCCCAAATTTAGGGATTCAAGAGAGGAGATCTAGATCTACATCTCCACCAATCAAAATCTCCTCTAAGTGAGGGGAACTAGTGGATCTAGATTTTGGGGTTGCTTTGTGTTCATCCCCTTTGTTCTTCCTCTTTTATCCCCCCAAAGCATTTGTTGCTTGGTTGGAATTTGAGAGTGAAGGACTTGACCACTTTGTGTGTTCTTGCCTCTTGCATTTGTTGCATCGGGTTGCTCTCCCTACGGTGATACGTGAAGATCGACGTTGAGAAGCTTGTTACTCTTGGGTGCATTGTGTTCCCAAGAGCTTTGTGCCTCTTGGGTGCATTGTGTACCCTAGACGGTATGGAGGTGCCGCGAAGTCTTCGAGTTGTGAAGCTTCGGCACGAATTTGGGAGCCCCCAATTGAGTTGTGGGTGTGCCCCAAGAGAAGTTGTAAAGGGCTCCGGAATCCGCCCCGAAGGATTCCGATAGTGGAAGGTGAACCAATCCCTTGGGTGAGGTTCATCGGAGAATAGGGTGAGGCCTTTGTGGCATCTTGAGTAGGCCTCTTGTGGCGAGCTCACACCCCTCCAACGAGACGTACTCCCTTAACAAGGAGGAACTCGGGAATACATCCTCGTCTCCGCGTGCCTCGGTTATTTCTATACCCGAGCTTTACTTATGCAATTTACATTGTGATAGCCTTCGTGCTTGAAGTTCATATCTTGCTATCTCCTTGTTGCTTGTCTTGCTTAGCATAAGTTGTTGGTGCACATAGGTGAGCCTAGTAATTAGGTTGTTGGCTTGTTAATTTAAACACATAGTTTTATTCCGCAATTATCAAGCCCCTAATTAGAAAAAGTTTTAATCGCCTATTCACCCCCCCCCCCCCTCTAGGCGACATCCGGGCATTGTTTGTTCTTTCAACGACAACCTCCTCCCGCTGCTTACTGTCTGCGGCGGCGACGGCGAGATGTCGTCGTGGCGCGGGATGTCCGGGGGTGAGCGGAAGCGGGTCTCCATCGCGGTGGACATCGTGGACGACCTGGCCGTGCTGCTGATGGACGAGCCGACGTCAGGGCTGGACAGCCGGTCGGCCATGGACGTGCTGGCGCTGCTGCACGAGGTGGCGCACGCGTGACGCCAGGTGGTGGTGCTCAGCATCCACCAACCCAGCTACCACATGCTGGGATACATCTCCTCGCTCCTGCCGCTCTCCCGCGACGCGGTCGCGCACTTCGGCACGCTCTAGTTGCTCGAGGCCACGCTCGCGAGCCTGGGCCACAAGATCCCCACGCAGCTCAACCCACTGGAGCTCGCCATGGAGGTCACCGACCAGCTCCAGGACCAGGAGGACCACGCCAAGTTCGCCGCGCTCAAGGACCAGGACCAGTACGACGAGGAAAAGGAAAGCCTCGGCCTCGCCTACAGCCGCAGCGGCCTTCACCGCAGTTGCGTGAGATTGACTCGTGAGAGATTGAGGGTGGAAGATGTACATGACAGGTGGGTCCCTTTTTTCGGTGAGAGCAACGAATTATTTAATTTAAAAATTATTTATTTTTCATGTGCCAACCAGATCCAGGTTGAAAATAGACCGGGATTTGATAGTTCAGGGTACCAATTTCCAGGATTAGCGTTTGTCTACAAGTTCAAGGTTTGTTTTGGACTTTCTCCCTATGTTTCAAAAAAAAAGAAGTGTGACTTTTTAGGGCTGCTAAAGTGTGACGTGGCATAGTAGTTACGAAAATCGTGCACCGTTGGATGCCATCGCATCGTTACCGTCCTGGCCCAACCCAAACACGCAACTCGATTCCCTCCACAGACTCGGGCTGCAAACATCCCGGCCACTCCCGTCCCGTTCCGTACGGACCCGACCGACCACCGCGCCGCCGCCGGAGCTCCAGCCCCCCGCCGGCTAACTCAGCCCAAACTCCAATAATACAAACCCTAGGTGCCAAGTACCAACGACGACCTCGCATCCCGTATAGCTGAATCTCCGCCCCCTTCGTCCGTGCTAGGGTTGCAGCCGTAATCCGCCGGCTTTGTGTCCCAGGGGCGCGGGCCTGACCGGAGAAGATGTCGACGGCACCGAAGAAGAAGAGTAACTACAAGGAGAAGATGGCTCGCCGGAAGTGAGTCCCGCCTATCTGTACCTTTTATTTCCGATTTGTTCTGCGCAGTTGTTACCACCAGCATGCTAGCTCGAACGTATAGGAGGGGGATTTTATGCGTGTTTGGAATTTGTGATGAACTTATCAGTTATAACTTAGTTGGACTTCTGCAACATAGAGACATAGCTGCACTTATGGTGTTTGAGGGAAACTGGCATAAACCTACTAATCATGTTTTATGTATTTTCGTTGTATCAATGTGTCATGAGCTGGTGCTGGAGTAGAACCACGATTAAATGGCGAGAGCGCTTCCCGCAGATCTCTAGGATTCATGCTCTCCCACACACTTTTGGGGACTGCATGTACCAATTTTTGGAATCTGTAATCATGTAGAAACAGGAAACTGCCATGATAAAGCGGATACATGCTCAACTATCTCAAACATGTCTTTCCTGCTATTAAGTTCTTTCAGGCTTCAGAAAAACTAATTCTTATTGATTTTCCATGAAGAGAGGAGAGCAAAAAAGAAGAACCAGATACACCGAGGTACCGAGATCGTGCCAAGGAGCGCCGTGAAGATCAAAACCCAGACTACGAACCTACAGAGCTTGGTTCATTTCATGCTGTGGCACCTCCTGGAGCAGATTTGAGGTAACAAATCCCGTGATTCACATATCTGGCACTTCCATTCTGCTCTCAATGCGTCTGCTACATTTTAACTTCTGCAATTGTTTGCGTTACAGGCTAGCAGATGCCCAAAAGATTTCAATTGAGAAAAGCAAATATCTTGGAGGTTGGTATACTCGTGATATTTGGTTATTTTGGTCAAAGCGTGTTCTGCTTGTCTTATCTGTCTGTGTTTGCTCTTGCTCCACTCTATAAGTCTATCCACATCCGTGCAAGGATGTGCATTAAGTGTGATAACCGTGATAAATACTTTGTTCCAGACCGCTAATAGGAATTAGTAGCGAATACCGTTAACATACTTTTGGAAATGGCTTATGTCTGTAAACCTGCCACCGTTTCAGACTTTTTTTCTTCTTCTTCTGAATGATATATAAAGACTAAAGAGCAAAATCTACTTGATAATTGATCTGATCAATCAGTAATATGCAGTCATCAAAACACTTTATGTAGGCACACATAGTTTGTAGTCTGGAAAAAATCTGATCTGTAAAGTTGATCCTCTTTAATCTTATTGTAATTGAAAAGAAAATTTTGAGTTTAGCAGGATATACTTTTTTCTAAGGTAACATGACATTTTGTGGTGGAAATGGTAATTTAAATCTCTAACGCTTATCTTGTCTTTCGTTGGAACTATTATTCTGATCAGTTTGCCATTTCCACTCTATGCTTTTAATAGGTGATTTGGAGCATACTCATTTGGTGAAAGGGTTGGACTTTGCTCTACTTAACAAAGTACGAAGTGAAATCGACAAAAAGCCTGATGCGGATGACGCGAAGGATGCTAAGGCTAGGTACCTGCCTCCACAGTATCATTTTAGCGCTATAACATTTTATTGTACCTTTTCCATATACGCTACTGTAACAGTGTAACACTGAATAGGGGTTTATGGAAATTGCCGGATTCTAATGTGCATTTAGAGCATTTCCACTGGGAGCGCCTAATTTGTGTCCGGCACTCCCCAATCTGTGTCCGCTTTGGGGAGTGCCGGACTAGTGTCCGGCACATTTCTTGGTGCCTCCCTTCTTCTCGACTGGCACATTATTTAAAATCCAGTCGACATACTTCCAAGGCCGAATAAAATTGGCTTTCAGGAGCCGGCCGACCTCTTCTTTGATCCGGCTGTTGATCGCCGGGTTGAACTTGCGAGCCGGCTGCTTGTGTGGCCTGAAGCCGGCTTTTATGGGCAACCGATGCTCAACCAGCTGATTGTACCATGTCAGAACAAATGACACAACCTCGTTTTAGCTCTTATTTGGATTTTGACAGATTTTCGTAGAGAAGAGAGACCAAATACCCTTCTGTTGGGATCTTGGACAAGAGTTTTCGTATGAGGGATGCAGTTTCCTCTTTCTGTTAGGAATGGTTGTCTTGTGAGAGAGGCTGATGCACTTCTCTATTTCTATTTTGAGACATTCCAAAGTGAATTTGCTGGAGGGCAGGCCTTGGTGCAGTGGTGAGGTCCTCCCCACTTGTGCCAAGAGGTCCTGGGTTCGAACCAGCCTCTCTGCACTGCACTTTGCAGGGGTAAGACTAGGTTCCTATAATCCCTCCCCAGACCCCACCTTGTGTGGGAGCCTCGTGCACTGGGTCTGTCCAAAGTGAATTTGCTCTATCTCTGCCTGTAGTAATTAAATATTCTACATTTATGTCTGCTAGCGGAGCTTCAGCAAATACTAAGAGGGGGTAGAGCTAGTGCATGTGTATTAAATCTATGTTTTGCAACAAAACATATGTTTTGATATTCTAAACATGTATGTATTACCAAGGATTTTTCAAGGGATGGGAGGGCCAGCACCCTCCCTGGCCTATATGAAGCTCTGCAACTGTCTACTGTGTCTCTTCATAACTTTACCAGCCTATTTTCCTGAAGCTATTACACACAATAGAATTTTTGGGTGTGCCCGTTGATGTTTACTTGTGTCCTATTATTTTTCAACCTAACTTGCTTTAGAGTAACTGTACAGTATCTTCTCAGCTGAATATTATTTGATTTCATGTACATCATTGTCAGCAGTCACCAGCACTACCATGTGTTAGAATAAAACGGAATAGAATGTATTTCTGGATTTTTGTGACTGGAACGGTAGTGGAGAACCCTGCTGGAACACCCTTACACCAGATGCCCTTAGTACGCTGAGAGTATTTCTAAATTATTTTCACTTTCCTTTTGCAGGGAAACAAAAGAAGACCAGTCAATCTCTTTCCGCACTGCAATTGCAAAGGTATTATTATTTTGGTTTATCAATGGATGACTTATTTTGTACACACCCCATACAGTATAAAATGGATTTTAATTGTCACTTCACTTATTGCAGTCTGTTTACCAGTGGACTGTGAGGCAACAACAAAGCATGACCAAGACGAACGACATGTTTCTTCCTGGCCGGATGGCATTTATTTACAATATGGTACTTTATTTAAATATTCTCGTGTTTAGTGCTTCCCTATGCTTAAATACATAATGGTTATCATTATACACATATCACTTGTAGGAAGAATGGCCTTGTTGTGTAAACTATAAACTCCTTCCTTTTTTCCTTAATAGAAATTATCAGACTGCATACAGTACGCTTAATTAGAATTTATCTTATGTATGCATGAATGTTCAAATGTTCAATACTTCAATACATTCTGGGGAATTAAGATGCTGCTGCTGTGATGTCAAAAGGAATACATGTTGCCATTGGCCATTTAGCCTACATATCCCATGTCTAGCGATGTAAATGATAATGTTCTTATTTTATGCCCATTTTGTTTGTTTTGACAAGTATACATAATGTGTGGCTAATCAATTTTCTTGTTCCAACCAGGAGGATGGGCTTAACAATGATATCCCAACAACTCTCCATAGGAGCAAAGCTGATTGCCCTGTTCAAGAGGTATTGTGACAGCAATGGTGTCATTTCTTGCAACTTTGATTTTTGGTTCAAACAATCATCTTGCTTCTGCAGGAAATGGTTACTGTTAGCGTGGATGGTTCTGTACTTGACAGAATTGCCAAATCATGTCATACCTTAGACTTGGATCATCAGGGAAGGTCTTAAAGAAGAAGAAAAAGGAGAGGGATACAAAAGGTATGTGCTTCAAAATGAGAGTTAATGCTGTATCATAGTACAATGTGTTAAGACTTAAGAGTGAGAAACTAAAACATGAGTACAAGAAAGTTTTCTCGATTAAGACGTAAGAAAACATGCTAAAGTGACTTGTTTGGATGAACGAGGAGTGTTCATATTTGTATTGACATAGAAAATAAGATTAGTACTTTTTTCAAGATGCTTTAGTTTTAGTTCAGTTTCTTTTATTATCTTCTTTCAAGATTTAACCTCTTGTCTTTGTGAACGCTAATTCAGTGATGTCAGTAGTTAAACTAGTGATGGTTATATGCTATATACCCAAAAATATATCTTAATATTGCCTTCATCGCCAATTAATCTCTTGGCTTAAATAATTTGTCATATTTCAGGGAAGAATAATTTGGCCGGCGGTGATTATGACGAGGCAGTAAGACGACAAACAAATGGTTCTGCTCTTAAACAGTATTCAGAAAAGGATATGCCACCACCTCCACCCCCACCTCCACGAAAGAGTAACTTCAGTGAAAAGGAGAAACAAAAACCATCTGTCCCTATTGTTAGAGAAGATGATGATGACATATTCGTTGGAGATGGTGTTGACTATACTGTTCCTACTAAGGAAATGAGTCAGAGCCCCATCTCAGATATGGATGAATCCCCACATAACCATCAGAATCAGTCTCATTTGACTGAACCTGTGTATGGCCCTATTCAACCATCTGAGCCTGCTCAAGCTTGGCAGCCACAATTGGTAATTTTGTTTTATGTTCAGCGACATCAGTTTCAGCGAATGCATGTAAAATTTGAATGACGCAGTTCAGGTTTAATGTGTATAGGAAGAGTAAATATTCTTTTCCCTTAAAAAAGTAAATAGTGTTACTAATCTATATTTGCAATATGCTACAATACTATATGTGATTGCATTCTTTAGAAAAAAAATATGTTTTTCCTTTAATTCAGATGTACTGAACGTTTATCTCTTGTGATGCTAGGATGGTTATGATGCTATTCAAGCCCAAATGGCAGCTGCTGGATATCAAGGCGAGTGGCCCGTCTATCAGTATGCTGAACAGCAGTTGGCTTATCCAGAACAGTACATGCAACAGGGTACTCTGGGATATGATGTATTAGCTGACCCAAATGTACCCCAGGACCCAAGGTTGATGACTCAAGCAGACAAAGATAAGGGTCTAGGTTCTGTTTCAAACGTGATGATGACAGGCTTAAGCAGCTCAGAGAAAAAGATGCACGGGAGAAAGACCCAAATTTTATTTCAGATAGTTACTCTGAGTGTTATCCTGGTTATCAGGGGTATAATCAAGAGATTGCAGGGAGTGATGATGAAGATGATTTGTCTAAGATGGATATGGGTGGCCGGGTAAGTGAAAGTGTTTATGCGCTGACCTGGCAGTACAAGCCTATGTTTGAAACATGGGTTTGGATGATCATCATTTAATATATAGCTGTAATCTATATATGAATTGCCACTTCCCATATTTTTATCTCCTGTGCAAAAGTCCACTCCTATGTGGCCGCATTTCCGTGCTCGTACTAACTATGAAAATCGTTAAGCAGGCGAAGGGCCGTCTTCACCGGTGGGACTTCGAGACGGAAGAGGAGTGGGCGAAATACAATGATCAGAAGGAAGCCATGCCGAAGGCGGCATTCCAGTTTGGGGTGAAGATGCAGGATGGCAGGAAAACCAGGAAGCAGAACAAGGACCAGAAGCTCAGCAACGACCTCAACAAGATCAACAAGATCTTGGCGAGGAAGAAGGGTGATAAAGATGGAGGTGAAGGGCATTATGATGACGATATGCCTAGCGGGAAGAAACAGCGCGCTTGATCTCGCTGTCCATCTTTTTTTTTTATCCATCTTGTCTGAATTGTAAAATGACATTTGTTTTTTTTTGCTCAAACAATGAAAATATGTAGGTCGTTGTTATTTATATATGCATCAGTAATTTCATTTGTGATCAGAAATTCAGAACTAGCCTTGCATGCCATTTCTTGTAGAATATGTAACCATACATGGTTTTATCTGGTCAGCCGCTTGGATGTAAAAGCATGAAAATATACTCGTACCAGAGAAATCTCTATCAGACAAAAAAGCATAATATGTTGCATTTTTAACCCATGTCCATGAATACTTTCCTAGTACTGGAATTTTTCTAGATGAGTTACATTGTAAATACAGTACTAGAAATCCTATTCTCCGCCGTGGACTTATGGAATTTTATTTTATTTTGAGAGAGAGGGAGTAACTTTTCTCTTCCTTTTGTTTTTGTTTTTGACATAAAGTAACTTTTCTCACCGAAATTAACGTTGGCTCCCAAGCTCACATGCTCCTGGTAGTTTACTTTTTAATACTTTTTTAAAAATTCTGAAAAAATTGGACACAAACTATCCAAATTTCCTGTTCTTTATTAAACCTTTTTAGTTTGGTCCACCAGGGCTTTTTGTTTCCGCCCATGACCCACAACGGCCCATTAATTGCAGACCCTATACCCCGATTCGTAAATTGCCTCCATGGACGCATCGCCGTCGACCAACCCCCGAGACGAGGTCCGCCAGTCGCCGGCGAGGTGAGAGATGAGCCTCTCCGCCACCTTCCGGGCCACCAAAATTCCTCGCGCCGCCGTCCCTCGCAAGTCCTGCAAGGCCACCCCTTCCTCGGTATCGGCCTCACCCGCCTCCGTGTCCGGAGATCCACCGCCCGAGGCCGCCAAGAAGAAAAAGGAGGCAGCAGCGTGGTGCGTCTACCTCATCGCCTCCTCCCAGGTCCCCCGCACGTACGTCGGCGTCACAACGGACTTCCCTCGCCGGTGATTCCTCTCTCTCTTCCTTTTCCCCTCTCCTGGTCTCTAGCCTGATGCAACCTCAGGTGCAAGTTAGTTGGCTGATGAATCTTGGACCGTGATTTGACCCAAATTGATGCCTCTATTAGGTTGAATTCCTCTCGAAAAAACTGAAATTTCGTTATAGCTCGAGAAAGATTCAGAGATTCGACTGCAAACACCGATTTTGACGACTGCTGGTGGTTTCACAGAAAAAAGTCCAGTAACTGAGCAATAGGCTCCATTGGTAAAGAGTGAATAATGCTGTAGGCTTGTAGAAATGTCTAATCTGTCATGCTCAGGCTTATAGCCTGAAATACGCAAGGTTCAATTAAGCGCTAGGCGCTAATTGAGCGTTTTGCCTCCGCTTTTCTCCTTTTTTAAGGATTAAAGCGCTGAGCGCAATTAAGCGTACGTTTAAGCGTAGTTGAGCGCTAGGCGTTTTGCTCTGCTCAGCTCCTAAGCGAGCTTAAGAGTGTGCTTAAGCGAGCTTTTTATAACCTTGGAAATACGTGATTAAAATCTTCTTTGTGTATTGACACTTATGGGCAAAAATGAACGTCGTTGGTCTTATCACACAAGTTGTATTATTTGTTAAGAAATTGATCATTTTTTTATAGATTGCGACAACATAATGGGGAGTTAAAAGGTGGTGCAAAAGCCTCCTCTGCTGGAAGGCCGTGGAATCTTGCATGCCTTGTTGAAGGCTTCGTCGACAGAAGTGAAGGTTAGTAAAGTAAAAATCTCATCTTTTTACAACATAATCTGAGATATTTCTAGAATTGCATACCATGCTCTAGTTTTTATGCAACTTTATGTTTTGCAAGTTAAAATTTTGCTGGCACTTATTGTTACTTTGGACTTACAATTACCCTGTCAAATTATGTTTATTCAACCATTCCTACAAAAACACCAACATGAGTCTTTATCCCAGTGTATAATGAGTGGTTCACCTATGGTTTGCAGATTAATCAATATTTTGGTGTAAACTACCATTATTTTTCCCTTTTTTTAATCCCGTTTTCTCTTGGCAAAGTGAGACTTTAATTTATCAACAAATTTCGCAAAATACAGTCCGAATTCTCCCAAAAGATAGATTGAAATGTTAACATGGTCAACAAATTCGAATTTTGTAGTTCATGTGTATTTTAAGACAGAATGGGTACTTTATAATATACATACTTGCCAGATGCATATGCAATTTTACGATAAAAGAAAATGACCGTTTCCCTGTTCAAGATTGAACTGGGCAAGATGTCCTATTTACCAGATTTGTCTTTCTTGCAGCATGTGAGTTTGAATCGAGATGGAAGAACATCTCGAAGAAGATGACACGGAAAAGGAGCGAGCCCGGAATGAACTCAGTGTTGCAGCACAGAGAAGCTGCATTGAGCAGAGTGAAATCCTTTTTGAATTGCAGCCACCTCAATATCAAATGGCACTCGAGCTGAGGCTGTTTCTCCCACTGTTGTATGTACACATATTTAACTATGCAAGGAGTTACTCCACCCATTAACTTATGAAGTTCGTAAAGGTTGTTGCTTGAAGAGGCTTTTCGACTTTCATACTAGTTCTGTAGTACAAAAAGGTTCCCATGTCTTCCAGCTGAATTGGGCATATGTAAACAAATAAAAATAAAATCATTGGTGGCAGTTGTATTTGCTGTATATATGGGCATCCGGAGTGATGGAGCTGGTGCATGCAAATTTTTTTATTTTTTTTTACATTTAAAAGCATAGGCCATCGTTTAGCACTGGATGTAACAGAGTGTTTCTACAGAATCCATGAGAGCATCTCTAACCGGACTTGCCTAATTTGACCCCTTGTATGTCTGCGGAGCATCCAGAAGCATTGGCAGGAGCCGGTCACCCCTCAAATGTCCGTGTCTGTAGCTGTCTCTCTCAAATCCCACCTCTCAAATCTACACAATCAGATGCAAGGTAAAACCCCCAAAAACATAAACGAATAATTCACATATAGTAATTTTAGTCGGACACATGCTAGTTCATCATCATCGGACAAAGTTCACCAAAGAGTCAAGTTCATCTACACGAATAGACATACCGACATAAATCAGACATGAGAGGAACACTGCGGTGCCTTCCCCTCTCCTTTGTCCTCTCTGTGGATGGTAGTATGTCTCGAAGACGTTGAAGGGGTCAAAGGAGCTATCGTCATTGTCGGAGGGGAGTCCGGTGAGGCGTCTGACAGTGCGCGCCTGGTCCTTAGCGAGGTAGACGCCATTGGCTTCGGCAACCTTCTTCTGCGATGCCTCCTGCTGGGACAACGTGATGTCTTCCGCTAGCGCCTCGACATTTTTGCAGCTGCGGCGAAATATGTCCATCTCCGCGGATTTAAAGGACTTTGGCACGACCTCGAGCCAGATCCGGTTGGCCTCTCCTCGGCTAGATGCGGATGTTGGCTCCTCGTGGGCGTTCTGCTTGGCGCGCCGATAAGCCCTGCCCTCGGACTCCGACATCCATCTCGGCGGAGAAGAACGCTAGAGCACCAGCTTCCAGCCGGGTGGAGCTTGTATCGGCGGGGCCTATGCGGACCGAATCTTTGGCTCCGAAGCGAAGCGGCTTGAGGAGGGCGCAGACCAACGCAGTGGGCTGACCTCGAGTCCCTTAAGGACGGCGCAAAGCGACGCTGGGGGGGGGGGGGGGGGGGTTAGATCGATGCGATGTCGGCATGGACCAACTGCTGCATCGCCCCTAGCTCGACGCCGACGCGAAGCTGGAGCCGCCCACACTACTAGGAAACTAGCTATAGGTGGAATGCTATTCTGTGACGCACCATTATTGCATGTGCCACTAAACAAATTTTTGTGGCGCACCTCTTGGCGTGCGCCACTAAATTCTACATTTCTGTGGCGCACCTGGAGGACATGCGCCACTAAATTCTACATTTCTGTGGCGCACCTTGCTCCATGCGCCACAGAAATCTACATTTCTGTGGCGCACATTGCTCCATGCGCCACAGAAATGTGGTGGGTTGGCCATTTCTGCAAATTTCTGTGGCGCATGGAGCAAGTGCGCCACAGAAATTGACTTTCTGTGGCGCATGTTGCATCTGTGCCACAAAAGTTTGAAAAAATCAAAAAAAATCAAAAAACCGAAAAAAAATCCAAAAATCCAAAAAAATAAAAAAAACCCAAAAAATCCAAAAAATCCATAAAAAACAAAAAATCCAAAAAAAATTAAAAATCCAAAAAAAACAAAAAATTCAATAAATCCAAAAAATCAAAAAATTCAAAAAATCCAGAAAACTTCAAAAAAAATCAAGAATTCCAAAAAAAATATTTTTCTAAACAAAAGAAATGTTATGAATTTTTTTGGATTTTTTGTGGATATTTTGATTTTTTTGGATTTTTTGAATTTTTTGATTTTTTTGAGTTTTTTGGATTTTTTGAGTTTTTTGATTTTTTTTGAAGTTTTCGGGATTTTTTGAATATTTTGAAACTTTTGAATTTCCTTTGATACTTTTGAAGTTTTTGAAATTTAAAAACACATATATATATATATATATACATACCACACATAAACTACACACATCTATACACATACAAGGTTTAAGAGGGTTGATATGATACTTATATCAATAAGAATTTAGTAGCATAAGGGTAGCTGAACTGAATAGGACTTAGAAGTTAAGCGTCCTTGGGTTGAAGGTTGAAGCAATTTGAGGATGGGTGACCTAGCGGGAAGTCATCGTTTGAGATGGGTTAAAAAATTCAGATAAATAGGAAAAAATTCAAATATTTAGGTTTTTCCAAAATATTTCATTTTTTGTTTTTTCCAGTTTTTTTTGAATTTTTTTGAATTTCCAGGTTCAAAATTTTCCAAAATAATTCTGTGGCGCATGGAGGATTTCTGTGGCGCATCTGGCCCATGCGCCACAGAATTACAATTTAGTGGCGACGTATCTGTGGCGCACCCACCATGCGCCCACCATGCGCCATAGAAAGGAAAAATGGTGCGCCACAAATAGGGTTTTCTGTAGTAGTGCCATGTCCACGAGCAAGCATTGGATGGCGAGACGGAAGGCGAGCTCCTCATCATCGACTGGGAGGGGGGCGTTTGAAGCCTCCGCCGCCTCCCAACTCTACGCTGTCGGTGGAACATCGACATTGAGCCCCTCCTAGACGACATCGTTGGGGCCGAAGCCGGATGAAAGTGCATGGTTGCCCCCATGTGTGGTTTTGGTAATTAATGACAGTCTCTATGGACTAATGTGTGCTTCAAGTCATACTTGTAGGTTTGGTCCATAGCATTGCTTGATCTCCATTTGTTGGAGTCAAGGCTAAAAGAAGAAGATCATTTGTTGATCAAGGCCAAGGTGTTTCTCCATGATCATGAATCGAGAGGAAGATCCTATGTAGCTCATGGAGGATGGCGTCATGGTGACCTCCATCACAAGATAATGGCCAAGTGAAGAAGATCATTTGTTGATCAAGGCCAAAGTGTTTCTTGAAAGACTTTGCATGTATATTCTCTAATATATATATTATATGACATGTTTGTCTTTCTAGTTCCAATATATAGGAGACACTCCATCGAATCCTAAATCGGCTAAGATGTGCATGAAATTCAATTTCATATCTATATGCACATATTTATGTGGAGTGTTTCCTATATATTGTAGTTTATCTAACTACTATGGGACCCAATGAGTTTGGGAACCATTTTGTACTCTAATTTTGTTTTAGGTACAATGGATATGCATTGGATGCTTCCCTCATCCATAAGGAAGGTGTCCTCCCCATGATATTATAAGAGTCAAGCTATGATGATTGTCAAAATCGCATCTTCTTCATCACCAATGTCATATCGGTAACAAGTATCTATCCCATGCATACCTTTCTAATATTCAACCTTGTGTAGGTTGCCTCTTGGCATGAAAGATTTTATGTGCAATTGTTGTGGTTTTGGCTTATTTCCTTCACTTGGTATATCTTTGTGATATTTGTGATGAAATTGCAAAAACCTTTTCTTCAATTGGTATTCTTTCTTTGTGATACTTGTTGCCTAGCTCAAAGCATCTCCACTATCTCTTGTTCCCTTAGTGATATGTGTGATGCATTTGGTGTGTTTGAAGTTTATTTATATACAATGAGATAAATTTGAGCTATGTGCTATGCTTTTATGCAATAATCTCTTTTGAATATTCATGACTTCCCTTTTGGATACCTTGGTTTCTTCCTTTCTCGACCATTTCATATGTGCAAGATTCTTTGTGGATGTATATCATCAATGATTTGTCTACTTAGAAACCTATACATATGAGAGAGGTCACCTTTTAGTTGGTATCCTATTTCTTTTGAGCTACCTTGTTTTTATCTATAATCATGTTTTTGTTGAGGATCTTTTACCTCATGCTTACCATGGTGAGTATGTTGGTTTTTATTGGCTAAATGCTCTCACAAGCTTTTGGCTTTTTCAATTGGTTTCATTTTCCAATTAGTATCCTTGAGCTTGCAAACATCTCTTAGTTTTTAAAGAACCTTTTATCTTGGTTGGGCCTATCTTATGATTGAATCTTTGAAAATTGGTATCTCCTTATGGCAACCATATCTTTGGTGCAAGTGCTTTGTTTGCTTTAGTTTTTGCACCCTTGCACTTGTTGAGTGTTCGAGATGATTTTGGGGGAGCGAGGATTCCATATTTATGCACTCCTCAATAGTGCATGAACATTGGGGAGCTTCTCCATTTTTCTAGATTTTTTGAGTTTTTTTGGATTTTTTGAATTTTTGAGTTTTTGTGGATTTTTTTTATTTTTTTGGATTTTTTGATTTTTTTGATTTTTTGAGTTTTTTTGGATTTTTGAGTTTTTGAATTTTTTTGAAGTTTTCGGGATTTTTTAATTTTTTTGAAACTTTGAATTTCCTTTTGATACTTTTGAAGTTTTTGAAATTTAAAAACACATATATACACATACCACACATAAACTACACACATCTATACACATACAAGGGTTAAGAGGGTTGATATGATACTTATATCAATAAGAATTTAGTAGCATAAGGGTAGCTGAACTGAATAGAACTTAGAATTTAAGCATGCTTGGGTTGGGGCAATTTGAGGATGGGTGACCTAGCGGGATCTCATCATTTGAGATGGGTTCAAAAATTCAGAAAAATAGGAAAAAATTCAAATATTTAGGTTTTTCCAAAATATTTTTTTTCTAGATTTTTTTGAATTTCCAGGTTCAAAATTTTCCAAAATAATTCTGTGGCGCATGGAGTTAGATTTCTGTGGCGCATCTGGCCCATGCGCCACAGAATTACAATTTAGTGGCGACATATCTATGGCGCACCCACCATGTGTCACGGAAAGGAAAAATGGTGCGCCACAGATAGGGTTTTCCCTAGTAGTGCCATGTCCACGAGCAAGCATTGGATGGTGAGACGGATGGCGAGCTCCTCATTATCGACTGTGAGGGGGGAGTTTGAAGCCTCCGCCGCCTCCCAACTCTACGCCGTCGGTGGAACATCGACATTGAGCCCCTCCTAGACAACACCGTTGGGGCCGAAGCTGGATGAAAGTGCATGGTTGCCCCCATGTGTGGTTTTGGTAATTAATGACAATCTCTATAGACTAATGTGTGCTTCAAGTCATACTTGTAGGTTTGGTCCATAGCATTGCTTGATCTCCATTTGTTGGAGTCCAGGCTAAAAGAAGAAGATCATTTGTTGATCAAGGCCAAGGTGTTTCTCCATGAGCATGAATCGAGAGGAAGATCCTATGTAGCTCGTGGAGGATGGCGTCATGGTGATCTCCATCACAAGATAATGGCCAAGTGAAGACATGCCGAAGAAGTGGTTCTCCCATATTGGTGTATGGGGGAGCAATATGTGAGTCTTCACTGAGCGGAGCGTGATCAAGAAAGGTGGTCCAACTTGAGAAGACAAAGATCGTCATCATCTAGCTCAAGTGGATTATGCGCAAGGCAAAGGTATGATCTTGACAGGGTTTCTATTTTACCGGTCTCGTGATGTTAGTGAGAGATCGGATTGTAGGATAGTTAACCGTACTATCAAGAGGAGCTCTCGACCGAGTATCTTGATCGTATCGTTCGTGGAGAGCTCAAACCTTTGCATCATTGGCATCATCTTTATTGGTTCTTATTTGACTTTTATCCATGTGAGTGGTTAGTGCTTTTCATGCTCGTCATGACAAGCCCTACCTCATCGAAAACGGATTTCATTTGCTTCTTCTTTTGTGTTTTCGGTGTTGAAGGTTTTCCGGTTTTGTCATCGTGGTGAACAAACAGATGCCTGGGGTAGGCTTAAGTTGGGGCCGATGGACACTGGTGGAACCGGGGAGGGATGGTGCGTAGAATTACGCACACAGAAACACAAGCACACACACGATCTACCCAGGTTCAGGGCCCTCGTGAAGAGGTAAAACCCCTACTCCTGCTTGTTTGATTGTATATGGTGATGTATATGTGAGGTACATGGTTGCTCCTTGAGCTGTGTCTCTTGCGCAGGAAGAAGAGCTCGTATGGACTGGGGGGGATGAGGCCTCCCGGGCCTGAGGCGATCGATCCCCCTGGTGCTCCTTATAAAGGGGAGCCCAGGGGACAAGGGGGGCCCCACTGTACAGTGCTACACTATGCAAGACACTATACCCAACACTATACGTGAAATGACTACTGGGGTCTTGTCATCCCTGTTGGATGTGACTGATGGTGGATATTGATAAGTTGGGTGGTGCCCCAAGCGAAGGCGGAATTGTAGCTAGTAGCAGTTTTCCCTCAATTAAAGAACCGAGGTTTATCGAACCAGTAGGACTTTGAAATCAACAACGAGATGAATGTTGAAGATCTCTGGCACTTAACCTTCAACAGACATGGACCTGCACACACTCAACCAAAATACTTCGCCCCCAACGGCGGAGAGGTTGTCAATCTCTCCGGTCTCGCAGAACACAAAGCGGTTAATTGTATGATGAAATAGATAAAATATGAAAAGTGACCAGAGGAGTAATGATGATTAAAATAAGTAAATGAGGTTGAAAACAATGTAAAAAGATGGACCGGGGGCCATGGGTTCACTAGTGGAGTCTCTCAAGTAGATAAAATATGCATGTGATGGGTGAACGAATTACAGCTAGGCAATTGACAAGATCATGACACAAACCCAAGTCAGCTATGACAAAAAGGACATGATAATATTTATGGAGGCATCACAACAAGGAACAAAGACCGTTGAGTCCAACTGCGTCTTTGTCTAAATAGTCCACCGTGGGATCGCTATCCAGCCTGTCACACAACGGTATTAAGTTGCAAGCAACAGACAATTGCATTAAGTAAAGTGCATGAAGTAAGCAATACTAATATCAAAATAGACATTAACACCGCTATTTTACCCTTAGTAGCAACAACACACCCTCTCCCTTAGACGTTTCTGTCACTCATGCCCAGGAACAAAGGCATGAACCCACTATCTATCATAAATACCCTCTCTTGGAGATAGACACAATCACTTGGCCAAAGTAACTACGCACATCGGAGAGCATGCAAGAACATAAATTCCTCATATAAGAATCATGCACAATCTGAACATAACTTCATAATCCATCAGATCCCAGCAAACACATCACATAGCATTACAATAATCGATCTTGATAATGTTAGGCAGCTCACAAGATCATAAGACATGAAGCACAAGAGAGAGAGACTACCATCTAGCTACTGCCATGGATCCGTGGTCCAAGGTGAGACTACTCACAAATCATCCCGGAGGAAGGCATGTCGATGAAGAGCCCTCCGGGATCGATCTCCCCTCCGGCAGAGTGTCGGGATCAGCTTCAGATTGGACCCCGAACTAGGGTTTTCGGTGACGGCGCGTCGGGATCGAGTTTCTGGAAAATAATGGCCACCTCGACGTTTTTACGTTAATTGGGATTTTATAGGAGTCGGAGGGGGCCGAGGAGGTGCCCACAGGGCAGGGGCGGGCCCCAGCCGCGGGTCCCCCCCAGGCCGCGGCAGCTACCCGCGTGTGCCCTGTGGGTTGCCTCCGAGGCTGCCCTTCGGACTCCGTCTTCGTCTTGGTGTAAAAATAATCCCCGTAAATTTTCGTCCAATTCCGAGAATATTTCCAGAAGTAAATTTCTGAAACAAAAAGATAGCAAAAACAGGGAACTGGCACTGGGCATCTTGTCAATAGGTTAGTCCGACAAAATGCATAAAAATGATATAAATGACAGTAAAAACATGTGACAATATCACAAAACTAGCATGGATCACTCAAAAATTATAGATACGTTTGAGACATATCAGTGACCAGGCATGGCTACAGTGGCGCTTGTCTCCTCCTGGAAACATCTGTCTGCCTGGTAGCGAACGATGCCGGTCTGAGCTAGGAGCGTCCCAAGACCGACATAGGGAGGCGAGGCATCGGGCGAGGGGGAGCGGGCAGCGATGTCGGTCTAAGTCATGGGCGTCCCAAGACCCGGCATCGACGGAGAGTAGTCGATGAAGAGAACCGACATAGTCTGTGCCATCGATGGGCAACTATGTCGGTCATGGGGTGATGAAGTGCTCCGATATAGTTTGTGCCATCGACGGAGAGTAGTCGATGAAGATAACCGACATAGTCTCTGCATGATCTTGTAGAACTCTTCGTTGTGATTCCAACGAGCCCAAGATCATCGAAAACAGAGTCCGGATGATTAAGTTATGATTTTTCTCGTACCGGTTGTTCTGCAGTTTTTTTGTCCGACGGTAGTACCGCTGCGGCTGCGGTAGTACTGCTACTCCTAGAGTGGAACTGATGTTGCACAGCGGTTGGTACCGTTGGTGGTACCGCTGCGCCGTTTTTGCGTACTGGTATCCCTCCGGTACCCCCGGCGGTAGCAGCCACGTTCTACCGTTGGTGCGGTGACCCAGCACACCACTGCATGTTGTAGTGCGCAAGTCGTTGACATAACACTCACAGAAGGACTTATCCGTGAATATTACATCCCTCAGAGTAGTACAACAGAAACATAGCAGGTCCAAGGTAACACTATAGGATTACAACAATATTCAATACAAAATCTCGAGAACCTCCTTTATATAAAAGCATGTCTCATACAAATGAAATCCAAAAAAGATCCAATTCGTAGCACTAAGCTGGAGATAACTCTAGCTCTATACCTAATCCACTACTGCTGTTGTCACGGCCCTAATCTAGTCCATCTAGAATATCTTTATCCAGGATTTCACTTCCTTCCAATAGATGTTGTCTCCTCCATTGGCAGTGTGGTCTTTGTGTATGCTATTGACACTGCTGTCATTGCCCCTCCATTGCCATGGTTGTCGTCATTCTTCCGTTGGTGAAGTAGCGGTCAACTCCTTCAAGCTCCACCAGGTCGACTTGATTCCTTGTGGAAGACCTCCTCTTTGTCGTGATGGATAACTGACGTCTCTTCCGATGGCTCCAAAAGTCTAAGCAGGGGGTCAAATGGGAAGGGGTGAGTAACAGCGTTACTCAGCAAGTTCAGAATATATAGAGATAAGGTGTTTCATGCACTAGCTACTGCCAAAACCTCAGGTCTTTAGCATAGATGCAAGTTTTTACAAACATTTCTTCAAAGGATAGATTTTATTCTGAAAACTATGTCCACAGCCTCCACCGGTCTTGTGAATCCAAATGGGACTCCATTCCGGCCTCGATCTCGTAGTTCCATTCCGGGAACACGGTTGTGATATCACAAATTTATTTGTTTGACTCTGCAGAGTTGCATCACTTTACCCAACAGTTGTGATGTAGGGCTAGGTGAAAGAACAAACAATGCCCGGATGTCGCCTAGAGGGGGGGGTGAATAGGCGATTAAAACTTTTTCTAATTAGGGGCTTGATAATTGCGGAATAAAACTATGTGATTAAATTAACAAGCCAACAACCTAATATTCTAGGTTCACCTATGTGCACCAACAAGTTATGCTAAGCAATTCAAGCAACAAGAAGATAGCAATATATGAACTTCAAGCACGAAGGCTATCACAATGTAAATTGCATAAGTAAAGCTCGGGTATAGAGATAACCGAGGCACGCGGAGACGAGGATGTATTCCCGAGTTCCTCCTTGTTAAGGAAGTACGTCTCGTTGGAGGGGTGTGAGCTCGCCACAAGAGGCCTACTCAAGATGCCACAAAGGCCTCACCCTATTCTCCGATGAACCTCACCCAAGGGATTGGTTCACCTTCCACTATCGGAATCCTTCGGGGCGGATTCCGGAGCCCTTTACAACTTCTTCTTGGGGCACACTCCCACAACTCAATTGGGGGCTCCCAAACTCGTGCCGAAGCTTCACAACACGAAGTCTTCGCGGCACCTCCAACCGTCTAGGGTACACAATGCACCCAAGAGGCAACAAGCTCTTGGGAACACAATGCACCCAAGAGTAACAAGCTCTTCAACGTCGATCTTCACGTATCACCGTGGAGGGAGCAACCCGATGCAACAAATGCAAAAGGCAAGAGCACACAAAGTGCTCAAATCCTTCACTCCCAAATTCCAACCAAAGCAACTAATGCTATGGAGGGAATAAGAGAGGAAGAACAAAGGGGATGAACACAAAGCAACCCCAAAATCTAGATCCACAAGTTTCCCTCACTTAGAGGGGATTTTGATTGGTGGAATGGTAGATCTAGATCTCCTCTCTTGAATCCCTAAGTTTGGGCAAGAATCATTGGAGGGATGGAGAGGAATCAAGCTCACAAGATTAGCAACAATGGAGGAGAGAGAAGAAGTGAGCAGAAAAACGTGCCACCCGCCCTTGGGGGAAGAAGGGGGCTATTTATAGCCTCCCCCAAAACTAGCCGTTATGTGCAGAAAAACTGCACAGCGGTACTACCGCTGGAGCAGCGGTACTACCGCTACAGGTATCCGAGCGGTACCGCGGGTACCACAACACCCAGCTGCTACGGTACCTCAGAGAGGTACCGCTGCACTCCAGGCGAGCGGTACTACCGGTGGGCAGCCGGTACTACCGCCGGACCCCTTCGATTCAAATCTAAGGGTCATAGCGGTAGTACGTGGCAGCTACCGCCAGGGTACCGGAGGGATAGGCAGTACACAAAAAGGGTCTAGCGGTACCTCGGGCGGTACCACCAACGGTAGTACCGCTACCTGAAGACAACGGTACTGCCGCGGTACTACCGCCAGGGGTAGTAGCCGTTGAGCATTGGTAGTCCCACTCCAGGAGGAGCGGTACTACCGCTGCCACAGCGGTACTACCGCCAGACAGAGAAAAAGTGCAGAAGCCTGAAACTGAATAACTTTTGCGTGGAAGCTCCGAATCAAGTGAATCCAATTTTGTTGGAAAGAGGATGACAAGAGCTTACACTACAAAAATTCAAAATATTGAAACAAGCAAAGGAGATTGTGCGGAGGGTTGGAAGAGTGAAACCTTCCACACGGAAGAATCGGCAAAATCTCCAAAACCGAAAATGCACAAGCTTTTCATCAAGACTCCGTTTTCTATGATCTTGGGCTTGTTTCGAAGATAATCACAAGCCCTACAAGATCATGCATATACACATCATAGTCTATCATGTGAGAAGGAAAATATAAGGAGAGAGTTTGACCTCTCGTAGGAGAGACAAACCGGTAAAACCTCCGATATAAAAAACGTAAGAAGATATTCATGAGATCCGTTTTTGATGAACTAGAGCTTGGTATGGAGATGAACACAAGCTCTAAATTCTCACATGGATAAAATCCAAATAAGAACCAATAAAGATGATTGCATGGATGCAAAGGTTTGAGCTCTCCACGAACGATACGATCACGATACTCGGTCGAGAGCCCCTCTTGATAGTACGGCTATCTATCCTATAACCCGGTCTCTCACTAAACATAATGAGACCGGTAAAATAGAAACCCTATCAAGATCATACCTTTGCCTTGCGCTTAAACCACTTGAGGTCGATGAAGACGATCTTCATCTCCTCAAGGCAAACCACCTTTCTTGATTGCGCCTTGCTTGATGAA
Organism: Puccinellia tenuiflora; assembly: GCA_012064385.1. Classification (NCBI taxonomy): domain Eukaryota; kingdom Viridiplantae; phylum Streptophyta; class Magnoliopsida; order Poales; family Poaceae; genus Puccinellia; species Puccinellia tenuiflora. The sequence goes on from QRDG01001265.1 coordinate 62,086, forward strand.
GATTCACATGACGCTCCCCCATACACCAAGATGGGGAAAGCACTCCTTCGGTATATCTTCACTTGGCCTTTCTCTCGATGACGAACACCTTGGCCTTGATCAACAAATGATCTTCTTCCCTAAACCTTGACTCCAACACATGGAGAACAAGCGAGACCTTGACTCCAACAAATGGAGACAAGCAAGCAAATGGACACCTACAAATATAGCTCAATGCAAATATTAGTCCATAGAGATTGTCATTAATTACCAAAACCATGCATGGGATCAACCATGCACTTTCAATCTCCCCCATTTTGGTAATTGATGACAATCCCTTTTAAGAGGGTTTATATAAAGAATAAAGCAACCTTGCATGACAAACAAGCAAGGATGCAAAGCACATTAAAGGCAAATGCAACAAAAGCATAAAACCCAAATTCCCTTAAACCCTCTAAACTTCTCCCCCATTGGCATCGATTGCCGAAATGGGAAGAAAAATTTAGAGAGCCAATATAATATGAGTTCCTCTAACAAGGTGTGCATTTCTCAAGATATGAGTGAAATCAAATGCACTTATTCATTGACGAATAATTAGAGGAAATCAAATTATATTGAGGATCCAAAGATTGCAAAAAGGATGAAATCACTTTAAACATCTCCACCAAGGAGAAAAGCAATCAAAAAGATCCAAAGCGAGAGTTCTAAATAAAGCCGGAGAAGCTCCCCAATGTTCATGCACAAATAAGGAGTGCACAAATATGGTATCCTCACTCCCCCAAAATCATCTAGAACACTCAACAAGTGCAAGAGTGCATAATGCAAAAGCAAATTATAGCACTTGCACCAAAGATGTGGTTGAGCCATAAGAAGATACCAATTTTCAAAAATTCATCGTAAGATAGGCCCAACCGAGAAAAGAGATCTTTTTAAAGAAATATGTTCACACGCTTAGGGATACCAATTGGAACTAAACCATTGAAACTAAAACCAATTGAAAATGCCAAAAGCTAGTAAGAGCATTTAGCCAATAAAAATTCAACATGCTCACCAAGGTAGGCATGAAGACAAGATCTCCAAGAAATACATGAGTGTGCAAAGATACCAATAAACAATAAGACAAGCACTCATGAGACAAATTTGGAACCACCAAAGATTTATAGAAGAAAAACAAGGTGGCTCAAAAGAAATAGGATACCAACTAAAAGATGACCTCTCTCATATGTATAGGTTTCTAATTAGACAAACCATTGAAGATATACATCCGCAAAGAAACATATACATACGAAATAGTTCGGGAAAAAGGTAACAAGGTATCCAAAAGGAAGTCATAAATATACAAACGAGATTAATGCATACAAGCATAGCACATAGCTCAAATTTACCTCATTGTATATAAATGAACTTCAAATATATCAAATGCATCACACACATCACTAAGGGAACAAGAGATAGTGGAGATGCTTTGAGTTAGGCAACAAGTATCACAAGGAAATAATATCAATTGAAGAAAGGTTTTTGCAAATTCATCACACATATCACAAAGATATATTAAGTGAAGGAAATAGGCCAAAACCACAACAATTGCATATAAGAGCTTTCATGCCAAGAGGCAACCTACACAAGGTTGAATACTAGAAAGGTATGCATGGGATAGATACTTGTTACCGAGATGACATTGGTGATGAAGATGATGAGAGTTGGTTTATCATCAAAGCTTGACTCCGACACTCACACGGTGAGAACACCTTCCTTATGAATGAGGCAAGCATCCAATGCATCTCCATTGTACCTAAAACACAATTAGAGTACAAAATGGTTCCCAAACTCATTGGGTCCCATAGTAGTTAGATCAACTACAATATATAGGAAACACTCCACATAAATATGTGCATATAGATATGAAATTGAATTTCATGCACATCTTAGCCGATTTAGGATTCGGTGGAGTATCCCCTATATATTGGAACTAGAAAGACTAGCATGCCATAAAATATATATACTAGTAAATATGCATGCATAGACTTACAAGAACCAAACGAGATACAATTTGGACAAAAACACCAAGTAAACCAAGAACAGAGCACACCAAGGTGTGACACAAAAAGGTTGTCCAAATTATATCAAAATCCAAATCAACACATGATTGAGGAAAAATCAAATCAACAAATGATTGATTCCATAACACATCAACACATGAGGTGTGATATCAAAAGGAATCAAATCAACACAACCAATGATCGATAAGACACCAATTGAAAATAAGATACCAATTAAAACAACAAATGTCAATTTAGGAGAAAAGATACCAAGAAGAGGGTGATACTTGACCGAAATCAAGTAAAGTGAAATAAGGCAAGAAGGTATCAAGACTCCCACAATAAATATTAATTGGAACAAATATCTAAGGAGGAGATATTAAATTCCAATTAATACCAATTGAAGGTACCAACACAAGATAAAGAATCAAATGCCAATTGAAAGGATCAAAAATTGATAGATAGGTTAGTGTTCTAAATAAAAAGGAATGCTCCCCCAAGATTCATGCATTATCTTAGATATTTGCATTTGAATACAAAATGCATACACAAGGGATCATTACTCTCCATATTTTATTTACAACACTAAACACTACCAATTGAAAAATAGGATCCATTCAAAAGGCAAGGAAGGCAATAGATAAAGCAAATTAACGCAAGAGCCAATGCGAAGATGGTCTACACAATCCACCACAATTACTAGAATCACTTGTCATGGACAAGGAGTATATAGAGATATTTCTCGGTGGTATAAAGGAAAGATGTACAAGACCAACTTCACCACAAACTAGCAAATGGCAAAAGATAGGAATTAAAACACCATTTTTAAAGAGGTTTGTTGGTAATTTCAATTATTCGAATCAACTGGCAAAGACATGATTAGAATAAAAGGAAACAAATGGTTTCTCACATAATATATGGAAATGCATATTAGAGAAAAACCACACCAAGCAAACCCAAGCAAACAAGAACCAAAGGGTAACCACAAAGGAAAATTGGAACTTGTTTGAGTAAACATGCCACATAGGAAATGGATAATGTACAATATCAACTCTAAGTGGCAAACCTCAAATGTTCACATTTTTATGGGATTGTAATATGCACATAGCTTATTACTCCCCCATAATGTGATAATCATTTTATTTTTAAATAAGAGGCAAATAAAACCAACAAGAGAAATTAATGGACATTGTAGAATTTGAATTTCTCATGAATATGACACACCACATAGTGACTAGATAAGATGAAATATCAAAACTAGGTGGTGTGCTTCATGTACATACATTTTTAGGTTTGTGAGGTGCACTAAGCACATCACTCCCCCAAAAGCCAAATAAAATCCACACAAGATTCAAAAAGCTCAACACAAAGTTACACATATATGATACACAACTAACATACACCACCTTGAATAACAAGATAAGTAAGAAAGGAGCATATCACATACAAACACATGCTAGGAACAAAACTAACACATGCAAGGGAGCAAGCAACTTTCAATGAATATATGAATTAAATACAAGTTACCGCAAGGAGGAAGCATTGGATATGAGATAGATATGTGATAATCCAATTGACTTGGCTTGAGAAATAAACCCATGAAGATCCCTTAATTCTTCAAAAATAGTCAAGTCACCAATGCCCTCCATAAACACCTATTGATCAAGTTTGAGCTTGTTGGTCCCCAACCGAGTTGGGTCCTAAGAGGTTAGTCACAATAGGTTTGGGAACCCAAATGGTGCTTTTCTTGCCACCACTTTGAGCTCCTACATACTTGGCAAACACATTGCCAACTCTATCCTTCCCAAGAGAATACACATCATTAATTATGATAGGGTTGGATGGGGTACCGTTAGTGCATGAAGAAGCAAAATGACCTTTGCCACGGCAAAGGTAGCAACACCGACTCTTCTTCTTCTTAATAGGCTCCTCAACTTGAGGAGCAATAACTTGAGTCTTCTTAGGAGGTGGCCTTTGTTCAACTCGTGGTTGAGCACGAGATTGAACAAGAGGCCGCTTCCCTAGTTGCTTCTCACTAAGAGCATCTTCTTCTTCATTGGGCAATCCCGAACATGGTGCCCTTCTAGCTTGCACTTGAAGCAAGTGATCTTGGCCGGATTCTTGATTTGAACTTGGCCCTTCTTATTCTCAACCTTGGACTTGTTCTTGATGTTGGAGTTGAATCCAAGTCCACTCTTGTCATTTGGGGATTGTTGCACACTCAACATGTTGTCAAGTGCCCTCTTCCCCTCATGACGCTTTTCCAAGCCTTTCTTCATAGAAGTGGCTTGGGCCTTGAGCTCTCCTCTTTTCTCTACATGGTTAGTGACAACACAAGTACTAGAGGAGGTAGATGCATCGTTGTTAGAGCAACAAGGCAAAGCAAGTAGTTCATCACATGATGTACCAACATTTTTAGTGGATGAACTACTAGGACTAGCACATGGCGATATAGCATTTTTATTAAAGTTGTGCTAATATCCACATGAGGCTCACTTGATGTTACCTTTGTAGTGATGGCCTCATGAGCTAACTTTAGACAAGCATAGGAAGCTAGAAGATCATCATTAGAGCTAGATAGCTTTTTATGACTTTCTTCCAACTCCCTATACTTGCTAGTTAGCAACTCAAGTTGAGCCCTTAGCTCAACATTCTCCTTCAAAGTAGATGCTTCACAAGAAATTGAGTTAGTAGCACAAGCATCATTGTCATTAGGAATAGAAGAAGATAACTTCGCAAGCTCATCATTTAACTTAGCATTTTCATTTTTCGTGACTTTATATTTAGCATGAGCATGGTCACGTTCTTTAATGATTTTAGCAATTATATCATTATAAGACTCCTCGATAGATTCTAATTTTTCCTCTAGAGAAGCACGAGTCTCTTGCTCTTCCTCAAGAGCATCTTCTAACGATGCTTTCTCCATAGCATCATCTCTTTCGATCTTACCCTTTTCTTCAAGGCTTGCTTCCAAGGCCTCAATAGTTTCCCCACGCTCAATAAGAGTGCTCATGATTTCAAAGAGGTTAGCTTGAGCACTTTCATTAGTAGGAATGGCTTTGAGAATCATTAGACCTTTATTTTGAAGAAGGGCATTAACTTTTTCCATATCAACTTCTTCATCATTATTGTCATTATCATTATTATCATCATTGTCATTACTAGAAGAAGATTTAGCCATGAGACAATGAGAGGTGAAAGATGAAGAATAATTGATTTTTGAACTACTCAAGTTCAAATCTTGTTGCATAGCAAATTGGGTTTCCTCTACATTATTATTAATGCAAGAGTTAGAGGGAACACAAGCATTTTCATCATGGCAACAAGATAAAGCAAGCATATCATAAAGAGATTCATCCAAGCAAATTTTTGATGATATGCAAGGACTATCAACACTAGCATGTAAATCATTTATAGTGCTACGAGTGTTTAGGTCCATAGATGAAGCATTGCAACAAGATAGAGATAAATGATCATCAACAATGAGCTCACTATCAAGGTTGCAAAACCTATCACTACTCACCATTACATTGGATTGTGGCTTACCACATTTTGGTGAAGTAGACGAAGACGAGAACTCGTCACGGCCGGAGGTGGAGGGAGAACAATCATCCTCAATAGAGTTGGACAAACCATATTTGTCTTGTAGCTTGGTCCAAAGCTCATGTGCATCTCGGAGAGGCATGATTGACTCGAAAACTACAACACTCACAAATTTGCAAAACTCGTTAGATGCTAGAGCATCTAGATATAAGTTTTTCTCATCCTCTAAAGTCGTACTTTCGTAGTCCTTTGGAGGAGAAAAACCTATATCTAAGATCCGCTCAATATCGGGGTCCAAGACCCGTAAGTGACTAAGCATATGAGTTTTCCAAACATTAAAATTTGTGCCATTGAATATAAACATGGAATTGTGCACTAATCCTCTAAACGACATCTTTACTCTCTAGGCGGTGAAGCCAAACAAGAGAGACGAGGCTCTGATACCAATTGAAAGAACAAACAATGCCCGGATGTCGCCTAGAGGGGGGGGGGTGAATAGGCGATTAAAACTTTTTCTAATTAGGGGCTTGATAATTGCGGAATAAAACTATGTGTTTAAATTAACAAGCCAACAACCTAATATTCTAGGTTCACCTATGTGCACCAACAACTTATGCTAAGCAATTCAAGCAACAAGAAGATAGCAATATATGAACTTCAAGCACGAAGGCTATCACAATGTAAATTGCATAAGTAAAGCTCGGGTATAGAGATAACCGAGGCACGCGGAGACGAGGATGTATTCCCGAGTTCCTCCTTGTTAAGGGAGTACGTCTCGTTGGAGGGGTGTGAGCTCGCCACAAGAGGCCTACTCAAGATGCCACAAAGGCCTCACCCTATTCTCCGATGAACCTCACCCAAGGGATTGGTTCACCTTCCACTATCGGAATCCTTCGGGGCGGATTCCGGAGCCCTTTACAACTTCTTCTTGGGGCACACACCCACAACTCAATTGGGGGCTCCCAAACTCGTGCCGAAGCTTCACAACACGAAGTCTTCGCGGCACCTCCAACCGTCTAGGGTACACAATGCACCCAAGAGGCAACAAGCTCTTGGGAACACAATGCACCCAAGAGTAACAAGCTCTTCAACGTCGATCTTCACGTATCACCGTGGAGGGAGCAACCCGATGCAACAAATGCAAAAGGCAAGAGCACACAAAGTGCTCAAATCCTTCACTCCCAAATTCCAACCAAAGCAACTAATGCTATGGAGGGAATAAGAGAGGAAGAACAAAGGGGATGAACACAAAGCAACCCCAAAATCTAGATCCACAAGTTTCCCTCACTTAGAGGGGATTTTGATTGGTGGAATGGTAGATCTAGATCTCCTCTCTTGAATCCCTAAGTTTGGGCAAGAATCATTGGAGGGATGGAGAGGAATCAAGCTCACAAGATTAGCAACAATGGAGGAGAGAGAAGAAGTGAGCAGAAAAACGTGCCACCAGCCCTTGGGGGAAGAAGGGGGCTATTTATAGCCTCCCCCAAAAACTAGCCGTTATGTGCAGAAAAACTGCACAGCGGTACTACCGCTGGAGCAGCGGTACTACCGCTACAGGTATCCGAGCGGTACCGCGGGTACCACAACACCCAGCTGCTACGGTACCTCAGAGAGGTACCGCTGCACTCCAGGCGAGCGGTACTACCGGTGGGCGGCCGGTACTACCGCCGGACCCCTTCGATTCAAATCTAAGGGTCATAGCGGTAGTACGTGGCAGCTACCGCCAGGGTACCGGAGGGATAGGCAGTACACAAAAAGGGTCTAGCGGTACCTCGGGCGGTACCACCAGCGGTAGTACCGCTGCCTGAAGACAACGGTACTGCCGCGGTACTACCGCCAGGGGTAGTAGCCGTTGAGCATTAGTAGTCCCACTCCAGGAGGAGCGGTACTACCGCTGCCACAGCGGTACTACCGCCAGACAGAGAAAAAGTGCAGAAGCCTGAAACTGAATAACTTTTGCGTGGAAGCTCCGAATCAAGTGAATCCAATTTTGTTGGAAAGAGGACGACAAGAGCTTACACTACAAAAATTCAAAATATTGAAACAAGCAAAGGAGATTGTGCGGAGGGTTGGAAGAGTGAAACCTTCCACACGGAAGAACCGGCAAAATCTCCAAAACCGAAAATGCACAAGCTTTTCATCAAGACTCCGTTTTCTATGATCTTGGGCTTGTTTCGAAGATAATCACAAGCCCTACAAGATCATGCATATACATATCATAGTCTATCATGTGAGGAGGAAAATATAAGGAGAGAGTTTGACCTCTCGTAGGAGAGACAAACCGGTAAAACCTCCGATATCAAAAACGCAAGAAGATATTCATGAGATCCGTTTTTGATGAACTAGAGCTTGGTATGGAGATGAACACAAGCTCTAAATTCTCACATGGATAAAATCCAAATAAGAACCAATAAAGATGATTGCATGGATGCAAAGGTTTGAGCTCTCCACGAACGATACGATCACGATACTCGGTCGAGAGCCCCTCTTGATAGTACGGCTATCTATTCTATAACCCGGTCTCTCACTAAACATAATGAGAACGGTAAAATAGAAACCGTATCAAGATCATACCTTTGCCTTGCGCTTAAACCACTTGAGGTCGATGAAGACGATCTTCATCTCCTCAAGGCAAACCACCTTTCTTGATTGCGCCTTGCTTGATGAAGATTCACATGACGCTCCCCCATACACCAAGATGGGGAAAGCACTCCTTCGGTATATCTTCACTTGGCCTTTCTCTCGATGACGAACACCTTGGCCTTGATCAACAAATGATCTTCTTCCCTAAACCTTGACTCCAACACATGGAGAACAAGCGAGACCTTGACTCCAACAAATGGAGACAAGCAAGCAAATGGACACCTACAAATATAGCTCAATGCAAATATTAGTCCATAGAGATTGTCATTAATTACCAAAACCATGCATGGGATCAACCATGCCCTTTCACTAGGCCCGATCTTCACGGATTGGGGGAGAAACGGGGATGAACACGAAGGACACGGAGGGTAGCGAGGGAGATTCATGGGCAAAACACAAGGATAACTAGCAAATCCTGCTGAGAACTCCACCCAACAACAAACCCTCAAAAAGGTAGCCTTTGGATCGAAGAATCAAAGCCAAACTTACTCTTGTTGAAACCGATTGCTCTTACCGGCCGGTCCACCGATCCAATAGAATCACCGCAGTGAAAGATTGGTTTGCACTACTAGAGACACCGTAGTGAAAGAGTAGCAACAACAAGATCTACCTCAACAAGGCACCCTAGCTACGAGGGAGGAGGAGCATAGCTCACACAAGTCTCAGATTTAGTCTGTCCTCAAATGGGGAAAGGGGAAAGCTACTTATAGTCTTAGTACAAAACGAGGCAGGAAAGGTGGGGAACCGGCCTGGGGGCCGGCCTAGGCCGGCCTGGAGGCCGGCCGGCACAGGTGGGGGTCCGGCCTGGAAACCGGCCTAGGCCGGCCTGGAGGCCGGCTGCGTCGGGTGGAGGTCCGGCCTGGAAGCCGGCCTAGGCCGGCCTGGAGGCCGGCTGCGTCGGGTGGAGGTCCGGCCTGGGTGCCGGCCTAGGCCGGCCTGGAGGCTGGCTGCGTCGGGTGGGGGTCCGGCCTGGAGGCCGGCTGGCTCCGCCTTGAGCTTTTGCCTCCTTCTTCCTCTTCTTGCCCATCTTCTTGGATTTCCTCTTGGCCATCTTCTTGACTCCATTGTGGGTCATCTTCCGGGTGGATCCTGAGTATACACAAGGTACCGGCATGAGGTAGCAAACAATTCAAAGGGAGGTCGAGATCACACATCGAGAGGAGCGAGGTCACCTTTTCATGAAGAGCTTTGACTCTTGATCTTGTCATTGGGCCAATCGGCATGGTGTCCATGGTGTTGTCCACATGTGGGGCTACATCAAGTTGGCTGGCCCTATATATGCTCTCTTTACACTCCATGAGTGTTATAGCCAAGACTCAGGACATCCAGCAATGTGGAGCTTCTCCCAAATCAACACACATCCGCCCATTTATGATGCGGTAGGGGAATCATGTTCCACGCATACCCATCACCCCTCCCGAGCTTCACCACCAATTACCCCGTCGGGTAGGAAGAGCACGCACTTCCACGCTGTTGGCCGCCGCAACGACCCAACCCGGTGTAGGCCTGCCGAGGATATGTGGATGAGAAAAGAAGCCTCTGACTGACCCCGCCCATACAAAGTCCGTTGGTTGATGCTTTTACTACGGCGAAAGGATCACTGGAACAGGGGTTATTAATTTCCTAAGGATATATACCTTCCCATACGATGGAACACCGTACCTATTCATCTTACCATTGTTCCACCACCAACCAATAGTATATACCACATCATTCGAAAATACTTTTTCTTTTTGATGCAAGTGAAAGGAACGTATAAGTAACTTCACAAGTACTTTGATAAAAATACATCAAACGGTATGCAAGAATGAACTTGCCTATGATAAAGGTGGCAATTCATGTCCTTCGGGGTACTAGGGTTTGCGGTAAAACCCCGAGATCTGAAAATAGCAATGTAATCCTGGTAAGGACTACTGGAAACACTTTCAAGATGCTATTATGCATAGATATGAGATGCATCGTAAAATCCCCAAAAATACCCAAGCTCGCAAGTGTAGGCTTTGTTTTATTCGATACTTTGATAACTGAAGTGATTTTAGGGGTTAAGGATTAGTTAGTGTTTATAATTTGTGGGTTGGTTAAATTACTTTGAATTGTTATGATATCTAGAATTAAGTGTTTACCACTTTTATTGAGGTAAAGAATTTATTTTATTCAAGTAAATACTTTTATCTTTGCTAGTAAAATAAGATTAGCAATTTTAAGTCATCAATTTTAATGCCTTTAAGAAAACATTTCATTAACATCCTGAGGTAGTTATTTATTCAAATTTTATTTACTTGACTAACTTTCAAATATTATCAACACAAGGGTGAATGATTTTAGATGGATTCTTCTTTGTGTGTTTTACCTAGGATGAGTAACAGGACAGTCATTTATAGTATGTAATAAAGTTATACTTTGAGTTTATTACTCAAATTGTTTTTCTTTTAGAAAATAATTGTTTTTGAAACTAGTTCAATTCATTTCCACTTAAGGATCCTTGAATTTTTAAGGATAATTCAATTCATGTCCACTTAAGGATCTTTGAATTATTCACACAAGAAATCTTTTCAAAACTTAATTTTGAAATTAATTCAAATCATATCCACTTAAGGATCTTTGAATTTTTCATTCAAGAAAACCTTTCAATAAATAGAATAAAAATCATATTTGAAATTCTTATAAAATTTTGAGTTGAAAACATCTTTTTAACTTATTTTTAGTTGATTTTTGTTCCTTTGGTTGAGAATTAAAATTCATTTTAATTTGGATAATTTTATTTGGTGAATTACCAAAATGCCCCTGGGCCTAATGGGTTGGACCCAACCCATTAACCTTGGGTCAAGGTCTGGCTTGGTCGGTCAACGACCGACCCACTCCCTTCTCTCTCTCTCGCACGCACGCGCCCCTCCTCTCGGTCCTCCTCCTGGCGATGTCGCCTCCGTCACCCACGGCTCCGGCCACTGTCGGCCTGTTCCGGTGCTGCTGCACCCCAGCACTGCTCCGCCCCTCTCTCCTCTCTTGGTTCCCTTCCGTCGCGTTGCCCTTTAGCACTCGCGTGCACACGCTCGCGGAACCCTAACCCTAGCTCCACCACGGCTCGGGCCGTCGGCACAATTCTCCGCCACCGCGCCTCTTGCTGCGCCACCGTTCCTCCACTTTGTCGCGGCTGCCACGCATCCGCGCCTCCGGCTGCTTTTGCTTGCTCTCCTCCACTCTCTCGGCTCCCTAACAGTGCCGCCGGGTCATCTTCCTAAACTTCGACTCGTCTCTGATGCCGGCGGAATGGCAGTACGTTCCTGCAACCCCGATGTCGCCACCTCGTCGCCTGGACTCTGCTATTGTCGAGCCTCTGCTCGGCCACACCGCCATGGACCCTCTCTTCACTCTCTGCTCACTGGTGGTGTTGGTGTTGTGGTGTTGCTGTCGCCGACGGGACGGCAGTGGTGCCGCCACTATAACCTTGGTGACACGCTACTGCTACGCCTCCTTTGACTACTTCCTCGGCTACGCACATCTCTGTGTGCTGTTCTGCCATGGCTACAACTCCTCGAGGTGAGTTTCCTCTGTGACCGGCCTTCGAGCCGATGATCTGAGGGATTGGTCTAGCCTGAGTGGTTCTCCAGTTCATTCTAGTGATGAAATACTGTGTAAAAGTGTGGTGCTGTGTGTGAGACCATTACACCTACTGTTAACTGAAGAAATACTCATTTTCGTCAGTTAACTTATATCTATTAGAATCAGAGAAAGATTTATAATGATTTCTGCGAGTGGCTTATGTACTTGAGCTTAATAGCTTCCATTTCTTGATGGATGTGCCTATTAATTTCCATGTAGAGAACTGGTAGCTTGCTTATTGGCTAGGTATGCATGATTTGCTCACTATGGTGCCTCCAAGGAGTGTGCACAGTGTTCAGATCCATGCCAAGCATGATATGATTATGCTAGTGTGGCTGGAAAGATTTAAAGATGGATTTGGCTATTTTAAACTGACAAGAACAAATCTTGTGCTTGGTTTTCTTGGCCCTTCCAATGATGCAAAGGCTGTGAGACATAGATTTATTAAGAAGAGATGCTTGCTAGTGTGTGATTTAATTCTCTGTGATGATTTTAGCAAAGCCACTCTATGCCGACCTGAGGGATCCTTGTTCTCTTCTAGTAAACTGATAAGAACATGTCTGCTGCCCCTCTCCTCTCTTTCCCTCTCATCTAAAGATATGCACCTATACTATATGAGATTAGGTCCTAGCAACCTGCTGCTGGAGAGAAGCTTGGTCTTCTGGAAAATGATGATAACCTGCGTCTTGTGGCTAGCCTGCTCCTCCTCGCTGCTTGACCTATTTCCTAGTTATTTTAAAGATTGGGCATGGTTTGGTGGTGTCTTGGTGTTCTTGAGATGCTATGGCTGATATGGAAGATGTTTTGATCTTATAGACATAGTAGTGATTATTGTAGATGATTTGGCTGATGAATAAAACATGGCTGCGGCTGAGATGTGCTTTAGGTGCTTCGAACAGTGGCTCGTAGTACATAGTTTATTGGGCAAAGTTGCTGGTTCGGCTGGTTACTTCTTGTGGATTGATAGAAAAGTCTTGTGAGAAAATGAATTTGCTAGGATGGCTGTTGTGGGGTTTATATACTGCTGGTTGGTTGTTGTGGTACTGCCACACAACTAGGTGACTCCTCATTTGCATGCGTGAGTAAGGTGCTTGGTTGTCAACTCCTTATGCAAAGGCATTTCTTGGGGTTCAAGTTGAGTTAGATATTTTGCTTGTGGATAACTCCTATGTGGCAAGCTTATCCCTCCCATGCTTGGTATTATCCTCTTGTAGGATTTGTTTTTGGGCATGCCAAAGTGGATTTTGTACTACATGGGCTTGTGGGCTAAATCTCTTATATGGGCCTTGCATAAGAATGGGTCAAGTGGGCTTTGATTATATGAGTGGTGATTATCAAGTGGGCTTTGTGAATTTCAAGATGTGGATTAAAATTTGACTCTCTTTCTCCTTGGTGATTAATACCATTGGAGAAATATTAGAATGTGGGCTTTCTTGATAGGAACTTAATTAGATTAGAGGGATTAATAAGTTGCCTGAGATATTTATATCGATCAATATTAGTTGCATTCGTACCATGTTGCCTTGTATCTTGCTCAAATGGATCATGTGCCTTGTTGCCTTCTATTGTCTAGTTGATCCATGATGTCTCAAATGATCCATTGTTGCCTTTGATTAATATTGATCCCTCTAGTCAATATTTGGGTGTTAGGGCAAGTTCCTAATATCCATTAGTTAAGCTCCAAAATTGAATTGCCTCACCCTTGTGGTGAAGGCAAACATGCTAACCATAAGAAACTTTCCTTTTGTCCTTGCTTATTTTTATTTGAAATTCAATTGCTTTTATGCATACAAAAGAGATCTGTTAACAAGGTAGCTAATCTTGTTACCAAATTACTTCTATATAACACAAAACTTTTGAATTTCTCCCAAGTTTAACTAGAACAACTTCTAGTTTTCTTTCTTGTTTGTTTTGTCTTGCAGGAATGAATTTGAGAAGATTGGAAGATAAGAAGACCCAGATACGTTGAGAAGATCAAGATTTAGTTTAGGGATTTACTTCCCTCTTTTTGTAATGTTATATTTATTCTTTAGAGATATGTACTCATTTTGTAAAAGTTTGTAATATTCATTATTCTTTTAATTGGTAAAGTTTGTATTGGATTAATTGGTACTTGTTGTATCTAACTATACTTTGAACCTTGGATTTCCAATCATTTGAGATGTTGTGTGTAGGATGGTGAATTGATAAGATGATGACTTGTGATGATGTGTGGATGATGATATGATAAATGTGATAAGATTATAGATGCTTGAATTCATGTATGATCATAATGTGTGATTTATATATTGAGATGATGGATATGATAGTGTATGATGTGATAAGATGATCATCTGGATGTTGTTTTTGTGTCAACGATTGAATTGGAATGTTAATATTGTCATATATTTGTATTGTGCTTAAAGGTGTCGACATTTAGGGTAGGTCATGTTCAATTTGCTAGAACCTAGACAATTGACTAATTTGACCAACTAGTCTGTCGAGCATTAACTGAATGATTTCTTATTCTTGTGATTTCAATTTAATTGGGTATAAGGTCATCTCGAAGTTTATCGTACTTGACAGGATGATCTAAACCCTAATTCATCGAGTCGAGCGAAACATCGATCACTTTGTCTCCTTTATTTTAAAAGCACGAAAATTTCCTGCATTTTCAGATGCATGCTATGCGAATGCACAAATTCTATTTCTACCCTTTTGACTCTCTAAATGGCGGGGTATTACATCCTCTCCCTTAAACTAAACTTCGTCCCGAAGTTTTAACTTCTCTCACGTAGGGATAGGTAGAAAGAACTTCTACAGATATTGATTCTCTCAAATTCCTTTCTGACATGGATGCAAATCTTGATGATCGCTTGTCCAACATACTTCTGCTGCATCCTCTATTGATCAATACTATCCATCCGTCGACTTTCATCGACTATTTGATACATTCCAATGTTCTTACTACTCCTTCATGTCTCTCGAATCATCCAATTCAAACTCCTTGCATTACCCTAATTTTATAGCCCTCTGTCGAAGATCCTCTTCTACATCCTTATAAGATCTTTAGATATGATGTTGGTACACTTCCTTAAATCAGGAAACTACAAATACTTCAATTCTGATGGTAAGCTCATCGTCTAAGCTCCAGAACCTCTGAGATAACTGTCCTTACTGGCTATATAGAACATAATTCTTCCTAAGTGGTTTGCTTCCTCCGAATGGATTAGACACAAGTACTCCATCCAACCATAAATACTATATCATACAAGTAGTCCTAGCGTCACGTGTATTTAGGGTGAACAATCCTTTGATGTCAATCTCCTCGCATCCTGGTATTGACACGGTATACTTTCTCACCTTGAATTTTAGTTCCTTTTATTCCATCTCATTTAGATCCTCTAGTTCATAACTTCTAGGACCACTGGATTCCTTAGGACTTTCACCCTCCAAATCAATCTCAACTGCCTCTTTGGTTATAGAATCTGGCAAAGATTTCCGAAAATGCTCATTTTTCTCGAAGAACTTCTAGAGCATTAATAATGAATTCAGCCTTATCTCAGTCAAGGTATTCCTTTCAAACTCCGTGTTTCTTAACCCAAGTACCATCCAATACATTTGTTCACTCTCCCCCCTTGGAGTTTCCTAAGACTTCCTTTGTTATGACGTCTGTCAGTCGAACTTATTTCAGTCAACTCCATTCAGTCGAGCTTTGTAACTCACATTTCTGCTCAAACTTCTAGTATACCTGCCTAAGGGTCTCACGAAGAACACGTGGTACGTATATCCACCATATTGTGAATCCCCTGTATCGTCCTTCGGTAAGAGATACTATTATCAGGTTCCCAACAATTTCCTAAAGAATACATGGTATGTCTACCATCTCAATGGGTTGGCTCTAAGATGTCAATCCTCTTGATAACGCATCTTTCTCCATAGTTGCTCCAGATATAAATTGTGACTTTGGGTACTTTGGCATCATATGTGTGAAGTATCTTCTTCCAAATTGGTCCACCTTCTTGACTTATCGTCAATCCACGACAAATTAGACTCTTCTCCATGGTTCTGTTGTTCTCTTGAACATTAAATTTTGCAAATTCACTTCTTGACATGATTGATATGTCATTCCTAGAATATCAACGTGCTTCCATCTAGGTACTTTACTTCCCTCATCTCTTACTGACTTATCCTCATTTGTAGGATGTCCTTCTCATCAACTCTTTCTTGTAAAATGTCTCTGTATCCAACACAAAGTTATCTTCTTGTAGATGTCCAATCTCTAGTCACAAACTCTTGTTTGGTGATTAATTCCTATGCTTCTGTTTCTAGTAATGCCTCAGAATAGATGATCAACTTCCCTTTTTTTTAAACTGAAAATATCCATGTTCTTCCAACTTTTCAGCCTCCTTTCTCTTCCACCTTATGATAAATCCATATGTATTCTGCATATTTTCCTTCTTCATCATTGAATTTTGAACTTTCATGGAAAGTCTTATGCGTACCAATTCATGAAGTCTTATTAATCTGCAGAATTTCCACCATTTTCCTTTGGAGATATGGCTCCTTTATGTGCTTTTCCTTGCATCATCTTTGTACATTAGTATCCAACTTGTGGTGATACTATTTATCAAACTTACTTCATTCCTCAGATACTAGTGAAATATGTCTCCAAATCCTAATATGATGTGGAACATGGTTCATACCCATCAGCGGCTCATTGACTTCTGTCTTCTTTTGACTTCCTTCTCTTCACGAGTTTCCATTGCTGCCTCAAATCTGACCACTCAGAACGCTCTCATACTAACCTATGTACCCTCTAGACCAATAACATCAAGAAAAGAACAAAATGTTGCAACATGCATTTGCACATCAAGTTCAAACTTCATGCCCGGATCTAGTCAATCAAAAATCAATAAGATCCAATAAATCCCAAATACAGTTATATATCACTCATGCAACATAAGCCCGTAAAATAAGTACTACTCTGAGTAAAACATCTCAAGTACTTAGGCTTAGATGCTATACACTACAAGTTAGGTATATTATATTACCTTATAGACATATTCTATATAACAACTCTTGCCTCACTGTCTTTATGGGACAGGTTTATCCTTCACTCAAAGTGTTTACCACAATTGACCATTCGCAAATGAATAACTCTGACCTAGTGTCTAATTATACCTATCTCCATCTTAGTTCAAAAGGAACTAAGTCTTCTTGGTATGGAACTTCGTCTTCATACCTTGGTATACTTCCATACTTCTTCATCTCAGCAAGTGTAGCCTTATGTGACCTCTCAATCACTCGTGTGGGTACTATTGGTATACATGAATACCATAATACTTCACTTTTGGACACGTGTACTGCTCCATAACCTCCATGAAATGGTCTCTCATTGCATATTGCATGGCTTAGTACATCCAATTCACTACTATCATACTCTTCTCTCCTCTTCTTCCTCCATCATCACCTCATGATAGGGATCTACTTCATAGGATACTCTTATCAATGATACCACATAGATATCACCGACTTGGATGTAACTCTATTTGGTATAGTCATGGTATATGGCATTACCTCAAGTGGTATACCAGTTTTAGAAAGAAACAAGACACATAAGTATTATACCTGTAGAAGAATAGATAAGAATACTCTATATAAATATGATGTATTATTCTCAGGTGAATAACCACCATAAGTTATAGAAAGATATAGTTTAGATAAAATAACTTCCTATAGTCTTTACCAACCTACAAGTCTCCTAAAAGGGTTTTAAACCTAAGGTCGCTTTTGCTCTGATACCATCTGCGGTGACCCAGCACACCACTGCATGTTGTAGTGCGCAAGTCGTTGACATAACACTCACAGAAGGACTTATCCGTGAATATTACATCTCTCAGAGTAGTACAACAGAAACATAGCAGGTCCAAGGTAACACTATAGGATTACAACAATATTCAATACAAAATCTCGAGAACCTCCTTTATATAAAAGTAAGTCTCATACAAATGAAATCCAGAAAAGATCCAATTCGTAGCACTAAGCTGGAGATTAACTCTAGCTCTACTCCTAATCCACTACTGTTGTTGTCACAACCCTAATCTATTCCATCTGGAATATCTTTATCTAGGATTGTACTCGTCCTTCCAATAGATGTTGTCTCCTCCATTGGCAGTGTGGTCTTTGTGTATGACATTGACACTGCTATCATTGCCCCTCCATCGCCATGGTTGTCGTTATTCTTCCGTTGGTGAAGTAGTGGTCAACTCCTTCAAGCTCCACCAGGTCGACTTGATTCCTTGTGGAAGACCTCCTCTTCGTCGTGATGGATAACTGACATCTCTTCCGATGGCTCCAAAAGTCTAAGCAGGGGGTCAAATGGGAAGGGGTGAGTAACAACGTTACTCAGCAAGTTCTGAATATATAGAGATAAGGTGTTTCATGCACTAGCTACTGCCAAAACCTCGAGTCTTTGGCATAGATGCAAGTTTTTGCAAACATTTCTTCAAATGGATAGATTTTATTTTGAAAACTATGTCCACAGCCTCCACCGGTCTTGTGAATCCAAATGGGACTCCAATCCGGCCTCGATCTCGTAGTTCCATTCCGGGAACATGGTTGTGATATCACAAATTTGTTGTTTGACTCTGCAGAGTTGCATCACTTTACCCAACAGTTGCCTGGCCCTATATATGCTCTCTTTACACTCCATGAGTGTTATAGCCAAGGCTCAGGACATCCAGTGTAACAGCCCCAATTTGGTACCCTAAAATACGGGCCAAATTTTCGCTTTTTGTGTTGCATTGCATCATGGCATACATAATTAAAATTGCTAATATGGAAATAAAACAACACCTATAAATGAAAACAAAGGAAGCAAAACCCTTCCTCACAATTTCCAAACTAATGCATTTGCCAAAATGGCCAAACCAAATGCAAAGCTCAAGTTGGCCAAATACTTTATTCTTGAACTTCCAAATTGTTTAGGAAGTTCTCAATTTGCTTCTTATCCCCAATTCTCAATTCCCAAGTTTTGTCAAATGAGAAATGAATATGAGGACTTAAATTGGCTTAATTCAATTTCTAATTTTGGAACCAAGTTGAACTTTCCAAAAATTTAGAATAAAAATATGGGGTGATTCATTATTATAATATGAGCCTCCCTAAATATTTTCACACTTTATTTGAAATGGCTAATTGCTCCAAATAAATCTATTTTGGAGTTTATCAAAAATGCCTTCTTTTAAACCCTAAGAACAAATGTGGTGCAAAACATTTTTATTTGACTCACCAATTTTTGTGGAGCACCTAAGGGCTAAATGGAGCCTACTGGAATTTTTGAATAATTTCTAAAATTGCTTAAGTAGCTCCTTTAAATAGCAATAACCTGCTGTTATACAAAAACCAGAAAAGAAAAGGAAAATGTTAAATTCCTGGAACTGGGACCCTCCTGTCAGCCTCCCCCTTCTCTCCTCTTCCTCACTGTGCGGGGGGCGACACTGGCGCCATGCCGCCCCGCACCATGCCGCCGCCCCACCTGCTCCCTGCTGGTCAAGGAGGACCCGGCCCGGCCTCCCTCTCGACCTGCTCCACCTGCTCCCCATTCCCCCCTCCATTTCCGGATCGAGCTCGATTTCATCTAGCTCTCGAGGCCGACTCCGCACTGCCGCTGTTCCCAGCGCCTCCCCGCCGATTCCGGCCGCACCGAAGCAAGAGGTCGCCGCCGGTGGCTCCGCCGTGTCCTCTTCCCCCTCCTGGAGCAAGGACTCGGGTCGGGGTAGCTCGGTTCTGACATTTCCGTCATCGACGTCTCCCTCACCGGCCGCTCTCCGCCGAGCCCAATTCGCCGCCGTCCTCCCCTTTCGGGCCACCCCGACCGCGCCCCGTGCCAGGGTGAGCTTCCCCCGTCCTCTAGCGCGTCTCCCCGCTTCCCTCCCTCTCCCGTTCGTCATCGGTTCGTTGTCGTCGCCGCAAGTCGCCGTCGAGAGCCGCCGCGTCACCGCACCGCGCGCGCCCGGCCAGGACCCGGCCAGACCGATCTGAGGCCGGATGGCTCGGGCTGGTGGCCGGCCTGGCCACCCGGCCCGGACTCGATTTGGGCCAGCCAAAGGCCGGATCACTCGGCCACCTGCCCGGCCCTTTTCCCGGCCTGGCCGGCTTGAGGCCGGCCCGTCTGGGCATTTTGGTTTCCTTTTTATTGTGAAAACAAGTTTAGATATTCGATAACTATTTGAAAAATGCATCAAATTCGACGAATCAAATTTCAAAATGTTCAGTAAAACAAACTCCATCAATTGGAATCATTGTAACCTTCTTTTGGAATTACTTTCTTTTGATTATTTAAGAATTCCTAAAATGGGTTAAATATTACCAAATTAGGAAAATTCATAACTTATTCAATAATTATCCAAAAATTATGAATTAAATATCATTATGATCAACATGTCAAATGCTATCAAACCATGCATTCATCACATCATGATCACCAATCTTTATTTGATGTTATCCATAATTGGGTTAAATGAATTAATTTCAATTATTTAATTAAATTGCTATTTATTCATCGGTACTCCGAAAATTACAAATAAAATACCAAAATGATCGGAAGAACGAAACCTATCCATTCATGTCATGTTCATGCATAATTGAGCCACCTCTCTAATAAATTAATATGTGATAAGGATGTGGCCATTAAGATAAATATGGGGTTGCTTCCAAATAATTGCACTAATTATTTGGCTCCTCATTTAATTTTGCTTTTAATTTATATAATGATATCTTTGCACCAACTTGACATGTCATCATGTGATTGAGCATTGCATCTTGTGTTCGTGTGATTTATGTGTGCTTTGTATTTTCTTTGGGTAACGATAGATTCCGGAGTCGAGGGTTCCCTCTCCTACCCCGACGAGCAATACTACGCTACCCGGCAGCAAGGCAAGAGATAACCTAACCTTCTTGGCATCTAGCATCCTATGCTTTTATCAAATTATTTTATCCACCATAATATTGCATGCGGTTCAAATGTCTTTTGGTATAATATAGAGAATCCTATGATTGCATGTTTTTCCCCGAGCCAATCACATGTATCCCTACCTATGAACCCTAGGGTTGAAGTGTTGGCCGAGATAAAGTTATATTGATGTACTCATATGCTCAGCTATGATTAGCCATGCTTAATAGATGCTTTATGTCCGTTATTAATTCCATAATTGTTGTTATTGATGGAATATTTCGGTCATGGTGGATAATGGAGATGCTTAATTAAAATGCTAAGAAGGCTGGGATGAGTTGCCCTCGGGGAGGGTGGTTTGCCTCATTCTTGCCGCCTAGGATGAACGTGCTTTTAGCTGGAACCAAGAAAACGAGCGTGCTCCCGGAGGTGGGGGCATATGGAACCCCCTCTGACCGAATAAGTTGTACGGGCGTATCCAAGGGTCCCTCTAGTTCGGTTTTCCATTTGCGTGTGAGTATGTGGGTGGAAAAAGAATGATGTGGACGGTGGTGTTAGGGCGTGGCGATGGGGCAGGGTGTTGAAATAGGCACTGAACCTGTCCTGTGGCCACAGATGACTCTTGGATAGTCTCATGCAATGTAAAGGTCTAACCGCGCCCACTCGCCGGCCTTCCCCGGAAGAGGGCCAACTAGGTGAGCCGGACGGTACCGATGGGTAAATTAGTACACCACTGCAGGGTTAATCTTTTCGAAAAGCCGTGTCCACGGTTATGGACAAACTCTTGGGAAAGGCGCATTAGCTCATAGATAACGTTAACCTAATTGATATGGCAGCTAGAGGTTGCATAATAAACTTGTGATAAAGGTTCATTTCCTCGAGGGTGAGTCGAGGGAGTGCCTTTGTGTGAGATGAGTGGTGTTGGTTGTGAGTAGGTTCGTCGAGAACCGAAGATGATAATGATACTCTCTTACCCCTTTGTAAAATACTCTGAGTAGACGAATGCCATGTGTCACTTTATATTTCGGTTTATTAAAATTAGCTTTATGCAAAAGAAATACATAAACAGCTTTAGAGCCTCCGCCAGTCATTGGGCCTATATCGCCCTACTAAACTTGCGAGTACATCGTACTCAGTCTCTCTTTGCTGCCTCTATGATTTTGTATTTCAGAGGAGGACGACACCGAGCGACTAGGTGGTTTCTTCGTTGACGTCGACTACTAGTCCGGGGTTCCCAGGTGGCAGCTTGGGACCGTGGAACAAGCTGGCTTGGGTGATGTTTATTGTAGGCCTCTTAGGCCATATATTTGCTTCTTGTTGTTAGACAACACTACCCGCTTCCGCTTGTTGAATTGATGGATCTGTGATCTTTTTGTTTGTAATATTTGTATTCTTCTCGTTATATGAGTTGCTATATAAATGTTTTGTGTCGTAGAGTCATGTTTTGTGCCAGTTTTGTTCCACAAGTCTCGATCTTTGTTTTATACATTGATGGTTGTGTTGACTACATAGCCTCTCTGTATAATTCCGGGGTCGGGGCGTTACAAGTTGGTATCAGAGCAGGACTGCCTGTAGGAAACCCTTTCTATTGGTCGATGTCGAGTCTAGTTCGTGAAAATTATTTTTAACCTAAAAATGAGTTGTGAAAACCTTCCTAGGATTCTTTTTACTCCTTATCCAATTCACTCTGATCTCGGTGTCATCTTACCTCTATTTGATTTAACGATGTTTCTGATTGTCGGCAAGTTCTAAATCTCTAGGATCACGGGGTTGGGTTCTACCTTTAGTTACTAGTTATCCTTGCTTGTCTGCAAATTCTAATTTCCGAAAAGAAGAAGTGTGGTGGTTCGTCAAGATATTCCTTTGCTTTAGCCCAAGATCTTGAACCGAAGGTCCCGGATTGTGCTAGGGCTCAGGTGTACTGATTCCTGAGGGTTGTCACCCTCGTGAGCATTATGCTATTGTGAGTCCCGGTGCATGAAGCTGATCTTTAACCCAAGGTCTTTTCCGTTGAACCCTGGTGCTAATGGTTGAACCTACATTAGGTTGGCAAAAATTGAAGTTGGTCTTCAAACTCGAGGTTGCAGCCGTAATTGGTTTCCTCGATAAATGCTCTTCTTCGTTACTATCTGTATCTAGATCGCTGTTAGGGAATCGTCTGAATCACGACGGGATTGCTCTTAGCGAGCCTTTCCATCAATAATTGTGTTTCCTCCGGTAACGACCGTTCCTGAAACCCTTTCGGCACTAGTTGTCGGAAGAGTGCTAACAAGGGCTTCGTCTTTATCTTGAGATTGTCACTAGCCCGTTTCTTACTCCAAATCTGTTATCAGCCCTTTATCTGAATGTGGATAATCAAGTGTATCGTGCATTGGGGTGTTCTGATGCATGCTATTCTTGTGGGTCGTCAAGGCATTCCATTTTGGGATGTCAGGAGAAACAAACTCCGGTACCTTGTCCATTTCTCGGCCAGGTCAAAGTTTTGTAATTCGCGGAGTAAGAGCTGGTCTAGCTTGTGTTCCGTTCCACCTTGGAGTGTCACACTCTTCTATATCGAGAGGTCGTGCTTAGTCCCATGACGTACTTGATGGAGTGATGCTTGGAGTCTATCAAGAGCATGACCTAAGCCTACGGGTAAACCCGACAAGTCCGGTGTTGTGGTTCACGCACCTTACCGGAAGGTCTTTTGACCAATTCTCCTAACTCTTCCCAAATCAACCGCTATCTTTGAGAATCATGTGTAAATGGTTCTAGAAGTTTTCCCCTAAGGTCGTTTCTCTGTCTTCAAGTACGATTTTCGCTCGAGGATTGATTGAAGGCTATTTCTGAAGCCGGAGCGTGAGATCTAGAACCCCAAGGAGAACATCACCACTGAGTTGCTAAATATATATATCGGTCGACCCTTCTGCTTCCCCTATCTCGTGGCAATATCTCGGTATGAGGTTTTACCTCTCTATCAAATCGTGGAGTCCAGAAGATGCTTTTTCCCTCCCGGTGCCAAATCTCTACGGTCTATCCAACGGGTGGTTTGAAGTGATGTCTTGGTGATCGGTTGTCCTATCCTTGGCTCGACCTTTATTTGGTCAAGTCGCTCTTGTTTCCTTAATGGCTTATGGTTTTGGGCAAGGTTCCTCTTGTCCGTCACCGTAAGCTATCTTCCGTTCTTTCCGCCCCTTTGACGTGTCAAGCTTCCTAGTTCCAAGTTATGCGTCAAGGAAGATCTTCGTGGGATCGAGTAGATTGTTGAAGTAAGAGTTGTCATGTTTCCTTCATCCCTGCTTCTACTCTAGAATCTCGGGACGAGATTCCTGTAAGGGGGGTAGAATTGTAACAGCCCCAATTTGGTACCCTAAAATACGGGCCAAATTTTCGCTTTTTGTGTTGCATTGCATCATGGCATACATAATTAAAATTGCTAATATGGAAATAAAACAACACCTATAAATGAAAACAAAGGAAGCAAAACCCTTCCTCACAATTTCCAAACTAAATGCATTTGCCAAAATGGCCAAACCAAATGCAAAGCTCAAGTTGGCCAAATACTTTATTCTTGAACTTCCAAATTGTTTAGGAAGTTCTCAATTTGCTTCTTATCCCCAATTCTCAATTCCCAAGTTTTGTCAAATGAGAAATGAATATGAGGACTTAAATTGGCTTAATTCAATTTCTAATTTTGGAACCAAGTTGAACTTTCCAAAAATTTAGAATAAAAATATGGGGTGATTCATTATTATAATATGAGCCTCCCTAAATATTTTCACACTTTATTTGAAATGGCTAATTGCTCCAAATAAATCTATTTTGGAGTTTATCAAAAATGCCTTCTTTTAAACCCTAAGAACAAATGTGGTGCAAAACATTTTTATTTGACTCACCAATTTTTGTGGAGCACCTAAGGGCTAAATGGAGCCTACTGGAATTTTTGAATAATTTCTAAAATTGCTTAAGTAGCTCCTTTAAATAGCAATAACCTGCTGTTATACAAAACCAGAAAAGAAAAGGAAAATGTTAAATTCCTGGAACTGGGACCCTCCTGTCAGCCTCCCCCTTCTCTCCTCTTCCTCACTGTGCGGGGGGCGACACTGGCGCCATGCCGCCCCGCACCATGCCGCCGCCCCACCTGCTCCCTGCTGGTCAAGGAGGACCCGGCCCGGCCTCCCTCTCGACCTGCTCCACCTGCTCCCCATTCCCCCCTCCATTTCCGGATCGAGCTCGATTTCATCTAGCTCTCGAGGCCGACTCCGCACTGCCGCTGTTCCCCGCGCCTCCCCGCCGATTCCGGCCGCACCGAAGCAAGAGGTCGCCGCCGGTGGCTCCGCCGTGTCCTCTTCCCCCTCCTGGAGCAAGGACTCGGGCCGGGGTAGCTCGGTTCTGACATTTCCGTCATCGACGTCTCCCTCACCGGCCGCTCTCCGCCGAGCCCAATTCGCCGCCGTCCCCTTTCGGGCCACCCGACCGCGCCCCGTGCCAGGGTGAGCTTCCCCCGTCCTCTAGCGCGTCTCCCCGCTTCCCTCCCTCTCCCGTTCGTCATCGGTTCGTCGTCGTCGCCGCAAGTCGCCGTCGAGAGCCGCCGCGTCACCGCACCGTGCGCGCCCGGCCAGGACCCGGCCAGACCGATCTGAGGCCGGATGGCTCGGGCTGGTGGCCGGCCTGGCCACCCGGCCCGGACTCGATTTGGGCCGGCCAAAGGCCGGATCACTCGGCCACCTGCCCGGCCCTTTTCCCGGCCTGGCCGCTTGAGGCCGGCCCGTCTGGGCATTTTGGTTTCCTTTTTATTGTGAAAACAAGTTTAGATATTCGATAACTATTTGAAAAATGCATCAAATTCGACGAATCAAATTTCAAAATGTTCAGTTAAAAACAAACTCCATCAATTGGAATCATTGTAACCTTTTTTGGAATTACTTTCTTTTGATTATTTAAGAATTCCTAAAATGGGTTAAATATTACCAAATTAGGAAAATTCATAACTTATTCAATAATTATCCAAAAATTATGAATTAAATATCATTGTGATCAACATGTCAAATGCTATCAAACCATGCATTCATCACATCATGATCACCAATCTTTATTTGATGTTATCCATAATTGGGTTAAATGAATTAATTTCAATTATTTAATTAAATTGCTATTTATTCTTCGGTACTCCGAAAATTACAAATAAAATACCAAAATGATCGAAAGAACGAAACCTATCCATTCATGTCATGTTCATGCATAATTGAGCCACCTCTCTAATAAATTCAATAATTTATGAAGAATGTGGTCACTAAGATAAATATGGGGTCATATCCAAATAATTGCACTAATTAATTTGGCTCCCCATTTAATGTTGCTATCTAAATTATACACATAATATCCTTGCATCAAATTGACATGTCATCATGTGTTTGCGCATTGCCATCTGTGTTCGTGTGATTTATGTGTTCTTTGTTTTTCTTTGGGTGTCGATAGATTCCGGAGTCGAGGGTCTCTCTACTCTACCCCGACGAGCAGTACTTCACGCCCGGGCAGCAAGGCAAGAGATAACCTAACCTTCTTGGCATCTAGCATCCTTTGTTTTTATCAAATTATTTTATCCACCCATAATATTGCATGCGGTTCAAATGTCTTTTGGTATAATATAGAGAATCCTATGATTGCATGTTTTTCCCGAGACAATCACATGTATCCCTACCTATGAACCCCTAGGGTTGAAGTGTTGGCGAGATAAAGTTATATTGATGTACTCATATGCTCAAGCTATGATTATCCATGCTTAATAGATGCTTTATGTCCGTTATTAATTCCATAATTGTTGTTATTGATGGAACATTTCGGTCATGGTGGATAATGGAGATGCTTAATTAAAATGCTAGAGGCTTGGATGAGTTGCCCTCGGGGAGGGGTGGTTTGCCTCATTCTTGCCGCCCTAGGATGAGAGTGCTTTAGCTGGAACCAAGAAAAACGGCGTGCTCCCGGAGGTGGGGGCATATGGAACCCCCTTTGACGAATAATCTGTGAGGGGCTTGTCCAGGGTCCTCTAGTTTGCTATTTCCATTTGCGCGTGTGTGGTGTTGGTGGAAAAAGGAAACGATGATGGTTGGTGTTGTAGGATGTGACGGTGGGGCAGGGCGCTGGTGAGCGATGAACCTGTCCTTCCGCCACTGATGGCCCTTGAGTAAGTCTCATGCTTTGTAAAGGTCTAACCGCGCCTGCTTGCCGGCCTTCCCCGGAAGAGGGTCAATTAGGTGAGTCGGACGGTACCAATGGGTAAAGTAGTACACCCCTGCAGGGTAAATCTTTTCGAAAAGCCGTGTCCACTGGTTTATGGACAAACTCTTGGGAAAGGCGCATTAGCTCATAGATAACGTTAACCTAATTGATATGGCAGCTAAAGGTTGCATAACAAACTTGTGATAAAGGTTCATTTCCTCGAGGTGGGGAGTCGAGGGAGTGCCTTTGTGTGAGATGAGTGGTGATGGTTGTAAGTAGGTTCGATGAGAACCAATGATGACACATGTTTACTCTCTTACCCCGTTTATAAAATATTCTGAGTAGACGAATGCCTTGTGTCATTTATGTTTCGGATTATGAAAATTAGCTTTATGCAAAAGAACTACATATAAAGCTTTAGAGCCTCCGTCAGTCATTGGTCCTATATCGCCCTACTAAACTTGCGAGTACATCGTACTCAGTCTCTCTTTGCTGCCTCTATGATTTTTGTATTTCAGAGGAGGACGACACCGAGCAACTAGGTGGGTTCTTCGTTGACGTCGACTACTAGTCTGGGGTTCCCAGGTGGCAGCTTGGGACGTGGAACAAGCTGGCTTGGGTGATGGTTTATCTGTAGGCCTCTTAGGCCATAATTTGCTTCTTGTTGTATTAGACAACGCTACTTCGCTTCCGCTTGTTGAATTGTAGGATCTGTGATCCTTTTGCCTTGTATATTTGTATCTCCTCGTTATATGAGTTGCTATATAATGTTTGTGTCGTAGAGTCATGCTTTGTGCCAGTTCTGTTCCACAAGTCTCGATCTTTGTTTTATACATTGATGGTTGTGTTACTTACATAGCCTCTCTGTATAATTTCGGGGTCGGGGCGTTACAACTTGGTATCAGAGCAGGACTGCCTTGTAGGAAAACCCTTTCTATTGGCGATGTCGAGTCTAGTTCGTGAAAATTATTTTAACCTAAAAATGAGGTTGTGAAAACCCTCCTAGGATTCTTTTTACTCCTTACCCATTCACTCTGATCTCGGTGTCATCTTACCTCTATTTGATTTTACACGGTTCTTCTAATCATCGCAAGTGCTAAATCTTTAGGATCTCGGGGTTGGGTTCCTACCTTTAATTACTAGGTTATCCTTACTCCTTGCCAAATCTAAAAACTGAAGAAGAGTATGATGGTTCGTCAAGAAGTTCCTTGCTTTAGCCCAAGATCTTGAACCGAAGGTCCCGGATTGTGCTAGGGCTCAGGTGTTACTGATTCATGAGGGTGTCACCCTCGTGAGTCATTATGCTATTGTGAGTCCCGTGCATGAAGCTGATCTTTTAACCCAGGTCTTTTCCGTTGAACCCTGGTGCTAATGGTTGAACCCTACATCAGGTTGGCAAAAATTGAAGTTGGTCTTCAAACTCGAGGTTGCAGCCGTAATTGGTTTCCTCGATAAATGCTCTTCTTCGTTACTAGCTGTATCTAGATCGCTGTTAGGGAATCATCTGAATCACGACGGGATTGCTCTTAGCGAGCCTTTCCATCAATAATTGTGTTTCCTCCGGTAACGACCGTTCCTGAAACCCTTTTCGCACTAGTTGTCGGAAGAGTGCTAACAAGGGCTTCGTCTTTATCTTGAGATTGTTACTAGCCCGTTTCTTACTCCAAATCTGTTACCAGTCCTTTATCTGCATGTGGATAATCAAGTGTATCGTGCATTGGGGTGTTCTGATGCATGCTATTCTTGTGGGTCGTCAAGGCATTCCTTTTGGGATGTCAGGAGAAACAAACTCCGGTACCTTGTCCATTTCTCGGCCAGGTCAAAGTTTTGTAATTCGCGGAGTAAGAGCTGGTCTAGCTTTTGTTCCGTTCCACCTTGGAGTGTCACACTCTTCTATATCGAGAGGTGTTGCTTAGTCCCATGACGTACTTGATGGAGTGATGCTTGGAGTCTATCAAGAGCATGACCTAAGCCTACGGGTAAACCCGACAAGTCGGTATTGTGGTTCAAGCACCTTACCGGAAGGTCTTTTGACCAATTCTCCTAACTCTTCCCAAATCAACCGCTATCTTTGAGAATCATGTGTAAATGGTCCTAGAAGTTTTCCCCTAAGGTCGTTTCTCTGTCTTCAAGTACGATTTTCGCTCGAGGATTGATTGAAGGCTATTTCTGAAGCCGGAGCGTGAGATCTAGAACCCCAAGGAGAACATCACCACTGAGTTGCTAAATATATATATCGTTCTACCCTTCTGCTTCCCCTATCTCGTGGCAATATCTCGGTATGAGGTTTTACCTCTCTATCAAATCGTGGAGTCCAGAAGATGCTTTTTTTTTCTCCCGGTGCCAAATCTCTACGGTCTATCCAACGGGTGGTTTGAAGTGATGTCTTGGTGATCGGTTGTCCTATCCTTGGCTCGACCTTTATTTGGTCAAGTCGCTCTTGTTTCTTAATGGCTTATGGTTTTGGGCAAGGTTCCTCTTGTCCGTCACCGTAAGCTATCTTCCGTTCTTTCCGCCCCTTTGACGTGTCAAGCTTCCTAGCTCCAAGTTATGCGTCAAGGAAGATCTTCGTGGGATCGAGTAGATTGTTGAAGTAAGAGTTGTCATGTTTCCTTCATCCTGCTTCTACTCTAGAATCCGGGACGAGATTCCTGTAAGGGGGGTTAGTAGATTGTAACAGCCCCAATTTGGTACCCTAAATACGGGCCAAATTTTCGCTTTTTGTGTTGCATTGCATCATGGCATACATAATTAAAATTGCTAATATGGAAATAAAACAACACCTATAAATGAAAACAAAGGAAGCAAAACCCTTCCTCACAATTTCCAAACTAAATGCATTGCCAAAATGGCCAAACCAAATGCAAGGCTCAAGTTGGCCAAATACTTTATTCTTGAACTTCCAAATTGTTTAGGAAGTTCTCAATTTGCTTCTTATCCCCAATTCTCAATTCCCAAGTTTTGTCAAATGAGAAATGAATATGAGGACTTAAATTGGCTTAATTCAATTTCTTATTTTGGAACCAAGTTGAACTTTCCAAAAATTTAGAATAAAAATATGGGGTGATTCATTATTATAATATGAGCCTCCATAAATATTTTCACACTTTATTTGAAATGGCTAATTGCTCCAAATAAATCTATTTTGGAGTTTATCAAAAATGCCTTCTTTTAAACCCTAAGAACAAATGTGGTGCAAAACATTTTTATTTGACTCACCAATTTTTGTGGAGCACCTAAGGGCTAAATGGAGCCTACTGGAATTTTTGAATAATTTCTAAAATTGCTTAAGTAGCTCCTTTAAATAGCAATAACCTGCTGTTATACAAAAACCAGAAAAGAAAAGGAAAATGTTAAATTCCTGGAACTGGGACCCTCCTGTCAGCCTCCCCTTCTCTCCTCTTCCTCACTGTGCGGGGGGCGACACTGGCGCCATGCCGCCCCGCACCATGCCGCCGCCCCACCTGCTCCCTGCTGGTCAAGGAGGACCCGGCCCGGCCTCCCTCTCGACCTGCTCCACCTGCTCCCCATTCCCCCCTCCATTTCCGGATCGAGCTCGATTTCATCTAGCTCTCGAGGCCGACTCCGCACTGCCGCTGTTCCCCGCGCCTCCCCGCCGATTCCGGCCGCACCGAAGCAAGAGGTCGCCGCCGGTGGCTCCGCCGTGTCCTCTTCCCCCTCCTGGAGCAAGGACTCGGGCGGGGTAGCTCGGTTCTGACATTTCCGTCATCGACGTCTCCCTCACCGGCCGCTCTCCGCCGAGCCCAATTCGCCGTCGTCCTCCCCTTTCGGGCCACCCCGACCGCGCCCCGTGCCAGGGTGAGCTTCCCCCGTCCTCTAGCGCGTCTCCCCGCTTCCCTCCCTCTCCCGTTCGTCATCGGTTCGTCGTCGTCACCGCAAGTCGCCGTCGAGAGCCGCCGCGTCACCGCACCGCGCGCGCCCGGCCAGGACCCGGCCAGACCGATCTGAGGCCGGATGGCTCGGGCTGGTGGCCGGCCTGGCCACCCGGCCCGGACTCGATTTGGGCCGGCCAAAGGCCGGATCACTCGGCCACCTGCCCGGCCCTTTTCCCGGCCTGGCCGGCTTGAGGCCGGCCCGTCTGGGCATTTTGGTTTCCTTTTTATTGTGAAAACAAGTTTAGATATTCGATAACTATTTGAAAAATGCATCAAATTCGACGAATCAAATTTCAAAATGTTCAGTAAAACAAACTCCATCAATTGGAATCATTGTAACCTTCTTGTTGGAATTACTTTCTTTTGATTATTTAAGAATTCCTAAAATGGGTTAAATATTACCAAATTAGGAAAATTCATAACTTATTCAATAATTATCCAAAAATTATGAATTAAATATCATTGATCAACATGTCAAATGCTATCAAACCATGCATTCATCACATCATGATCACCAATCTTTATTTGATGTTATCCATAATTGGGTTAAATGAATTAAATTCAATTATTTATTTAAATTGCTATTTATTCATCGGTACTCCGAAAATTACAAATAAAATACCAAAATGATCGGAAGAACGAAACCTATCCATTCATGTCATGTTCATGCATAATTGAGCCACCTCTCTAATAAATTAATAGTGATAAGGATGTGGCCATTAAGATAAATATGGGGTTGCTTCCAAATAATTGCACTAATTATTTGGCTCCTCATTTAATTTTGCTTTTAATTTATATAATGATATCTTTGCATCAACTTGACATGTCATCATGTGATTGAGCATTGCATCTTGTGTTCGTGTGATTTATGTGTGCTTTGTATTTTCTTTGGGTAACGATAGATTCCGGAGTCGAGGGTTCCCTCTCCTACCCCGACGAGCAATACTACGCTACCCGGCAAGCAGGCAAGAGATAACCTAACCTTCTTGGCATCTAGCATCCTATGCTTTTTATCAAATTATTTTATCCACCATAATATGCATGCGGTTCAAATGTCTTTTGGTATAATATAGAGAATCCTATGATTGCATGTTTTTCCCCGAGCCAATCACATGTATCCCTACCTATGAACCCTAGGGTTGAAGTGTTGGCCGAGATAAAGTTATATTGATGTACTCATATGCTCAGCTATGATTAGCCATGCTTAATAGATGCTTTATGTCCGTTATTAATTCCATAATTGTTGTTATTGATGGAATATTTCGGTCATGGTGGATAATGGAGATGCTTAATTAAAATGCTAAGAAGGCTGGGATGAGTTGCCCTCGGGGAGGGTGGTTTGCCTCATTCTTGCCGCCTAGGATGAACGTGCTTTTAGCTAGAACCAAGAACAGAGCGTGCTCCCGGAGGTGGGGGCATATGGAACCCCCTCTGACCGAATAAGTTGTGCGGGCGTATCCAAGGGTCCTCTAGTTCGGTTTTCCATTTGCGTGTGAGTATGTGGGTGGAAAAAGAATGATGTGGACGGTGGTGTTAGGGCGTGGCGATGGGGCAGGGTGTGAAATAGGCACTGAACCTGTCCTGTGGCCACAGATGACTCTTGGATAGTCTCATGCAATGTAAAGGTCTAACCGCGCCCACTCGCCGGCCTTCCCCGGAAGAGGGCCAACTAGGTGAGCCGGACGGTACCGATGGGTAAAGTAGTACACCCCTGCAGGGTTAATCTTTCGAAAAGCGCGTGTCCACTGTTATGGACAAACTCTTGGGAAGGCGCATTAGCTCATAGATAACGTTAACCTAATTGATATGGCAGCTAAAGGTTGCATAATAAACTTGTGATAAAGGTTCATTTCCTCGAGGGTGAGTCGAGGGAGTGCCTTTGTGTGAGATGAGTGGTGATTGGTTGTAAGTAGGTTCGATGAGAACCAATGATGATAATGTTACTCTCCTTACCCCGTTTGATAAAATACTCTGAGTAGACGAATGCCATGTGTCACTTTATAGTTTCGGTTTATGAAATTAGCTTATGCAAAAGAAATACATAAAACAGCTTTAGAGCCTCCGTCCAGTCATTGGGCCTATATCGCCCTACTAAACTTGCGAGTACATCGTACTCAGTCTCTCTTTGCTGCCTCTATGATTTTTGTATTTCAGAGGAGGACGACACCGAGCGACTAGGTGGTTTCTTCGTTGACGTCGACTACTAGTCCGGGGTTCCCAGGTGGCAGCTTGGGACCGTGGAACAAGCTGGCTTGGGTGATGTTATTGTAGGCCTCTTAGGCCATATATTTGCTTCTTGTTGTTAGACAACACTACCCGCTTCCGCTTGTTGAATTGATGGATCTGTGATCTTTTTGTTTGTAATATTTGTATTCTTCTCGTTATATGAGTTGCTATATAAATGTTTTGTGTCGTAGAGTCATGTTTTGTGCCAGTTTTGTTCCACAAGTCTCGATCTTTGTTTTATACATTGATGGTTGTGTTGACTACATAGCCTCTCTGTATAATTCCGGGGTCGGGGCGTTACAAGTTGGTATCAGAGCAGGACTGCCTGTAGGAAACCCTTTCTATTGGTCGATGTCGAGTCTAGTTCGTGAAAATTATTTTTAACCTAAAAATGAGTTGTGAAACCTTCCTAGGATTCTTTTTACTCCTTATCTAATTCACTCTGATCTCGGTGTCATCTTACCTCTATTTGATTTAACGATGTTTCTGATTGTCCGGCAAGTTCTAAATCTCTAGGATCTCGGGGTTTGGGTTCTACCTTTAGTTGCTAGTTATCCTTGCTTTTCTGCAAATTCTAATTTCCGAAAAGAAGAAGTGTGGTGGTTCGTCAAGATATTCCTTTGCTTTAGCCCAAGATCTTGAACCGAAGGTCCCGGATTGTGCTAGGGCTCAGGTGTACTGATTCCTGAGGGTTGTCACCCTCGTGAGCATTATGCTATTGTGAGTCCCGGTGCATGAAGCTGATCTTTAACCCAAGGTCTTTTCCGTTGAACCCTGGTGCTAATGGTTGAACCCTACATTAGGTTGGCAAAAATTGAAGTTGGTCTTCAAACTCGAGGTTGCAGCCGTAATTGGTTTCCTCGATAAATGCTCTTCTTCGTTACTATCTGTATCTAGATCGCTGTTAGGGAATCGTCTGAATCACGACGGATTGCTCTTAGCGAGCCTTTCCATCAATAATTGTGTTTCCTCCGGTAACGACCGTTCCTGAAACCCTTTCGGCACTAGTTGTCGGAAGAGTGCTAACAAGGGCTTCGTCTTTATCTTGAGATTGTCACTAGCCCGTTTCTTACTCCAAATCTGTTATCAGCCCTTTATCTGAATGTGGATAATCAAGTGTATCGTGCATTGGGGTGTTCTGATGCATGCTATTCTTGTGGGTCGTCAAGGCATTCCATTTTGGGATGTCAGGAGAAACAAACTCCGGTACCTTGTCCATTTCTCGGCCAGGTCAAAGTTTTGTAATTCGCGGAGTAAGAGCTGGTCTAGCTTGTGTTCCGTTCCACCTTGGAGTGTCACACTCTTCTATATCGAGAGGTCGTGCTTAGTCCCATGACGTACTTGATGGAGTGATGCTTGGAGTCTATCAAGAGCATGACCTAAGCCTACGGGTAAACCCGACAAGTCCGGTGTTGTGGTTCACGCACCTTACCGGAAGGTCTTTTGACCAATTCTCCTAACTCTTCCCAAATCAACCGCTATCTTTGAGAATCATGTGTAAATGGTTCTAGAAGTTTTCCCCTAAGGTCGTTTCTCTGTCTTCAAGTACGATTTTCGCTCGAGGATTGATTGAAGGCTATTTCTGAAGCCGGAGCGTGAGATCTAGAACCCCAAGGAGAACATCACCACTGAGTTGCTAAATATATATATCGGTCGACCCTTCTGCTTCCCCTATCTCGTGGCAATATCACGGTATGAGGTTTTACCTCTCTATCAAATCGTGGAGTCCAGAAGATGCCTTTTTCCTCCCGGTGCCAAATCTCTACGGTCTATCCAACGGGTGGTTTGAAGTGATGTCTTGGTGATCGGTTGTCCTATCCTTGGCTCGACCTTTATTTGGTCAAGTCGCTCTTGTTTCCTTAATGGCTTATGGTTTTGGGCAAGGTTCCTCTTATCCGTCACCGTAAGCTATCTTCCGTTCTTTCCGCCCCTTTGACGTGTCAAGCTTCCTAGTTCCAAGTTATGCGTCAAGGAAGATCTTCGTGGGATCGAGAAGATTGTTGAAGTAAGAGTTGTCATGTTTCCTTCATCCCTGCTTCTACTCTAGAATCTCGGGACGAGATTCCTGTAAGGGGGGTAGAATTGTAACAGCCCCAATTTGGTACCCTAAATACGGGCCAAATTTTCGCTTTTTGTGTTGCATTGCATCATGGCATACATAATTAAAATTGCTAATATGGAAATAAAACAACACCTATAAATGAAAACAAAGGAAGCAAAACCCTTCCTCACAATTTCCAAACTAAATGCATTTGCCAAAATGGCCAAACCAAATGCAAAGCTCAAGTTGGCCAAATACTTTATTCTTGAACTTCCAAATTGTTTAGGAAGTTCTCAATTGCTTCTTATCCCCAATTCTCAATTCCCAAGTTTTGTCAAATGAGAAATGAATATGAGGACTTAAATTGGCTTAATTCAATTTCTAATTTTGGAACCAAGTTGAACTTTCCAAAAATTTAGAATAAAAATATGGGGTGATTCATTATTATAATATGAGCCTCCCTAAATATTTTCACACTTTATTTGAAATGGCTAATTGCTCCAAATAAATCTATTTTGGAGTTTATCAAAAATGCCTTCTTTTAAACCCTAAGAACAAATGTGGTGCAAAACATTTTTATTTGACTCACCAATTTTTGTGGAGCACCTAAGGGCTAAATGGAGCCTACTGGAATTTTTGAATAATTTCTAAAATTGCTTAAGTAGCTCCTTTAAATAGCAATAACCTGCTGTTATACAAAACCAGAAAAGAAAAGGAAAATGTTAAATTCCTGGAACTGGGACCCTCCTGTCAGCCTCCCCCTTCTCTCCTCTTCCTCACTGTGCGGGGGGCGACACTGGCGCCATGCCGCCCCGCACCATGCCGCCCGCCCCACCTGCTCCCTGCTGGTCAAGGAGGACCCGGCCCGGCCTCCCTCTCGACCTGCTCCACCTGCTCCCCATTCCCCCCCTCCATTTCCGGATCGAGCTCGATTTCATCTAGCTCTCGAGGCCGACTCCGCACTGCCGCTGTTCCCCGCGCCTCCCCGCCGATTCCGGCCGCACCGAAGCAAGAGGTCGCCGCCGGTGGCTCCGCCGTGTCCTCTTCCCCCTCCTGGAGCAAGGACTCGGGCCGGGGTAGCTCGGTTCCGACATTTCCGTCATCGACGTCTCCCTCACCGGCCGCTCTCCGCCGAGCCCAATTCGCCGTCGTCCTCCCCTTTCGGGCCACCCCGACCGCGCCCCGTGCCAGGGTGAGCTTCCCCCGTCCTCTAGCGCGTCTCCCCGCTTCCCTCCCTCTCCCGTTCGTCATCGGTTCGTCGTCGTCACCGCAAGTCGCCGTCGAGAGCCGCCGCGTCACCGCACCGCGCGCGCCCGGCCAGGACCCGGCCAGACCGATCTGAGGCCGGATGGCTCGGGCTGGTGGCCGGCCTGGCCACCCGGCCCGGACTCGATTGGGCCGGTCAAAGGCCGGATCACTCGGCCACCTGCCCGGCCCTTTTCCCGGCCTGGCCGGCTTGAGGCCGGCCCGTCTGGGCAAATTGGTTTCCTTTTTATTGTGAAAACAAGTTTAGATATTCGATAACTATTTGAAAAATGCATCAAATTCGACGAATCAAATTTCAAAATGTTCAGTAAAACAAACTCCATCAATTGGAATCATTGTAACCTTCTTTTGGAATTACTTTCTTTTGATTATTTAAGAATTCCTAAAATGGGTTAAATATTACCAAATTAGGAAAATTCATAACTTATTCAATAATTATCCAAAAATTATGAATTAAATATCAATGTGATCAACATGTCAAATGCTATCAAACCATGCACTTATCACATCATGATCACCAATCTTTATTTGATGTTATCCATAATTGGGTTAAATGAATTAATTTCAATTATTTAATTAAATTGCTATTTATTCTTCGGTACTCCGAAAATTACAAATAAAATACCAAAATGATCGAAAGAACGAAACCTATCCATTCATGTCATGTTCATGCATAATTGAGCCACCTCTCTAATAAATTAATATGTGATAAGGATGTGGCCATTAAGATAAATATGGGGTTGCTTCCAAATAATTGCACCAATTATTTGGCTCCTCATTTAAATTTTGCTTTTAATTTATATAATGATATCTTTGCACCAACTTGACATGTCATCATGTGATTGAGCATTGCATCTTGTGTTCGTGTGATTTATGTGTGCTTTGTATTTTCTTTGGGTAACGATAGATTCCGGAGTCGAGGGTTCCCTCTCCTACCCCGATGAGCAATACTACGCTACCCGGCAGCAAGGCAAGAGATAACCTAACCTTCTTGGCATCTAGCATCCTATGCTTTTATCAAATTATTTTATCCACCATAATATTGCATGCGGTTCAAATGTCTTTTGGTATAATATAGAGAATCCTATGATTGCATGTTTTTCCCCGAGCCAATCACATGTATCCCTACCTATGAACCCTAGGGTTGAAGTGTTGGCTGAGATAAAGTTATATTGATGTACTCATATGCTTAGCTATGATTAGCCATGCTTAATAGATGCTTTATGTCCGTTATTAATTCCATAATTGTTGTTATTGATGGAATATTTCGGTCATGGTGGATAATGGAGATGCTTAATTAAAATGCTAAGAAGGCTTGGATGAGTTGCCCTCGGGGAGGGTGGTTTTCCTCATTCTTGCCGCCTAGGATGAACGTGCTTTTAGCTGGAACCAAGAAAATGAGCGTGCTACCGGAGGTGGGGGCATATGGAACCCCCTTTGACCGAATAATTTGTGCGGGCGTATCCAAGGGTCCTCTAGTTCGGTTTTCCATTTGCGTGTGAGTATGTGGGTGGAAAAGAATGATGTGGACGGTGGTGTTAGGGCGTGGCGATGGGGCAGGGTGTTGAAATAGGCACTGAACCTGTCCTGTGGCCACAGATGACTCTTGGATAGTCTCATGCAATGTAAAGGTCTAACCGCGCCCACTCGCCGGCCTTCCCCGGAAGAGGGCCAACTAGGTGAGCCGGACGGTACCGATGGGTAAATTAGTACACCCCTGCAGGGTTAATCTTTTCGAAAAGCCGTGTCCACGGTTATGGACAAACTCTTGGGAAAGGCGCATTAGCTCATAGATAACGTTAACCTAATTGATATGGCAGCTAGAGGTTGCATAATAAACTTGTGATAAAGGTTCATTTCCTCGAGGGTGAGTCGAGGGAGTGCCTTTGTGTGAGATGAGTGGTGTTGGTTGTGAGTAGGTTCGTCGAGAACCGAAGATGATAATGATACTCTCTTACCCCTTTGTAAAATACTCTGAGTAGACGAATGCCATGTGTCACTTTATATTTCGGTTTATTAAAATTAGCTTTATGCAAAAGAAATACATAAACAGCATTAGAGCCTCCGTCAGTCATTGGGCCTATATCGCCCTACTAAACTTGCGAGTACATCGTACTCAGTCTCTCTTGCTGCCTCTATGATTTTGTATTCAGAGGAGGACGACACCGAGCGACTAGGTGGTTTCTTCGTTGACGTCGACTACTAGTCCGGGGTTCCCAGGTGGCAGCTTGGGACCGTGGAACAAGCTGGCTTGGGTGATGTTTATTGTAGGCCTCTTAGGCCATATATTTGCTTCTTGTTGTTAGACAACACTACCCGCTTCCGCTTGTTGAATTGATGGATCTGTGATCTTTTTGTTTGTAATATTTGTATTCTTCTCGTTATATGAGTTGCTATATAAATGTTTTGTGTCGTAGAGTCATGTTTTGTGCCAGTTTTGTTCCACAAGTCTCGATCTTTGTTTTATACATTGATGGTTGTGTTGACTACGTAGCCTCTCTGTATAATTCCGGGGTCGGGGTGTTACATCCAGCCATGTGGAGCTTCTCCCAAATCAACACACATCCGCCCATTTATGATGCGGTAGGGAATCATGTTCCACGCATACCCATCACCCCTCCCGAGCTTCCCCACCAATTACCCCGTCGGGCAGGAAGAGCACGCGCTTCCACGTTGTTGGCCGCCGCAACGACCCAACCCGGTGTAGGCCTGCCGAGATATGCGGATGAGAAAAGAAGCCTCTGACTGACCCCGCCCATACAAAGTCTGTTGGTTGATGCTTTTACTATGGCGAAAGGATCATTGGAACAGGGGTTATTAATTTCCTAAGGATATATACCTTCCCATACGATGGAACACCGTACCTATTCATCTTACCATTGTTCCACCGCCAACCAATAGTATATACCACATCATTCGAAAATACCTTTTCTTTTTTATGAAAGTGAAAGGAACGTATAAGTAGCTTTGCAAGTACTTTGATAAAATACATCAATCGGTATGCAAGAATGAACTTGCCTATGATAAAGGTGGCAATTCATGTCCTTCGGGGTTCTAGGGTTTGCGGTAAAACCCCGAGATCTGAAATAGCAATGTAATCCTGGTAAGGACTACTGGAAACACTGTCAAGATGCTATTATGCATAGATATGAGATGCATCGTAAAATCCCCAAAAATACCCAAGCTCACAAGTGTAGGCTTTGTTTTATTCGATACTTTGATAACTGAAGTGATTTTAGGGGTTAAGGATTAGTTAGTGTTTTTATAATTTGTGGGTTGGTTAAATTACTTTGAATTGTTATGATATCTAGAATTAAGTGTTTACCACTTTTATTGAGGTAAAGAATTTGTTTTATTCAAGTAAATACTTTTTCTTTGCTAGAAAACAAGATTTGCAATTTTAAGTCATCAATTTTAATGCCTTTAAGAAAACATTAAATTAACATCATGAAGTAGGTATTTATTCAAATTTTATTTACTGACTAACTATCAAATATTATCAACACAAGGGTGAATGATTTTAGATGGATTCTTCTTTGTGTGTTTTACCTAGGATGAGTAACAGGACAGTCATTTATAGTATGCAATAAAGTTCAAAATATAAACTTTGAGCTTATTACTCAAATTGTTTTCTTTTAGAAAAATAATTGTTTTTGAAAATAGTTCAATTCATTTCCACTTAAGGATCCTTGAATTTTTAAAGATAATTCAATTCATGTCCACTTAAGGATCTTTGAATTATTCACATAAGAAAATCTTTTCAAAACTTATTTTTGAAATTAATTCAAATCATATCCACTTAAGGATCTTTGAATTTTTCACTCAAGAAAACCTTTTCAATAAATGAAATAAAAATCATATTTGAAATCTTTATAAAATTTTGAGTTGAAAACATATTTTACTTTATTTTTAGGATTTTATTTGAATTTTCATTTTTGAATTTGACTTGGATTTTATTAAGAATCTTTTATAAAATTATCAATAGGTCCTTGGTCCAACAGGGTTGAACCAAGTCAAAGACTGGCTTGGGTCCGGTCAACCGACCGATCCACTCTTCCCTTCTCTCTCCCTCGTTCCTCTTCTCTCCTGCGACGCCGTTGTCGCCGCCACTACCGCCCTCTGCTTCGGCCGCCTTCGGCCGGCTCCAGCGCCTCCGACATCCGGTGCTGCTCCCCGGTGCTTCCCCGATTCCTTTCCCCTGCACCTAATTTCTCAAGGGTCCGCCTCCTACGACCTCAATCGGTCGCCTTCGCAAACCCTAACCCTAGCTGCGGTTTTGGTTCGGCCGTCAGCGCGATTCTCCGCCGCCGTGCCCCTTCTGCGTCACCTCGTCATCCACCACCTCCTCCCTGGGCCCCGGGTCGAGCACGAGCTCCTGCGCCACCTCGCCTCAGGTCCTGACGCCGGCGAAATGACAGTCCGTGGCTATAACCCCGGTGTCTACGATTCGCCTCTTCTCAGCAGCTCCCGCGATCCGGTCCGGTGTGACCTGACCACGGTGGTGTGGTGCGGTGGTGCTGGACTGGCTGCTGCTGCTACTATCGCCGACGGGATGGCGATGATGCCATCATCGCAACCACGGTGACGCACGGCTGCACGACCTCCTCGTCTGCCTCCTTTTCTATGCTAACTCTAGCTCTTCCATGCTCTGCCTCGGCTACAACTCCTCGAGGTAAGCTTCCTGGTGTGACCGGCTATTGAGCCGATGAACTATGGGGTTGGTCTAGTCTATGTGGTGCTTCAGCTCATCCTGGTGATGAACTACTATGTGCGGTTGTGCTGTGATGTGCTAGATGTGTCCCTGGTGTTGAGCTCTGTTCAATCAAATGGTGAACATGCTGGTGCTCGTGATGCTTAATTAGGGTTGGTCTCCGTTAGTGTAGTTAACTGAAGAATTAAGTTATACTCATATTTGTCTGCTGGTTGAGCTTAGGTTTGGTAACTTATATGCTTGATGGCTTGCTGGATTTGTTTGTGAGCTTATTATTATTTGTTGGATATCTTCCATCAATTTGTGCCCATGTGCTTATCTGTTGAGCATATTTCTACTCCCTGTGGTGCCTCAGATGAGTGTGCACAGGGTATAGATACATGTTCAGCATGATCTAGTGCATGTGTGGTGCACTGGTGCTTGCTGGAATTATATTCATATGACTAGTATGCATAATTTTTGTGATGTAGGAAATTGGAGAAGTATTTCTGGACAGATTTGGCTATGGCAACTGATAAGAACATATATTGTACTTGATTTCTTGGCCCTGCCAATGATGCAAAGGCTGAGGCACAGATTTATTAAGAACAGATGCTTGCTAGTGTGTGCTTTAATTCTCTGTGATGATTCAGCATAGCAACTCTATGCAGATCTGAGAGAAATATCTCCTCCCTCTCCCAAAGAGAGTAGCTTGCTGTACCCCTCTCCTCTCTTTCCCTCTCATCTAAAGATATGCACCTATGATATATGATATAGGTCCTAGCAACCTGCTACTGAAGAGAGGCTTGGTCTTCTGGAAAATGATGATAACCTGCGTCTTGTGGCTAGCCTGCTCCTCCTAGCTGCTTGACCTATTTCCTAGTTGTTCTAAAGATTGGGCATGGTTTGGTGGTGTTCTTGGTGTTCTTGAGATGCTATGGCTGATATGGAGGAGTATGTTTGGCTGCTGATATGATCATGTTGATATGAGAAGAGTGTGGTGCGGCTGGTTGTTTCTTTTAATTGTGGGAAATACCATGGAGAGCAAATTCGAATTTTATGTGTGGCAAGCATGTCCTTATATAGGCCTAGCATGAGGATTACTTGGGGTTGAAGTAATAGTAGATATTTTGCTTGTGGATAGACATGCCTAGTCATTGTTCTTATCCCCTTATGTGGCATGCTTATCTACTCAAGTTTGATCATTATCTCTTGTAGGATTTATTTTGGGCATGCCAAGTGGATTTTGTTACTAGATGGGCTTGTGGGCTAAATCTCTTATATGGGCCTTGGCATAAGAATGGGTCAAGTGGGCTTTGAATTATATGGGTGGTGATTATCAAGTGGGGCTTTGTGAATTTTAAGATGTGGGATTAAAATTTGACTTTCTTTCTTCCTTGGTGATTAATACCATTGGAGAAATATTAGAATGTGGGCTTTCTTGATAGGAACTTAATTAGATTAGAGGGATTATTAAGTTGTCTGAGATATTTATATCGATCAATATTAGTTGCCTTTGTATCTTGCTCAAATGGATCATGTCCCTTGTTGCCTTCTTGCTGTCTAGTTGATCCATGATGTCTCAAATGATCCATTGTTGCCTTTGATTTAATATTGATCCCTCTAGTCAATATTTGGGTATTAGGGCAAGTTCCTAATATCCATTAGTTAAGTTCCAATATTTAATTGCCTCACCCTTGTGGTGAAGGCAAACATTTTACCGATAAGAAACTTTCCTTTAGTCCTTGCTTATTTTTATTTGAAATTCAATTGCTTTTATGGATACAAAAGAGATCTGTTAACAAGGTAGCTAATCTTGTTACCAAATTACTTCTATATAACACAAAACTTTTGAATTTCTCCCAAGTTTAACTAGAACAACTTCTAGTTTTCTTTCTTGTTTGTTTTGTCTTGCAGGAATGAATTTGAGAAGATTGGAAGATAAGAAGACCCAGATACGTTGAGAAGATCAAGATTTAGTTTAGGGATTTACTTCCCTCTTTTTCTAATGTTATATTTATTCTTTAGAGATATGTACTCATTTTGTAAAAGTTTGTAATATTCATTATTCTTTAATTGGTAAAGTTTGTATTGGATTAATTGGTACTTGTTGTATCTAACTATACTTTGAACCTTGGATTTCCAATTCATTTGAGATGTTGTGTGTAGGATGGTGAATTGATAAGATGATGACTTGTGATGATGAGTGGATGATGATATGATAAATGTGATAAGATTATAGATGCTTGAATTCATGTATGATCATAATGTGTGATTGATATATTGAGATGATGGATATGATAGTGTATGATGTGATAAGATGATCATCTGGATGTTGTTTTTGTGTCAACGATTGAATTGGAATGTTAATATTATCATATATTTGTATTGTGCTTAAAGGTGTCGAGATTTAGGGTAGGTCATGTTCAATTTGCTAGAACCTAGACAATTGACTAATTTGACCAACTAGTCTGTCGAGCAATAAATGAATGATTTCTTATTCTTGTGATTTCAATTTTATTGGGTATAAAGGTCATCTCGAAGTTTATCGTACTTGATAGGATGATCTAAACCCTAACTCATCGAGTCGAGTGAAATATTGATCACTTTGTCTCCTTTATTTTAAAAG
This sequence comes from Puccinellia tenuiflora, assembly GCA_012064385.1. Taxonomy (NCBI): domain Eukaryota; kingdom Viridiplantae; phylum Streptophyta; class Magnoliopsida; order Poales; family Poaceae; genus Puccinellia; species Puccinellia tenuiflora. The sequence goes on from QRDG01001265.1 coordinate 105,771, forward strand.
CGCGAAAATTTCCCGCATTTTCAGTTGCATGCTATGCGAATGCACAAATTCTATTTCTACCCTTTTGACTCTCTAAACAGCGGGGTATTACATCTGTGTCCGGTAGTACCGCTGTACTTGCCGGTAGTACCATCCGGACCATGGCCGGTAGTACCGGCCGGACCATGGCCCGTAGTACCGGGCCTTGTACCGGGGCTACTTCCGCTTAAGTTTTTCGGTACTGGACTCTCGATGTCTTCTACCGGAAGTTTGCCCGGAATTGTAAGCGGAACTACCGGCTTTACCGGAAGTACCGGGCTGTTTCCCGGAAGTTCCGCCCTCGCGGGTTTCTTTGCTGCTAGCCGTTGGTAAGCTGTTTGTGTCGGGGCGGAAGTATCGGCCGTTGGGGCGGTTCTATCGGCCCTGCGGGTTTTTCTGCAGAAGTGTCGTTGGTGGGCAGTTTTGCGTAGGGCGGTAGTACCGCCCTATGGGCCGGTACTACCGGCCCTGCGGGAATCTGAGCCCAACGGCCAGATTCTCAGGGCACCTATTTAAAGGGAGCTTTCTTGCCCAATGGTTATCTAACCTTTTTTGAACCCTTTGCTCTCTCTCTCCTCCATTGTTGCACATCTTGAGAGCTTGCTTCCTCCATTTCCCTCCAATGATTTTTGCCCATTTTTAGGGAAACAAGAGAGGAGATCTAGATCTACCATTCCACCAATCCATTCCTCTTCTAAGTGAGGGGAACCTAGTAGATCTAGATTTTGGAGTTCTTAGTGTTTCTCCTCTTTGTTCTTCCTCTCAAATCCCTCCCTAGCATTTGTTGCTTTGGTTGGATTTGGGAGTGAAGGATTTGACCACTTAGTGTGTTCTTGCCTTTTGCATTAGTTACATCGGGTTTTGCTCTCCACGAAGATTCGTGGGATTGAAGTTGAGAAGCTTGTTACTCTTGGGTGCATTGTGTTCCCAAGAGCTTGTGCCTCTTGGGTGCATTGTGTACCCTAGACGGTTGGTGTGCCGCGAAGACTTCGAGTTGTGAAGCTTCGGCAAGTTTTGGGAGCCCAAAATTGAGTTGTGGGTGTGTGCCCCAAGAATGGTGTAAAGGCTCCGGATTCCGCCTTGAAGAATTCCGATAGTGGAAGGTGAACCAAACCCTTGGGTGTGGTTCATCTGAGAATAGGGTAAGGCCTTTGTGGCATCTTGAGTAGGCCTCTTGTGGCGAGCTCACACCCCTCCAACAAGACGTACTCCCTTTGTCGTGGTATTGTAGAATCTAGCCTCGGCAGGGGTGCCATCGATCTAGGTAGAGAGAGGGGTTTTGGAGACGTGGGGTATTCCGACAACAGGATAGACACAAGTTTACCCAGCTTCGGATCACACGACGGTGGCGTGATCCTACGTGCTGCTATAAATCACTATAAGGCAATATCGCCGGGTTACAGTGATAGATCTCGCCGAGACAAAAGTTCTCGCCGAGATTGCTATGTCTAAGCTGGATCGTATTGAGTCGTGCCCTAAGGTGTCCCGCATGCCGGCTTATAAAGGCGTAAGGCCTAGGGCTTATAGGAGGAAACCTACCGACTAAGTCACAGAGTTCTAATCTAATCCGGCTTGGGCCTTGCCTTGTTGGCTAAGTCTTCCGCAATGCTGGCCACCTTCTGGAACCTTCCCTTAGCTAGATGGGCCTCCTGCGCTTCATCATACTGGGCCGCCCGGTAAGCCGGATTTCGGCTTACCACCACTATGGGCCACCCTGGTATGTTGGCTTTGTTTCACATACGTGAGGATACCTGTTCGGCATAACCCCAACAGTAGCCCCCGGAAAGCTTCAAGTACTTGCACGGTTGGCTTCATTCTTCCGACAAAGTGTTATCCGAGAAACTCTTCATCCGTCGTAAGTCTTGGAGCATTCCCAGAAACCTGCAATCATGCCGAACTTATTTGTCGATCTTCTGCGTGCCGGCTTACCATGCCGGAAAAACACTTGAGTACGCGCAAACACGCGTCCGTCAATTTGATGGATTTGTCAGACCCGGCAGAGTGAGTGGAGCGGCATCTTTGAATGTAGGGGCTAGTTTCCGTTTTTCCCACGCCGGAACCGAGGCGTCGGAGGGAAGGAACTCCTCCAACGGTCTGATTCCGGGACACGTGGCGAAAAACTTGGCTCCGGACCGTTGCACGAATCTCGGCACTTCCGCTATAAAAGCGGGCCGCCTCGCCTTCGCCACGGCCTCCGCACCATTTGCAACCCTAGCACTCTCATCTTCCTCCAGATCTCATCTCCACCCGAGCTCGTGTTCTTCCATCGCTCATGGCATCCAGCGCTCCTAGCTCTCCCATCCTGGACGCTACGCCCCTCGACTCAGCACCGCCGATGGGTGGCTCGGTTTCCGCCACCGCCGCTGCCGGCTCTGCGCCATCTGCCGCTCCCGCTGCTTCTTCCCCGGCTCCGGCAGCCCCCTCCACTGCAGTCTCTGGGCGTGACGAGGTTGTTCTAGATAGAGCTACAGCTGAAGCCGCAGCTACGGTGGCTTCGACTTCCGCAGCTGTCGCCGATGTGGCCGAAGAGGCCCGGGCCACTGAAGAAAAAGAGGAAGAGGAAGCCGGCGACAATGAAGGCGCCGCCAACAACCCGACCCACAACTGGGCTTGCTCAGTGGTGGATGATGTCGAGCTGACGGGAATGATGGCTGATGGGGCTATTCTTCCGTCTTCAGAGTCGGCTCCGTCTTGGTGATCGGCCTTTGGTGACCCGTCCCCAACTCCAATCAATGATGAACGGGTACTTCTTTCTTCTCATGTTGTCAGAGGGTTCTCTTTGCCGCCCTCGGCTTTCTTGATCGAGATACTGGACCATTATGGTCTCCAGCTTCATAACATCACCCCCAATAGCCTCCTCTACATATCCGGCTTCGTAGTGCTGTTCGAAGGCTATTTAGGATTAGCTCCTAGGTTAGACTTCTTTCAGTACTGCTTCAGAGTCAAGAGGCAAATAGTTCAGAAGAAACTGCTGGTTGCCGGCTCCATCAGCTTTAACTGCCGCCGGGACATAGATTGGTACCCTCAGGTGCCAATCGTGGATTCGGCTAAGGGGTGGGCGTCCATCTTCTTCTACTGCAAAGACGTAGCGCCTCCAAACAGCTGCAGGGACTTGCTCCTTTCGAAGATAGGGCCGCAACAGAACTCCCCTCATGGAAGAAGAAGCCGGCAGCAAGAATGCTGGCAGAGCTTGCCGCCATCAAGGCTAGGATCACAGAGTTGACCTCCGGCACTCCTCGCCTAACTGGGGAGGAAACAATAATCTGTTGGATGAAAAGACTGATCCAGCCCCTCCAACATCGTGCTCGGCTTTTATGCGAGTACACAGGCGACTCTGATCCCATGCGGATCAGTGAAAAGAACCTAGAGCAAGACCTCTTTGAGGCTCGCTTCAACAAGCTTATCAAAGCCCGGCCTAGCGAAGGCCGGCAATATGAAGAATCGCTGTCGATGTATACGGCATCGAACCCACCCCGAAAGGTACTTTGCCGAACCAAAGTTCAATTCTTTGAAGGATTCGAGTTTGCCTTTAACAGACTAACATGCAATATGTCAGATTCACGGAGTTTGCGCCGCTCGTCCTGCTGGCAAACCATTGTCCAGCAAGGCGCCCACGCGACCCATCTCCTTTTCTTCGGCTACTGCAGAGAGCCGGAAGAGGAAAAGCCAGTCTACTACGATTGGCGCTAAGTCATCCGAGGATGACGACGCTCTCGCTGGGCTCAACATTCCCAACAAGAAGTAAGTCGGCCAAAACATCTCTTCGTTGCTTTGAAGTATTGCCGGATCTTCTATTCTTACTTCCTTGTTATTGCAGGATAAAGAAGGGCGCACCTTTGAAATGAAAGGTGTTTGCCACGCGGAAGAAACCTCTCCCGCTGTCCCTCCCCCAACTCCTTTGGCTTTGAAGCCAACACCAGTGGAGGAGATCTCCACCCGTGCCACGGCGGCAGGTCCTACTCTCGAGAGAGCCGGGATTACACCTCCCACTCAATGGACAGAGATGACGGGGAAGGTGACAGAACCTTCCTCCCCACCAAGGGCTGAAGCTTCGGCTGGTGATGCCCCGACCTTTCCTCCGATTAAGACGGAGGCCTTTGACGAAGAGGGATACATCAAGCCGAAATTCATGAGCCGGTTCATACGTGCCCCTCGGCTGCCCTGGAAAAAAACCGTTCGGGACGACGAGCCAGATCAAACCAAGGCCTATGACACCTTTGATGTCATAGAGATTCTCGAAGACCAGCAGAACTACTTTGCTGAGAGCTTTGAGGCCGGCATGTCCCTTCTCCGCGAGCACTACCAGGTAAATAACTTCCCCAGTAGCCCCCGAGCACTATGCCGGGTTAAGTTATAATAACTAGCCGACATGGTGATCCGAGTCAATGCGTATGCATATGCTTAGCCCCCTAGCCCTGAAATGCCGTCCTTGTAGCCACCTTTGTCAATATAGCTTTAGGCTTTTAGCAACTCCTTACGCAGATCCATCGAAAAATTGGCGCTGAAACCATCAATTGTTTGGGTATGCGAAATCAGGAGATGCGCCGGCTAAAGACCGAGCTGGTGAACAAGGACGCCATCATCGCCGGCTTTGAGGCGGATCGTGTCCAGTACCAAGGTATGAATGCCGAAATCTCAACTTTGAATGACAGGCTTATTTTTATACTGCTGACATTTTGTCTTGCAGATGCCATCATAAAAGCCAAGGAGTTTGCCGAGAGCGCAGGCATCCTCGACCGGCTTCACGACGAAAACATTGAGCTGAAAAAGGTTAATCAGTCAATGTCGATGGAGCTAGACACGGCCAAGAAGGGCCTTGCGAAAGCCGAACAAATCCTGGAGACGGAGAGGCAGAATTACAAAGATGCCCTTCGTGAAGTCTAGTACCGGCTTGACAAACGCCTTGATGAATCATTGGCAATCGACAATCAGCTTTTGAGTAAGTTATACTTGAAAACCCAAATTCATTGCTTTCTGTCTTAGACATTTTATAACTGAACTTCGCCTTTTACAGCTCCGGCGGGTTATGGCCATGAGCTGACAGCGGAAAAACCGGCTTGACCGGATTTTGGAAGTAGGGGAACTCCTTCCGAAGATTCTTTCTTCGGGAAAGAAGCTTGCTGAGAAATTCTTTCCCGGTAACCCCGAGCCAATGACGGACCTTGGAGGCTTGGCAACTGAACTAGACGATGCAACGTCGTCCTTTGAAGAACGGCTTCGATCCAGCGCTCGTGGAGGTGCCAAGACGGCTTTGGGCCTAATGATGGCACATTACCCGGAGGCGGAGGCTTGGCATGTTGCATCCGGCTTTCCCCTTGAGAAAGAGGACGGCTCTCCGCTGGACACCCAAGACCGGAAGAAAATCCTGCACTCCGTCTCCGGTTATGCCAGCAAGATCGCCAACATGGTTTCCCTTACCACATTCTTCAAGGAGGTGCCGTGCCCGCCAACTCCCACCCAATCTGATGACGAAGGTGAAGAGGCGGACAAATCTGCATAAGCCGAACTTGCTCCTTGAGCCGGCCATCCCTGAAAATTTAATTTGCACGATGTAAAGCCGTCCAAACAATTTATATGTCTAGAAACAACTAAGTCTTTTGCTGTATGTAATCAGTTTTTTTATTTGCAAACTTGCAATTTTTATGCCTCAGTTTATTCTGGCCTTGACACCTTAGCCTTTAAGCGCCGGCAAACCTATTGCGAAACAAACTTGCTAAGTAATAGGGTACACAATGACCAATCTGTTTAGACCCAGAACAAGTGCCGCCTTTTGGTGCCGAAACGCTTTGAAGAAACCCGGCGCAAAAAGCTATCTGACAAACATTGATTTGGCAAAACGTTGTTTTTTCATCACCTTAAGGCGGATTGAACATGAAAGACAATTTACCAACAAGCAACACAGGCAATTCCGGGTAAATAGATGATAACAATAAGATCATTGGGAAATAAAAGATGGTACAGATTCTCGAATTTCACATGAGAGAAGCCAATTTTTATTTCATGATCACATTGACATGGTTACAATATAATTTGCTAAGTGTAAAAGGGACGTAGCTGAGCGATATTCCAAGGACGTTTTGTCTCATCTACAAGCCTTTTCCTCTTGCGACCTTTCTTCCTGGGATCTTTCTTTGAATCCCTTAAGTCGAGGAGATAGTATGACCCGTTTTTCAGTGCTTTACTGATAACAAAAGGTCCTTCCCATGGAGGGGATAACTTGTGCTGCCGGCTTTGCACAAGCCGAAGCACTAAGTCGCCTTCTCGAAAAGATCGATTCCGCACTCTACGGCTCTGATAGCGACATAAATCTTGCTGATAGATGGCAGATCGTTGGAGAGCTAACTCTCTTTCTTCTTCGAGGATATCTAAGCCATCTTGACGTGCTTCTTCTGCATCTTTCTCGATGTAGGCTGCGACTCGAGGCAAATCGTGGATCATGTCGGATGGCAGTACTGCTTCGGCTCCGTAAATCAGGAAGAAGGGAGTGAAGCCGGTTTGACCTGTTTGTGGTAGTACGAATACTCAATAGGACAGCCGGCAATTCATCTACCCACGCGCCAACTGCTCGATGCAAAGGAGTTTCAAGCCTCGGCTTGATACCCTGCAGAATTATGTCATTAGTGCGCTCTACCTATCCATTGGATTGCGGATGCGCCACCGATGCCACATCGAGCCGAATTTTTGATCGGCTGCAAAACTTCGATAGCTCACCGACGGCAAAGTTTGTGCCATTGTCAGTGATAATGCTATGTGGTATGCCGAATCGAGTTGTTATCTCGACGATGAACTTTGTAGCTGTAGCTCCGTCAAGTTTCTTGATGGGATTTGCCTCCACCCACTTTGTGAATTTGTTGACCGCTACAAGCTGATCCGTTAAGCCTCCTCTTGCAATCTTGAAAGGTCCCACCATGTCGAGCCCCCAGACCGCGAACGGCCAGGTTATAGTGATCGTCCGGAGCTCCTGAGCTGGCAAGTGAACCTGCTTTGCATAGCGCTGACATCCTTCACAAGTTTTGATGATGTTGATAGCATCCTCCTTAGCCGTCAGCCAGAAGAAACCGTGCCGAAACGCCTTAGCGAACAACGCCTTTGCCGCCACGTGATGCCCACATTCGCCGGAGTAGATTTTCTCAAGGATTTGCCGCCCTTCTTCTGGAGAGACGCATCATTGGAACATTCCGGATATGCTCCTCTTGTAAAGTTGTCCGTCAATGATTGTATACACCTTTGCTCGGCGTTCAATTGACGACTCAACACTTCATCGTCACTAGGCAGTTTTATATTAATTAGGAAATCAATGTATGGCGTGGTCCAATCTGGGGTTACCAGGCATACTGAACTGATTTTGCCAACAATGGATAATCTTCGTCGCCGCCTTTGATGGACGGCTTATGCAGGTAATGGAGAAATACATCTGGAGGCACCTCCCTCTTCTTAGAGCCTATCCAGGCCAAAGCGTCAGCAGCTTCATTGTCGTCTCTGGAGATATGTCGGACCTCTAAGCCGGCAAAACATCGGCCGAACTCGTCGATTGTTCTCCTGTATTCCGCCATTGTGGGGCTTTTGTGTCCCAACATCCGTCAAGCTGCTGTGCAACAAGATTCGAATCTCCATAGCAGAGGATACGTTTCACTCCTAACTCCTTAGCCACATGAAGGCCATGGAGGAGAGCTTCGTACTCTGCTACATTGTTGGTAGTGTTGAAGTGAATTCGGAGGACATAGCTGAGCTTGTCACCCTTAGGTGACTTTAGCACTACTCCAGCCCCCGAGCCTTCCTTCATCTTTGAGCCGTCAAAATGCATTATCCAGTATTGAGAATCCGGCAAAGGTGTGTTCTCCATCGCTTCTGTCCAGTCTGCAACAAAGTCGGCTAGAACTTGAGATTTGATGGAGGTCCTTGGCTTGTACTGGATGTCAAAAGCTGCTAACTCAATGCCCCATTTGGCGACTCGGCCTGTTGCATCGGCATTATTGATGATATCCCTCAATGGAGCTTTGCTGACCACCGTGATTGTGTGATCATGGAAGTAATGCCGTAGTTTTCTGGCGGCGAAGTACACCGTAGGCTAACTTCTGGTAGTGGGGGTAGCGCTGCTTCGAATCTGAGAACACCTCGCTAATGAAATAGAGGGCGCTGATCCGGCCATTGCTTCCCTTCCTCCAGGCGCTCCACTACAATGACGGCACTTATCACGAAATTGGTGGCCGACACGTAGAGCAGAAGCGGCTCTCTTTCCCTTGGAGCTGCCAAGATCGGAGCATGTGTCAATGTATACTTCAGCTGCGTCAAAGCTGCCTCTGCTTCCTCGTCCAAACAAATTGTCCGACTTTTTGAGGAGTTGTATAAGGCAATGCTTTGTCACCAAGCCGGCTAATGAATCGGCTAACAGCCGCGGCGGAACCCGTAAGCCGTTGTATGTCCTTCAGACAAGTCGGCCTCTCGATGTTCTGAATCGCCTTTATCTTTTCCGGGTTAACTTCAATTCCTCTTTGAGAAACAATGAAGCCCAGAAGCTTGCCTGCGGGAACTCCGAAGACGCATTTTGCCGGATTAAGCTTCATCTGGTACTCCCTTAGATTTGCAAAGGTTTCCGACAGATCGGCGATGAGGTCGCCACGCTTCTTCGACATGACCGCGATGTCGTCGACATAGACGTGAACATTGCGGCCAATTTGCTTGTCCAAACACCGCTGCATACACCTTTGGTAAGTAGCACCGGCGTTCTTTAAGCCGAAAGGCATTGTGACATAGCAGTAATTGCCATATGGCGTGGTGAAGGACGTCTTGATTTGATCTGACTCCTTCATCTTTATCTGATGGTAACCCGAATAAGCGTCCAGAAAACATAGCATCTCAGAGCCGGCAGTTGAATCAATGACCTGATCGATACGCGGTAAAGCGAACGGATCCTTAGGACAGGCTTTATTTAAGCCAGTGAAATCAATGCACATACGTAGCTCAGAGGTGTTTTTCTTAGGGACAAGCACGGGATTTGCCAACCAATCAGTGTGGACAACTTCACGATGAATTTGGCGGCAGTGAGCCTTAGGATCTCCTTTCCAACCGCCTTGCGCTTCTCATTTCCGAGCCGTCGGAGGCCTTGTTTGACCGGCTTTGCGTCCTTATTGACCTTTAAGGAGTGCTCGGCAAGTTTCCTCGGGACACCTGGCATGTCAGATGGTGACCAAGCAAAGATATCCCGGTTCTCACGGAGAAACTTGACGAGCTCGCCTTCCTATTTGTCGTCGAGGCCGGCACCGATGATGGCCTCCTTTGTCGGATCATCCTTTGAGAGCTTGATTTTCTTGGTGTCATCCTTCGGTTTGAAGCTCGAGTCGACTTTAGAGGACGGCTTTTCAGTTGCCGGCATCTCATTAGGACTCATTGTCTTCTTGAGATCCTCCAATTCTTCCTTGCAGATTTGTTCTTCAGCATGGACGGCATTGGTGGCTTCACATTCCTTTGCTTTCTTGAAGTCTCCCTTGACTATGATGATCCCATTGGGTCCCGGCATTTTCAGCTTGCTATATATGTAGCAGGGCCGAGCCATAAATTTGGCGAAAGCCGGACGTCCAAAGATTGCATGATATGCACTTTTAAATGGTACCACTCAAAGGACATCCTCAGTCCGAAAATTATCACACCGCCAAAGGTGACCTTCAGGGTTATTTGTCCCATCGAAGAGGCTTGTCGTCCCGGCACAATCCCATGAAACTTCACAGTGCTGTGGGTGAGTTGTGACTCGGAGAGATGCATCCTCTTCAATATTGCGGCATAGAGTATGTTGATACTGCATCCTCCATCCATGAGCACCTTTGTCAACTATAGGGCTGACGACTAAAGCGTAGGTGCGCTTTGCAGGAACTCTGTCCGGATGATCGCCCCAATGGGTGTGTCGGACCATCCAAATACTGTGGCACCGCAGGCACCGTAGCATTAAGTTCTCGCCAAGCCGCCTTTTCCTTGCGAGACGAATCTGTTGCCAGGTTGATGATGAGGCTCTCAGCATGCTTAGGGAACTTGCTGCCTTTTCCTTCTTTGGAGGTTGCACCATCAGATTCCGAGGCAGCTTCCTCCTTCTCTTTGTCGTCCTTCCTGGATTTACGTTTATTCCTCGATTTGCCGGCTTTGGGGTCCTTGGCGATGTCGCGATTAATGTGACATTGCTGGAGCGTGTGGGAGCTTGTCCCATCCGGCCTGAGATGATGAACACAGGGGTTGTGCTTAATGTCGTCGTACTTCACCGTTGGCAGCCGGGATGATTGGTTGCTTGCCGGCTTTTTGTTCTGCCACTTTCCGTTGCTTGCGCCGCCTTTACCAAAGGTAGCAGCAACTTCGTGTGAAGGGCCGGTTGGTCTTCAATCTTCTTTTTCCCGGACTCGCGTCGGCGGTTTTCGGCATCCTCCCTGTTGTCATCATCCGCTGCGGCGTATTTGTTTGCACAAGCAAGTAAGCCGCCCAAGGTCTCCGACTCGTCGCTGTAGATCATAAAGCGGAAAGTCGTCCCTTTCCTCAGGGATTGCTTGAAGGCATGGATTGCCTGTGTCTCTGATACGCCTTCGCAAGCGTTTTTGATTTCGCTCCATCGTGAAACGAATTCACGGCTGGACTCGTTCTTTTGCTGCACACGCTGTGTAAGTCGAAAATCGACTTGGGGCTTTATACGTGCCCTGGAAGTGTTGAATAAAGACGCGCTTCATGTCACTCCAGGTATGAACTGTCCTTTCCGGCAAACCTTCAATCCACATGCGTGCCGTCCCGGTTAACATCAGGGGCAAGAATCGCACTGCGGAGTCGGCGCTGCCTTGGTATATGTCGCAAGCACTGACGTAATCTGAGAGCCAGTCTCAGGATTAGCCGTACCGCTGTACTTCTCCACCATCTTTGTACGTTCGACAAAGTTGGAGGTAGGATTTGCTCTCTGATTGTTCTGCCAAAACACTTGGGGCCGAGGTATTGGCGTCTCTAGCCGACTTCCTCTCCTCGATTAGGCTTCGAACATCATTAGTTGCAGGCGGTTTATCAACTGATTTTCCTCGCCTTGATTCATCCCTGTGACGGCTTTGGCTCACCCGACTCGCGCTGCATGGATGGCTTGGAGTCCTTTGCCATCGTGGAGGGGTATGTACTTGGAGGGTTATCTCCCTCTTTGCGCGGTGGAGGCGGCGGTGGAGGTGGCATATTATCTCTGTTATCCTCCCTTCGAGGTGGATTCTCCCCCTCACGTCGTCGCTCCTGACGGGTGTGTGCCGTCTTTTCCTTGCAGGGTCCTCCTTTCTCTGCTGGCTTCGATGTCCTCCTTGGCTATTGCCAGCCTCCCGATGGCGAGATGAGCCTGTCCGGGATTCCGCACCCTTTGGTTGCTTGTCCTTCGGGCTCTTGTCATCGCCTTTGTTGTGGCTGCTTGAGCCGGCCGGATCATCGTCTGGGTCTGCTGGTGCAGTAGCATTTGGCTTTTTGGCAGTCGAGTTGCAAAGACGAGATCGTCAAATAGCCTCCCGACTTGACCTGTGAGTCGTTCTGCTGCTGCTGTGCAACCTCCAGTAAATAAGCCGAATATCTAAGGCGGGCGTCGCGGTCCAATGACTTGTCGAACATGACCACCTGAGCTGCTTCCATGTTCTTGGCTAGGGTGTTGAAGTAGCACAACTTGGTCACCGGGTCCCGCACATGGTGGTACTTTCTCCAGACGAGTTAGCATGTTCATCTTCCCACTTGCTGCGGAAATCAAGTTTCTTGTGCAGGTTCTTATCGCGAGGCAGACAGAAAATGTCGTCGGCTGCCTTTTCTCTTTGCTTGCGAACGAACTCCGTTTCCTTATTTGTGAGGTCGAGTTCCCGCTCGTTATCTTGTTGGCTTGTTCCATTAGTAGAACACGACGCCTCTCAATGTCCTCCAGCGATGCATCAGGAGGGAGTGGTGTTAGCAGTTCCTCATACTTTGCCATCTTGTCCACAAATTCCTTCTCCGTCAACTCGCCGACAATAGCATTGTCTCCGTCAGCCGGCAATTTGCTGGTTCCCTTCATTGGAGCCAGCGGTGGCACAAAGTCCACCTTTTTGTGTCCGACTTCAGGAGTCTTTTCTTCGCCATTGTGGCTTTCGATATTGGGGTCATCCCTAGGATCAGAGATGACATCACCCATAAAAACCTCGACAGGGCGTCCCAAGCAGGACGCAACCTTCCGGCTAAAATCATCGGATTCTCCTTCAGATTCGGGGTCTTGCTCCATAGTAGTGTCCCCTGATCCGGCTTCTGAATGTGCCCCAACCTGCAAAGCAGGGAGGATCGACTCAGGTTCAGTCATGATCGCTTGAGCCGGTTTCTCCAGCCATGCCGACGAAGTGGAAGTCCGGCGCCGCCATGTTAGAGGTTGCGTCATCCTCGGAGTCCTCATCATCAGCGTCAAAGGCTAGATCCAGATCGGCGATCTCCCAGAGTCCAGATCCGATCCGTCTTCAAAGTTTCAAGGGTGGGTGGCGGGCAAGCTCGATGTGAAACCGAGATCATCCAGAGCCTTGGTGGTGAAGCCGACGAAGATGTTGATGCCGCCGATGGAGACCATGGACCAGCCGGCGGGATCCTCCTTTGCCGGTGTCCAAAAGCCGTCGTTGGAACATGGCCGGCTCCATCTCGTCGAAGTAGCTGACTAAGCCGACCGCGATGGTGTCGCCGACATCGCCCGTAGATCCCGGCAGGAACGAAACCCCAGACATCTCTGGCCCCACGGTGGGCGCCAACTATCGTGGTATTGTCGAATCTAGCCTCGGCAGGGGTGCCATCGAGCTAGGTAGAGAGAGGGGCTTTGGAGACGTGGGGTATTCCGGCAACGGATAGACACAAGTTTACCCTAGCTTCGGATCACACGACGGTGGCGTGATCCTACGTGCTGCTATAAATCACTATAAGGCAATATCGCCGGGTTACATTGATAGATCTCGCCGAGACAGAAGTTCTCGACAAGATTGCTATGTCTAAGCTGGATCATATTGAGTCGTGCCCTAAGGTGTCCGCAGGCCGGCTTATAAAGGCGTCCGTCCTAGGGCTTACAGGAGGAAACCTACCGACTAAGTCACAGAGTTCTAATCTAATCCGGCTGGGCCTTGCCTTGTGGGCTAAGTATTCCGCAATGCTGGCCACCTTCTAGAACCTTCCCTTAGCCGGATGGGCCTCCTGCGCTTCATCATACTGGGCCGCCCGGTAAGCCGGATTTCGGCTTACCACCATATGGGCCACCCTGGTATGCTGGCTTTGTTTCACATACGTGAGGATACCTGTTCGGCATAACCCCAACACCCTTAACAAGGAGGAACTCGGGAATACATACTCGTCTCCGCGTGCCTCGGTTATTTCTATACCCGAGCTTTTTACTTATGCAATTTACATTGTGATAGCCTTCGTGCTTGAAGTTTTATATCTTGCTATCACCTTTTTGCTTGCCTTGCTTAGCATAAGTTGTTGGTGCACATAGGTGAGCCTAGTATATTAGGTTGTTGGCTTGTTAATTTAAACACATAGTTTTATTCCGCAATTATCAAGCCTTAAACCGGAAAAGTTTTAATCGCCTATTCCCCCCCCCCCCCTCTAGGCGACATCTCGGCATCGTTTGTTCTTTCAGCGGGTCTCGGCTCCAACGCGACATGGCGGCCATGGCGGGATCCCGGTGCATGGATGTCAGAGCTCAGCCTCCATTTCTCCTGGTCTTCTTCCCTACAGCGGACAGATCGGAGGGCACCTGAACTTTGGAATATTTCTGGACTGAACTATGATGCAACATTTAGGTTCAAAAGCAGCTCGCTAAGGGAGATTCTGAGTGGAGCTGGGGATAATCCAAATGAAGCGCATGCAGGACGGATGTCCCAGGCGAGCGATGGGCATCGAGTCCGGCCTGATGGAGGTCTGGAAATCCAAGGAGGAGCCCAGCGGCCAGGCCGGTATGCGCCAGAGAGTAGGGATGGCGGCTCAAGCCCCCGTGGACTCCGCCGGCGGAGGATGCGTGAAAGGATCGATGAGGTTAACTAGGGGGGGTGAATAGGTTAACTACAAATTTTACTTCTTTTTCGTTTTAAATCGGTATTGCTCAAATATAAGTTCTCTAGATTATGCAACTAGATGAACAACCCTATATGTTGAGCAATTGACTACTAGCACGATATATATATATGAGAAAGCTAGAAGCAACAAGTAAAAGAAAGTTGAGGAATAACCAACAAGCTGATGCGGAGATTTATCCCGAAGTTCACTTCCCAATGGAAGCTAATCTCCGTTGGAGCGGCGCGGTGTTCACCAAAGTGAAACACCGAGTAGCCTTGATATGGCACACCGTATCTCCGACGTGTCTTACCACCGATGTGGCGAGACACTTGTCACTATGTTGCCGTTGAGGTTAACAACTAGAACCTTTACAAGGATGAAGCTCACTCCACAAGTTGGAGGGTCTTCACCAAATGCACCAAGCCGCCAAGACTCGATGCCCAAGGCCGGGGCACACACCACAACTCAATTGGTGGCTCTCGGCAATGTCTTCGTAGCTCCCAAAGCTCCAAAGGACCACAACCTCTTAGGGTTCCAATGAACTCAAAGAGTAACAAGCCCCCTCTCACAAATCAAGGGGGAAAACAAATCGGTTTGGTGAAAGTGTAGATCTAGGTCTCCTCTCTCAAATCCCCAAAGGGCTAAGTGATTGAGTGGCTAGAGAGGAAGATCTATTGATTTGAAGCTTTGCAACAATGGCGGTGTTCTTCTTTTGGTCGTGGTACCTCTTGAGGAAGAAGAGATGCCCTTATATAGGTCCTCCAAAAACTAGCCGTTTCAGCCCGAAACAGGTCGTCCGGAATCACTCGGAATATTCCGGATCCAGTCCGGACCATCCGGAATAGATCCGGAATAATCCGGATCCATTCCAGATCGTCCGGAATTTTCCGGACCATTCCGGATGAAATCTGAAACCCTAACAGAACCATTTTGAGGTCACCTCGGAATTTGTTCGGACTGAGTCCGGATTATTCCGGACGATCCGGAATATTCCGGACCAATCCGGATGAATTCCGGCCCAACAAATCACAGGATTTACTTGCTCCGTCTTCGCTTGTCTTATCCCTTTTTGGATGATTCTCTTCCGTCTTGACTTGTTAAATGTACCTATCACACTTAGCACACATGAGATATCACTCATGTTGTTATCAAACACACAAAACTTACTTAGGCAAGAGATGTCCTTTCAATCTCCCCCTTTTTGGTGTTTGATGACAACATAAAGATTTGCATATAATATGTAAAATAGAGACGGGCCCCCTCGATGTGAGCAACAAGTTGCCACATCAAGAGACAAACTCCCCCTCTATTTTAGATATCTTCAAAATGTGCCCACTAAAACAACTTCAATGATACAAAGATAATTTAACTAATAAGCATGACATTTGAAAGTGACATTGAAAGTAATATGCTAAGGTCATAGATCCACACATAGATATGAGTACAATACCATTACACGATAATGAAATAACGAGAAGACGAACACAAGCTTATAAGATCAAATGAAACACCAAGAAGCTTGTGCCCAAACCCATGCAAATCCCTGGTTCCCCGGAATCCTAGATAGAACTACTTCTCCCCCTTTGGCATCAAGGCGCCAAAAAGGGAAAAGAGCATAGCTAACGAAATCCCATGAAAATCTACTCCGAGGGAGGGGACTCCTCATCATCTGCGATGTCATGGTCCAAGTCGGGCTGCTCCCCCTCCTCAGGCATATCCCTCTGTTGATGATAGTAGAAGTCCGCATCGGAAATCTCAGGCATAGGTATCTCAACATACTCAGTAGGAGCCAACTCAAGACCATCAGTTGTAGTGAGGAGACCGGTCGCCCTTCGATCAGTGTTCTGAATACGACGAGTCTCTTTGGCCAACTCACGAGCCTCATGGCTATATGCACGGGCATCACGACAAGTCTCAAACATGCTCTTGAAGAACTGAGAGATGCTGTTCTTTGGACCATCTATAGCAGGACCTTTGCCCTTGGAAAACTCTGGAAGCTGGGGACCCTTAATAAGGGAGGGAGTGAAGTACTCAGGATTGTAGACATCGAGACCCGCCATGGCATCACCGTCATAGAAATGGTTGATGAAATCTGAATATATGAGAAAAAGCCGGAGACCTCTTGTCCATGATCCCTGCAAAGATCTCCCAGTAGATGAAGTCCATGACATCAATCTGTTTCACTCGACTTGGCTTGCAAAGATGCATGAGGTTGATCATATAGCCCTTGACAGCTGAAACATCACCGGACTTGCTCATGATGCTAGCACGGAAAATCTTGGCAAGAATATTGTAGTGGGGGTACATCTCACTAATGAAAGGAAGTTTGGGTTTTGCAATAGATTCAGGATAGCAGTGAGCAAGACTTTCCTTTGCATACTCATTGAAATCATGAATACGATACCCGTGATTACCATGAGTGTTGATCCATGTGTACCCCAAAGCAGCGCCAAATTCAGCCAAGTTACTCCTGAGCTTCTGGTTACCTGACATCCATGTCATGGTCCTTACCCGGTCACCCTTGAAGCGCACGATACATAGAACTGTGAGATTAGCTCCGGGCAAAAGGGTTGATATAGAAGAACAAGCTTAACAATGCCAAGCTTCTCAAGTGTCTCATTAATATGATAAAACACATTGTCCTTCCTCTCAAGATAGTATTCCTTTTCCATCACCTTCTGCTTCACTACCGTTCCTCAAGAGTCATGTAAAATTGATCCCAAGCCTTCTGTGTTTTAGTCCAGAAATGATCATCCGCATCACATGTGCACTCACGGAAGCGATAAGGGTTTTCTTTACGAATCAGCTACCATTCCTTGCGACTCATAGTCTTCATGTTCTCATAGGGAACCTCTTCTTCTACCACTTCATCCTCAACAGTGGGAGCACCCCGACCCCGACCCCCAGTCTGTGTGCGACCACGGGAGCGAGTACGAGGGGTGCCCCGAGACCCTTCACCAGCCCTTACATCCCTGGATGGTCGGTCAGTTGTACGACCATGAGGAACTTTTCTTGTGATATTGCGAGTGTGCTGCCGGTCATCACTGTCACCTGTGAATAGATGATATAGATGCGTAGGATAGGATAAGTGTGTATGCCAGGTGACAAAAGAGACAAAGGCAATTTGAAGAAGTGCAAGTTTCTGAAAATCTGTCTCCAGTCGGAATGGGTCCGGAATGAACCGGAAAATTCCGGAGGACTCGGAAAATTCCGGACCAGTCCGGATTATTCCGAACCAGTCGGAATTTTCCGGGCGATTCCGGATGCATTCCGAGTGTAACCAGTTTCTAAGAAATTTTGACTCAAAATTAACTTCTTCAAATTACACGATGTCGTAGGATTGATTAGGGGAGAACACACTAGATTCTAATGTGGATAGTATCTAGCACTAGTATCTAATCTACAATCTATATGAAGAACCCTAGCGAGATAAGAAGAGAGGTACCTGAATCCATGTCACCGAGGAGAAACCTTCGGTGAATCCTCTTCAAAGAGGCCCAACACCAATCTTGACAAAGATCCGGCTATTTGGACGGTGGGAATGATCCCCGACGAACGTGAGGCGGCTAGGAGGAGAAGGACGGAGTAAGGGGACGGGGGGAAAAGAGAGAATGTAACTTCTCTCCCCCCCCCCCCCCGGCCGAGCCGAAGGTCATCAGCCCCAAAGTCCTTCTTCCGAAATAGATCCGGAATATTCCAGATTGATTCCGGACGTTCGGAATAGATCCGGAATTTTCTGGACGAATTCCGGATCGTTCGGATTTTTTCGGACGAATCCGAAATTTTTCCGAAACCCCCCGAAAGGAAATGGGGTCACCTCGGAAAAACTTTGGATTTGTCCCGGAAAATTCCGGACGTCCGGAATTTGGTCGGAAAAATCCGGACCAATTCCGAATGCATAGTAGCCAGCCTTATTTGGTGAGAACATACTATGGCATATGATTAGAGATGAAGGGAGGGTTAGGTATAAGCATAGAACCAAGATAAGGAGATATAAAGTGTTTTGCACATGCTCATGGAGAAAAATACGAATTGAACGCGAACAACATGGAGCATGTTTCGAACAATATAAAATCCAAATAATAATCGTACAATCCAAATTTTCTTTCAAGGATGTCGGTGGCCATAGCCACCATATATGAGTATATTTGATATGGCACCGCGAAGATGTATCTTGGGTCCATGATCA
>QRDG01001266.1:0-188850 GCA_012064385.1 Puccinellia tenuiflora
CTTGTGCCATCGCAACAACTTGGCATGCTCTTTGTTTTGGAACAAACGTTTCAACCGTGGTATTATAGGAGCATACCACATCACCTTCGCAGGAACTCTCTTCCTGGGGCGCGCCTCGTCCTCAACTTCACCAGGGTCATCTCGCCTGATCTTATACCTCAATGCACCGCATACCGGACATGCATTCAAATTCTCGTACTCCTCGCCGCGGGTAGAGGATACAGTCATTGATGCACGCATGTATCTTCTGCACCTCTAATCCTAGTGGGCAGACAACCTTCTTTACTTCGTACGTACTGGGGGGCAATACGTTATCTTTTGGAAGTATCTTCTTTATTATTTTCAGCAATTTTTTAAATCCCTTGTCAGAAGTACCTTCCTCTGCCTTCCATTGCAGCAATTCCAGTGTGGTGCCCAGCTTTTTCTGCCCATCTTCACAATTGGGTACACCAATTTGTTGTGATCCTCTAACATTCTCTCCAACTTCAACCTCTCGTTTTGACTTCCACAGTTTATCTTCGCATCAAGAATGGCCCGACGAAGATCATCATCGGGCTCATCAACAATGGGCTCTTTTTCAGCTTCATCTTCCCCCATTGATGTACCACCGTGATCAGTGAACATAGGATAGTTGTCATTATCCTCTTCTTCCTCATTGTCTTCCATTATAACTCCTCTTTCTCCATGCTTGGTCCAACAATTATAACCGGTCATGAAACCGGACTTCAACAGGTGGACGTGAATGGTTTGTGAGGTAGAGTAGTCCTGAGTATTCTTGCAGACACTACATGGACATGAAATAAAACCATTTGGCGGCTTGTTTTCTCAGCCACTTGGAGAAAATAATTGCATGCCATTAATAAAGTCGGGATAACGTCGGTCACTGTACATCCATTGCCGACTCATCTGACTCATCTGCATTATATAAATAAATATAAAAAACCATTAACACTATTTCTCAATATATAACAGTGATAAAGTGAATTAATATATAAGTTCATCACATTCAAACCAAAGTAGAGCAAATAACCAAATGTAATACATATAGTCTCACAAACATACATTGGTTCAAACTAACTACAACTATCTAAAGAATTTAAGCCCAACAACAAATGCGATAAAAATCACAACTATGGTAACTATCGAACCAACACCATAATGATACAAGCCTCTTTATGAATGGCATAATTTCTAATTTTTCTAATCTTCAAGCGCATTGCATCCATCTTGATCTTGTGCTCATCGACGATGTCGGCAATATGGAGCTCCAATTTCATCTTCTCTTCTAGGGTTGGAGACGGAGATTTTCACTTCTTTCCAGTTTTGCTTTCAAATCATTAATTTCATTTTCAAAAAACTCGATGATAGGGTCGGTTGGAATTTCCGGTTCAACAACGACATCCGGATCGTTATAGACCGGACGAGGACCGACGGGGACGGATATCAAACCATGACACACTATACATATAAAAAAAGTAAGATAATATACATGCATCTAAAGTATATCAATAAGTTAAAAAGGGATAAAAACAAGACTCACCGAGGAGGTGCCGGCGACGGGATGGCGCGGGCGATCGACGATGGTAAAGATGGTCACCGGACAACTGTAAACCCAATACATTATACTTTAATTTGAGCTAAAATTGCATGTAAAAAATGAAATCTCTTACTTAGGCATTTCATCAAACACCTTGCTAGCACTAGAAAAATAAAATTTGCTAAGTAGCACCAAAATGAGCTAAAAAAGGAACACCGGAGTGCTAACCGTCGGGTAGATGAGGTGCCGCCAAACTTGACAAATGGTGGAGAAAATAGGGGCCGAACTCGTGGTTGGGAGGAGCAAGGGTTAAGAAAATGGAGATGAACCCG
Organism: Puccinellia tenuiflora; assembly: GCA_012064385.1. Classification (NCBI taxonomy): domain Eukaryota; kingdom Viridiplantae; phylum Streptophyta; class Magnoliopsida; order Poales; family Poaceae; genus Puccinellia; species Puccinellia tenuiflora. Next base: position 1,870 of record QRDG01001266.1, read on the forward strand.
GAGCTAAAAAATGGCCACGGCCTGGCCACGGCCGGGTCGGGGGGTGGAAGATGATATAGAATATATTTAGTCCCGGTCCGTAACAAGGACCGGTACTAAAGTCCCTCCATTAGTCCCGGTCTGTAAATAGAACCGGGACAGTGCATTGTCCGGGCTGGTCCCACCTCTGTCGCCTCCTCCCGCATCCCTTTGTCACCGGTTCGTAACACGAACCGGGACGGTAGGTCCCCTACGAACCGGGACTGGTCCTGGCGGGCGCCCTGGGACCAATGACCGGGACTAGTGCCACGATTGGTACCGGTCCGTAAGGGAACCGGGACGGAAGGGCCAAACCGAAGCCCCTGTTTCCACTAGTGAGGAGTCCAGGCACCTCGTGCTGTCGAGGCGTATCTTCAGCTGCTCCCTCTTCTTCGGTGCAAGCTACTGTAGGCCTTGTTGCTGGCTCCAGCCAGTAGTTCCGGCCTGACTGTCGGCGGGATGCGGGGCGTGTCCCCCGTCGATGTGCGGTCAACCTCCCTCAGATCCCGGCGTCCGCGCCAGGTGGAAAATGCGGCGACTTCAACGAGGTTTTGTCCTCTAAAGTATCTCTCCGACAACACAGCTACGGCCGGCGACGCCTCTTCTTGCTCTCCGGCGAGGTTGAAGTGTCGAATCAGGCGGTGGCCGATCTTGGATGTTCCAGAATATCCCAAGGACTCTTTTGTAATTTTAGTATGGTTAGGGTTCTTTCTGAAGTTTGGGGACAGCTGTCTTTTATCTGGACAGTTCTTGTATTATCTTGTTTTCCTTACTTAATATATTCCAGATATTAGTATCAAAAAAAAAACCGTTGTCGCCGCAGATCCTTGCCGCCGCCGCACAATGACCCAAAAACCTGCCGCCACCGCAACTCTGACCAAGATTCCTGCCGCCGCCGCAAATCGCTACCGCCGCTGCACAAAACCTACGACACTACGTCCAACACTACGCAAATTCTCCTCCTTGGGGGCATCGTGTTGGACCACACCCTGACTGGAGAGGTCTGATGGTGGAGCGGTGTTGCATCTTCCGCATTGACGGCGGCGAGTCTTGGCGGCGTGGCGCTGCGGGGTCTCGATTTCGGATGCATAACGATGGACTCGCGCAGGATGGTGGCGCTGTCTGCCGTCGTGGCGGTGCTGATGGCAGGCCTGACAAATTCATTGTGTTGATCTCTCCTGAAGATGGGATAGCGGAAGATGGTGGAAGCGGCTTCTGAGTGTTCTCATGTAGTGTGCGCTGAGGGTCGGCTGGACCGGTTTGTGCTTCGGGCGCGCTGTTGGGTGGCCATGTTGAAGCCTCCGGCTTTAGATGATGCCCGTAGGTGTGTGAGGTCAAGGCATTGGCTCCGATTGGTCCACCCCCTTCATCAAGTTTGTAGGGGTAGCGAGTTTTCGCCTGGATGGTGACTTCCGGCTGATCGATGTTTTAAGGCTCTGTGGTTTATGTTTTCTCTTATTATTAATAAAAATGGTTGGCTGGGGGAATACCCTCCATTTCGGAAAAAAATGTACTATGTACTACTGTGAAATAAATATTTGTTCTCTCCTGTGAAATAAATAAATGAAAATAACCTGCCTATTTTTTTTCGAATTTCAATAGCATGGGAGTTTTGTCTTCTTTTTTTCTTCGTGTATTCATAGCAAACACTACATATTGCTAATCTTCCATTCATGCCTAGCTCCCTTTTGGCTGATAGTCTTCTTAGACCATTAGAGCAATGTTCTTTTAATCATGACTAAATATGATGGTTTGTAATGGTGGTATAGAATAAATAAAACTACATGACTTTCACGAATTTATCATTCCTTTTTGGACCAGCACAATGCCAGTTCACCCATGAGGACCAAGGTTTACAGAACAGTCAAGCATCATAACCTGCCAATAAGATGTCGACGCAGTAAAGTCAAGAAAAAGTGTGGCTTATGATGGACAAGAACAAAGTCAAGAAAAAGTGTGTCTTATGATGGACAAGAACAACGAGCAGCCATCGAAACCTACATAGGAGAACAAAGTCAAGTAAGGCTGATTGTGAACCGCCTTTAGATCTGTCTTTTTACCCTACAAATATAGTATGTAGCTAAAACTCCTAGCAAATGAGAAACTGATTTTGGTGACTGCTCTTACAGTTATAGTAAACATATTTACTAGGTTATATGTTCATTAGTAATAGTCGTGTCCTTCTAAGAGCAAGTATGGGTGCTATGTTTTGCTAATCCAGAAAGTTCAGTTCGCTGTCCCTAAATTTCAACTGCTCCCTCCGATCTATAAAAACTAGTGTCACCCACTTAATACAAAGTTTGTACTAATTTAGTATAAAATGAGCGACACTTTTTATGGATCGGAGGGATTAACTCTTTTCATATCCAACTTCCAAGCCTTGCCATCATATGTGTACGAAGATCCTTACTATTATACCAAAAAAGGGTCGGGTGCGGCAAGGCGCACCATCATGATCCAGTTTTATTACATCAAGAAGGCAACGGGCGACTTGAGGATTGGCTCAGAAACTGCTCTAGGCACGCCATAGTATCGAACACGACCTTGTTTGCTAGTGGTCAAGTTTCCATTCTTGTCATACATCACAAAGAAGGTGGTTAAACGAAGCAAACAGCCACTACTTCCATCTTCCTGCTCATCGTCACCGTCAGAGACGACGAACTCCACGAGGCAGAATTCGCTGCGGCTTCCCATGTAAAGGAGGGTTGCACCTAGGGGCGTCAAGACAGGGTGCACGCTAAACAGCCTCTCCTTGCAGAGCTTCACATTTGGGAACTGCTCGTCGGAGTCTGCAGACGTCACATCGCAAGAGCAGAGTTGGCCAATGGTGGCCGGCTCTCTGGAAAGCCCGACCCACGCATCCAGCACGCAGTCGAAGTGAGCGCAGCCGGTGAAGGGCAGCATCCACTCCCCATTGCACTCCCACTGACCATCCGACACGGACGTGTCGAAGGTGAAGGTGCGCGGCCAGCCACGCTTCTTGGTGCTGACGAAGATGGTTTCTCCGTCAGGATGGACGGCGTAGGAGGTGACATGCTTACGCCTGAAGGGTGGCGTGGGGAGCTCGTGCCACGACCACACCCATCCATGGAGGATCCCAGCTGATTCAGCTGGCGGCGGGTAGAGCAGGTCGAAGGAGCCGGAGGACAGAACGAAGAGCCTGCCGCCGACCGGAATGTAGATGGGGTCGACCGGATCTGGCATTCGCCGAGGGCCGTAGATGACGCTCCGCATCCTGACGTCGAATACGGGGACGCTTCGCCGGGGCACCATAGGACGCGTACCGTCGATCAAACGGCCAACGGGGTGCATGGCGATGAGCTTGGTGCCGAAGGCCGGGGCGAAGTACTTGGGCAACCCACGGTGTGCCTCGAAGCGGAAGATGGCTGGTGGCAAGCGCGGCGGCTGCTGCTATCAACTGACCGGAGTCGTCGCGATCGAAGTCGGATGACAAATCGATCACGCGGATGCTGTATCCCATGGACCAGTCATCCAGAACCAGATAAAGGCGCCGACTTCCGCCATGCCCATCGGACCTCCGCCGCTTCGGCATCCTCTCTTTCCACCACTGAGCCGGAGGACAATTCGAGAGAGATCACCTCAAAGCCGAGGATGGTCCGTCAGGAACAACAAGCTGGGATTCATAATGGACTGCCGGGCGAAGGCGGCGAGGGGAGAGGGGGTGGTCGCGTTGAGGAAGATCGAGATGAGCGAACCCTGACCCCTAGGGGACCCAATGGGCCCTTAAAAATGGGAGCGTGGTCATTTCTGGCCCACTAATGAGCACCGTCGGTTCGTGTGTTTTATTTTCCTTTGCAGTCGCATTTGAACTCCCAAAATGTTTTATTTTATATATATATATATATATATATATATATATATATTTAGAAGGCGAAGTATCCAGTGAAAACCGACGATATATATTAGGTGAAAACCTGAAAACTTTCTTCCATTTCCGTCTGATCGACAGCATACGGTCCAGATTAGAAGTGGGAAGCGCACCATCCACTTAAACACAGTTTTGATGATAACCCCCTACACTTAATCATTCGCTTGATAACGAATCAGTCAATAATAAAAAATCTCGCGTTGCCCAGATCTGAACCACAAACTGATTAGATCCTTTCTCTCCTCGTTTAATTTATCATCTCTTCTTCTTAGATTCAGAAATTGAGTACGTAGTAGTAGCTGGTACTAACATGCTAGCTCACTAAAGAAGGAACCGTGCCTAAATAGCGGTTTTCACTGGATACTTCGCCTATTTAGAAACAAAGATAAGTCCTGATATTAGTTGGGAGACCTAAATCTTGTAGGCCTGTGAGGAAATTCCTCGACATTTCCAAAGTACCGCTATGCACAGGGAGCTGAACCATCTGCAAGAATAGTAGAAGTAGGGTTTAGGTGAGGAAATTTCTCACATTTTCAAATTACTGGTATGCACAGAGACCTAGAACAATCACACTCAGCATTGCAAAATCGCCAAACAGAAACTAAAAATTCTCGAATGCCGGCTCAGATCTGACGACAGATCTCTCATATAGACCTCCAAAGCTGCTCCCAAAGTTCACTTTTTCTCACAACATTTTAAACAACAAAAACATTTGAATGACTTCAGGCATATACATTATAAGATCACATTACACGTACCAGTTCCTACACTACAGAAGTAGAAGAGGATATTTGGCTTCAAACAGGCCCAAAACGAAAACACAAGATCAACGTCGATCTGGCAATATGCTCACTTCAAATATTGTAAAGAAATTGTTCAATCTGACAATACGAAACTGCATTTGCCCCAAAAATCCTGATTGCAGCATCCGGTTTGGCAAAGGGGTCTCACAGATTATCGCGATTCAGAACAATTAACATAACCTACTTGTCACGTTTGTAGCTCTGTTAACGCCCTACAGGCCGGCAAAACAGGGCACCACCGTTTCTTCTGTAAGTAGTGCCAGTTTATGGTATCTACCATCTGGTGCTAATCAAGCAAATCTTTTCCGGTGCCACTGCCAGATATCTTCATGGATTCCAAGGCCTCCCTGCATATTTCGATTCGAACTGTAAGTATGATGTCTATAGGCTGTTCTATGCTAAAGATCACGGCAACATTAGATTTCAAAAACATCATGAGCAATTATCGCTGTACACTAGACTTGAATGTAGCTAAAAGGAACAAGTAGGATACCTTAACCCCTCTTCGATTTCTGTGTTCCCTGGCTCCAATTTAGAACCTTCAAGAAATGCACCACATGCCTTTTCATAGTCCTGAAGACAAAAGGTAAGTACGTAAATCAAACGGGTTTGCCAAAGAACAGGTAGCACTTGAGTACATCAAAATAGTTTCCCAACAGCAAATATGGAACTGATCTAAGCATCTCATCCCACCTTCAGTAACATCAGAGCAGTTCCTTCACGATAGCAGGCCTTTGCCCAGCCAGGTCGCATCATCTTGCAAAGTTGAGCATCCTTCAAGGCCATCTTCGCATTACCAAAGCGAAGCCAGCATAGGCTCCGGTTTGAAAGCAAGGTTGCATTAAAAGGGTCAAGTTTAATTGCCTACAACAAGTTAGAAGATTAACACAAATGTTTTAGATTTGCCAGGAAGAATCTGTTGTGCTGGCTGAACCACTAAAACCATTTCAATCTTCATAATTTTTTTGCAGTAAACACAAGTCATCCATGAAAAGATTAACTTGTATAAGCATGCCAGAGGATAGCTGTTCATCCAAGCCATATCTGCCCTGGATGCACAAAATATGAATCCAATGACAAATATCCTACCGAAACACAGAGGTACAAAAAATAAAAATAAAAATCAGTGGATATTCGAAATAAAAAATATAGCTGCAAAGTATATTGTGTGTGTTCATTGGCAAAGCCTCCTGAAGAGCGAACTCCCTTATGATTCTTATACTGGTCTTCCAACATTCTTAGAAACAGTCAGGAACACCCAACCTATCATTTACAGTTAAGCAATCCATATATATCCTAATTCGCATGTCATTGCTTGCTGCGAACAAGACAGTCCTATTAATTGGATCCCACCCTGGACTTGGAAAGATTGTCTAGAACATGAGTCAATTAACATAGGTTGTTCACTCACATAGGTTTTTCACTGAATTTGCATAATACAAAGTACAGGAAAGAATGATTTCAAGGTAGTCCAGCTAATGATGTGAACCTAACTCTATATCAAGGTAACCAATAAATGAAGATGGCCAGACAGCGGAGTCTGTGGTGCGGAGGGATAACATAGACTCCGATGAGAGAGCTTTAAGACCGTTTTTAGACTAGCTTGTCTCCTTTGAAACCACATACATGGGCATCCATAAGGACTACTTATAGACAGTTAGACTTCTCCTGACTCCGATGCAGCTCCTATATTGGCACGACTTGCCTAAAAGAATCAACCTGAACAAGGATGCCTGATAGACTACTGGCACGTATGGAATCTATTTACGAATTCAACTGACTATATCTCTAAACAAACTCCAAAAATAATTAATTTATTATTTTTGGTGTCAGCTTCTTCCTGGACGGTTTGCAGGCCAGCCACTGCTATTGGTCTGTACGGATGTGCTGCTCCCTGGCCTATGGTCACAACAATGAATTGCAATGGTAGTATGACTCGCTCTGGCACTGATCCAACCAACTTTGTCACCAATAAAATAATTGCATTATAAGAGTTTACAGAATTGCAGTATAACACAAAGCGCTTAGAGGCGCAATCTATATCTACGTCACAACATTACCATATATGCAAAGCGCAGAGAGAGCATAATTTCCATCGCATATGACATTCCACAAACAAACGAGACTAAAATGAATTGTAGGTCCTTAAACTTGTTCTGAACAGTCAATAAGTCCATAAACTTCAACAAACAAGATGCAAAATAATACCTCATGATAAATATGTGCTGCAGCAAAATAATTTCCATCCTTGAAAGCTTTCTGTGCTTTAGATTTAGCACTAGCAAGCATAGCTTTCTGAAACATTGAGAACAATCAGATGAAATAAAAATTCAATATCGTACGTAATCCCTTCCCCACATGCTCAGTAGAAAATATATAATTAACTTCTACCTGAATTAACTCAACAGTTCTACCGTTTAGAAAGTGGCCATGGATATTAAAGTTAAATTAATGTTAAATAACTCCCGATAAAATAATAAATGGGTCGGTCTCAATAGTTGATAGAATTGTTCAATTTTGTTTCATTTCCACACGATTCTGTTGGCATAGCTAGCAATCAAACGTCACTGATAGAACTTGGTAATCCATTTTATTCAGAATCACACAACTTTAAAGTTCTAGTATTAATGAAGATTACTGATTACCACACCTTGCATCCTCTACAAAAACCCACAACAACAATAAATCTTTTAGTCCCAAGCAAGGGATAGCCTACCTCTAAGAAAAACTACAGATCATGGATATGTTTGGTTTGTGCCCAAGATTGCCCTGCCAAAAGTTTGGCTAGACAAAATTTCAGTTGCGGTTTCGCTTGCCCATGGGTTGCCAACATCGGTCAGAAAATGAACTAGAGTTGGCAAAAAGCATTGACATGCGAAAAGGTTGGTAACCATCCAATGAAAGACCAATTTTTTGGTCATACCCAAAACATCGTTAACGTACACTTTGGTCATAATCCAAACATGCCCCATAATCTCCTCACTAAAAACTATTATCTCACTTGGCCAATATATCGTACATTAGTTTATGTTAATCCTTAAATGCTCATCCCGGCCTAAATTGGTTCAAAGTCAATACTGGTTAATCCTGGTTAGGTTAATACATAAAAAAAATTCACAACAAATAATTGTCATCTTCTACTACAAATGGGCATGAGAATAAACGGTGAAAGACTTAACATGCAGTGTGCCATAGAAAACTCAGGTGATAAGGGCTATTGAGTTGGCAAGTTTAAAATAACAGATAAAGGTAAAATGTTAAAAATTCTTTCAACTAAACCTTATTGCTCCCAAATGAATTAGCGTGCAATACAACTGGCATACTTGATATTCCCAATCAATCAATTTCGTAGCCAGTAATTGTGATTCATTATAGGACAGTAAATTGTATGTCTACAACCACTCTTTTCAAGTTACAATGATGAATTGCAGAAACCCCAAATTAGGGAAATCTCACGGTTAGCATGCACACTCCAAAGATTAATATAAGTAAATATGATCATGCTGTTCTATAACATACCTTCGCTGGGGGCATTGATTTTACATGCCTAATAACTCCATCAACACTCCAGTCACGCACATTAGACATACGTGAAGTGAATGGAAATAATATTTCGACATGTTCACGCCTACCAGAATGTGCAGCAATTTCTATAGGTGTGCGTCCATACTGCCAAAAGAACAAGCAAGATTAACTCCACTTAGTATTTGGAATATGACAAAGTGGGAACATACAAGGTATCTACACATACATTGAGCAGACATGGTATAAACTCCAATGTCCTAGAGATTAGGATAAATAAATGGAACTTAGTTCACGTAAGCTGCTTAAGATATGAGATAGTGTCTTCTAGTGTAGCAAGAATAACATTGGCTTGCTTTCTAAGATCAGTCAACCACCACTCAAGAACAACATTGATAATATACACAATTAATTACATGATAACACTACCCCCAACAATTTCCAGGATGAAGCAGATACGAAATAACTATTGGTGATAATTGCAATTTCAGTTTCAATATTTCTGAAAACTGCATTCTACATTTTCATCCAACAACCCAAAGAAGTAGTTTGCAAGTTCAAAGTTAGTCGAAGTTGGAGCTCCAACGTAAGTTGCTCCTATCTACTCCCTCCACAAATATAAGCCTTTTCAGCAAACTTGTTTAGGTTGCTAAAAAGGCTTATATTGTGGAACAGAGGTAGTAGCAGATAGCCCAGAGCCGTCACATACTCACACGTCTCTCCAAATAATCAAATGGAATAGGGAATTGAAATTAAAATGTGGCTTTGATGTTACGTGTAAGAAACAACATTTTAATGTAGTCTACGAGGGTAAACCTACGCGGGCGGGGGACCAAATATACACAAAACAGATCTGCTAAATAAGCAAATCCATTTGGATATCTATTTCGAAGTTTACATTTTGAAGATGGAAAACCAATCAGAATATGACATGTTAGGTATGGACGACAATGTCCATGTAGCAGCAAGGAAAAAAACTTACATTGTCAGTAACATTAGCATCTGCTCCAGCCAGAACTAAGCACTTAAGGATGTCAGTTGAGCCATCTGTAGCTGCGATCATTAAGGGTGTCTCTTTACCAATACCATCCACATGAGCACCGGCCTAACAATATAAACAAGGATTATATGCTTCATATGGACACACATATACATACAATTCTTCATTGGCATAATCATTTTATGAAAATTACAAAATTTCAGTAAACATAACTCTCTCTTTTCACAGTAGTACAGTAAGTTGATGTGTGAAGAATGAGTTGACATACCTCAAGCAGGAGCTTAACACATTTAACTGAGCCCGCGGCAGTAGCAAGAACAAGAGCTGTATAATCAGTAGCACTCAAGGCTATAGTATGCTGTTGAGAGATGAAGAAATTAGAAATCCCAAATAACCAGTCAACATTAAACTAAAATAAGGAAAGGGTGTAGATATAACCATGTCACTGTGAGTAAAAACTTTTGTCAAAAAGAAGAAATAACATAATTAACATACAGAAACATTGTGAAGTAAATGAATTAGACTCTTATGTTATACTACCTCTGTTCCAAAATATAAGCCTTTTTAGCTAGCTAAACTAGCTTGCTAAAAAGGCTTACATTTTGGAACGGAGGGAGTATATGAAAAGGTGGTAAATCCTTCTGACCCATCTGGAAAGTCCCTCACCACTCCAACAAATAAATACAAAAAAAAAAAAAAAAAAAAAAAAAAAAAGAGTTTCCAGCCCACCAAAGTCAATGGCCATACAGAAGACAAAGCTCAGTCATTGTGCATTGACGGTCAATCACTAACAAAAATATACTAATGCTGCAAAGCAAGATCTTAAGCATGGACCCACTAGAGTGATACTGTATCTAGACATTGCTGAGATGTTAAACTTCAACTTGTCAATATGTCATGCAAGGACAGTAGAAACAAAAAAAACTCTATGTACAGGCGTGCAGTTCATAAAGTAAGATTATGCATACGCTAGAAAACAGAAACATGTGCAAAGTCAGGTCTCTCGACTCCACCTGGTGGACATTTTACATGTGCAATGAAATAAGAAAAATCACCGCTGACTACACGTTGATTTGTCGATTAGAGAAAAATGGGATTGATTCGAAAGAAATAGCGACAGATCGCTCACGTTACCAAGACACAATAATGCTGAGACTATGGTTTAGAAATTGGAGCAGGTGAAGAATCGTACTCCACATGATTAAAGCTTACAGTTAAAAGGGATTAAGAGAACACAAGTTTAACACGTAAAACCAACCACATGAAGAAAAAACTCAAATATGAGATGCTGGATAGGGAAACAATGACATAAGTAAATACTCTCTCCGTTCACTATTATAAGATTTTTAGCTTTTTTCGAAAATGCATGCATCTAGACGTGTTTCAGTGTGTAGGTTCACTCATTTTGGTCCGTAACTAGTCCACATAGAAATATCTAAAAGATCTTGTGATAGTGAACGGAGGGAGTAACTTACTGACTATTACTATGGATTTTACTATTCTAAATAGCAAACCAGTTCATCAAAAAGAAAAAATGGGGGTGATGCTTACGTCTGCACCATGGTCCAACAAAATCTTCACAACATCATCTCGCCCATCAGAAGCAGCAACATGTAGTGCTGTCCCACCAAGATTTAGTGCATTCACGTTAGCTCCTTTGGAGATTAAGAGCTTTACTATTTCATAGTTTCCTGGACACAAAATACAGGATATATCATGAGTTGAATATAGATATTTTGTTGTAACTCCTTGTCTTTGCGGTGATTTGTTAATATCAACCTATCTATGTTAAGAAGCTTACAATAAGGAGCTGGGTATATACATATACCCAGAAGGCCAGAACTAAAGCTAGCACACGAAATACAAGTCAATAATTATGGCTTGGGAACTGATGGAGTACACAGAATTTGGACACAAGGCTATGTTTGAACTTGCTTGGCTAAGCTAAGCTAACAATGCCATGGAAAAATAGAAGGCCTACTAGTTCTTTTTTCTGCACAACATATTATATATAGCGGAGAAAAAAAAAACTTCCACATACAGGATGCACTTTACTCCCTTTCTTCAGATGTTTGCCAAAATACATAATAGAAATATCATTCCATGTCTCACTGATATATGGGTCCTCAACTCCTCATGCAGTACACAAGAAGAACACTTAGATAAGATGAGTATGTGTGATGGATAAGCATAGAGATCGATAATACCTTTGCAGGCGAAATGGAGAAGAGTACACCCATTGCTGTCGAGCTTCTCTGTGTCAGCACCTTGATCAAGAAAATAACGCACCAATTCAACATTCCCACGGCCAATAGCAGCGGCAATAGCTGTTTGGCCTGCAGGGATACCAACGGGGAAAAGGCGAGAGGCTTAATTAGCACAAATCCCCATCGACGAAACAGCTACCTCAGTCAGATAACCTGCCCTACCACTCCCGTGTATAATCAAAACTAGAATGATATTTCTGCACATGGAAGTAAGCAACTTCTTTAAGGAAGGAAGGTGACGGTCGCACCCAACGGGCCATCGACATCAACGTCCAACCGGAGGTCCTCGAGCAGGTAGCGGCACACGGGTAGGCTGCCGCCGAGTGCGGCGTAGTGAATCAGGCGCATGCCGGAGCCGTCCATTACCGCGCCCACCTTCTCGGCGAGGCGGCGGCCCTCCGCGCCCCTGCCCAGCGCCCTCGCCGCTTCTGAAACGAAACGGATCGGCGCCAAAATCAGCACGGAAACGCCGGAGCCTCGAAATTGAAGAAGAAGAAAACGCAGGCGTGAGGCACGTACTCTTGACAACGCGGAGATCGCCGCTGAAGGCCGCCATGAGGAAAGCGTGGTCGAAGTTAGGGTTGGAGGAGAATCGGTTGGGTTCACAGAATCCGGGAGGCATGCTCTTGTAGAAGTCGTAGGCCTCGGGAGGGTGGAGAGGCGGCTGGGGCGCCATGGCGACAGGGTTGGAGGTAGGTAGGGTTTAAGCCAGGGGTTGGATGGGGGGAGGGAGGGAGGCGTAGGCGGGAAGGAAGGGATTGGAGTGGAGTGGCGGCCGGGGGAAGACGACGCGTGCAAGGACAAGGTGGAAATGGAAAAGGCCGAGCGGGCAGTGAATTTAGGCGTGTTTGGTTCCCCACTGCAAGCCCGTGCAGACTGTGGGGAGACGTGATTTCGGGGTATTTGATAAGCTGGGCTGCGCCGCGTTCCTGCACAGCGCGAAGTCGGGCCAGGCCCGGAAGGAACGGTCGATTAGATCGTTTTCGCGGAGCCACCCTCTCGTAGGCCAAAACGCTCGCCGCATCCCTTCGAGAACACGCGCCATAAATCCCCTCACCGCCCATCTTCCCCACTCACTCCACTCTTCACTCTCCTCTCCCCTATGTCCTCTCTGCGTCGCCGGTCCCCTGCCGCCGTCATGTCGACAGCTCCGCCGCCTGCATCCTCGGAGGGGGAGGCTCTTCTTGGTCGGCCGGCTAGATCTACTCGGTGGCCGGCTATCTTCTCCGGCCGCACTGTTCGAGGGCTTCATCCATGACGGTAAAGTTGCTCTACCCCCCTTAAGAGCTTGTTTACATCCCAGATCTGTAGATCGTGGTAGATTTTGCTGCCTAGGTTGACATGCACAGTATGATCTGCATCGATTTAGGGCTCGATCTGTGTTCTAGGGTTCGATTTGAGGAATTTTTATGCGGACCAATGATGAACACTAGCTCAGGTGTCTTAGGGTTTAGGTTGTCCGTGCCGAAAGCAAGGTAGCCGTCATGTCTACATTGGCTTTGGCACGGTCATCCGAACCCTAAATACTTAGCTTGGTTGATGCTTACTGAGGCTGAGAATCGATCTAAAACGTTCTGTTCCTTTTCTTCGTTATGGTTGATGATTAAACTTAGCCATGATAGTTGCAAGGAGATTGTCTACAGAACCTAGGGGTACATGCAGGGAGAATGTTTATATTATCACTACGTTCTTGTAGGCACTCTTTTTGCCCACTGATGGCTTTCATGTATGAGGCTAGTAGGCTGTTATGCATTCGAGAGTTGTCTCTTAGTATCTCTTGCTATGCAGTAATGAAACTTATTTGTGCATGACAGTAGGTATTAAGAGATTATCTTTTGAGTGTTGTTTTCATGTCCCTATGATGATCTCATGGACACCGTCGTGTGTATAACCACTGTCAGAAGAAGATAGCCACCCAAATTAAGAGGCAGACACAACTCATTGTGTTCTCCACTTGGTTTTGGTTGGTTATCTTCTTGTGCACAAATGGGCAGCAGACCTGAGGTTCCATGTTCTGTTCTTGATCTGCACATCTCCATTTGTATGTTTTTTCAGTGTTTGCATGACATATGTGCAGCGAGGTGATTTGTGTGAGACAATTTTGCTATTTATTTTGCAGTCAGCGAAGGGCAAGAACATTGCAGAAGGTAGTGCTTCCAAGAGAGGAGGGTCATCGTCAGGCACTTCCACGATGACGTCTGTCCAACCCACATCTGCAAGGTTATCCGTTCTCCTGGGTTGGACTTGCTGCCCATTCCTCCCGCCTTCCGTCATCATCTAGGAGACCTCCCTAAGGAGATCGTGCTGAAGACCAACACTGGCTGCAACTGGAGAGTCAGCATCGTCGACCACAATGGGTCTGCAGCGATCGACAATGGATGGGCAGCATTTGCAATGTGCCACAATCTGAGAATCGGCGACTTCTTGACCTTCAAGATGCTGCAGCCAAATGTGTTTTGAGTCATCATCTTCAGCACAGATGGCTCGGAGATTGTCAAGAAGTGTGATGAACATCCTTTCAACCTGCTTGTGGAGAGGGCATGAAGTTTGCCTTGTGTATGCCTGTTAGCTTCTGTATGAACTTTGATTATGACTGTCATCGTCTTATCGGTATGAACTTTCAGTGTTAACAACTTTGCCTGTTTTAGTGCTATGATTGTGATGTGTGCTTAGTCTGTATTCTGTTGTGCCGCACTTGTGCTGGTAACCTCAGGAGCACGTAACCAAACATGCACATTTGCATCTCAGTTAGACAGACATGGAACCAAACTGCATGGACTTGAAAATTTGCATGCTGTGAAACGGGCCTGGCCAGAACATTGTTGGCAGCCAAATGATACGTCTCAAACGTATCTATAATTTTTGAGTGATCCATGCTAGTTTTGTGATATTGTCACATGTTTTTACTGTCAATTATATTATTTTTATGCATTTTGTCGGACTAACCTATTGACAAGATGCCCAGTGCTAGTTCCCTGTTTTTGCTGACGAAGTACCAGTCCGAAGGAGAGCCGGAGGGGAGGCCCACAGGGCAGAGGCGCCCCCCTGCCGCAGCCTGGGGGTCACCCGCGGGTGGGGCCCGCCCCTGCCCGTGGGACCTCACCTCGGCCCCCTCCGACGCCTATAAATTGCCTTTTACCCTAAAAACGTCGAGGCGGCCATTATTTTCCAGAAACTCGACCCCGACGCGCCGTCACCGAAAACCCTAGTTCGGGGTCCAATCTGAAGCTGATCCCGGCACTCTGTCGAAGGGGAGATCGATCCCAGAGGGCTCTTAATCGTCATGCCTTCCTCCGAGATGATTTGTGAGTAGTCTTATCTTGGACTACGGGTCCATGGTAGTAGCTAGTTGGTAGTCTCTCTCTCTTGTGCTTCATGTCTTATGATCTTGTGAGCTGCCTAACATGATCAAGATCGATTATTGTAATGTTATGTGATGTGTTTGCTGGGATCCGATGGATTATGAAGTTATGTTCAGATTGTGCATGATTCTTATATGAGTAATTTATGTTCTTGCATGCTCTCCGATGTGCGTAGTTACTTTGGCCAAGTGATTGTGTGTATCTTCAAGATAGGGTATTTATGCTAGATAGTGGGTTCATGCCCCCTTTTGTTCCTGGGCACGAGTGACAGAAACGTCTAAGGGCGAGGGTGTGATGTTGCTACTAAGGGTAAAACAGCGGTGTTAATGTCTCTTTTGATATTAGTATTGCTTACTTCATGCACTTTAGTTTAATGCAATTGTCTGTTGCTTGCAACTTAATACCGTTGGGTGACAGGCTGGATAGCGATCCCACGGTGGACTTTTTAGACAAAGACGCAGTTGGACTCAACGGTCTTTGTTCCTTGTCGTGATGCCTCCATAAATATTATCATGTCCTTTTTGTCATAACTAAATTGGGGTTGTGTCATGATCTTGTCAATTGCCTAGCTGTAATTCGTTCACCTATCACATGCATATTTTATTACTTGAGAGACTCCACTAGTGAACCCATGACCCCCGGTCCATCTTTTTACATTGTTTACAACCTCATTTACTTGCTTTTAATCACCATTACTCCTCTGGTCACTTTTCATATTTCATCTATTTCATCATACAATTAACCGCTTTGTTTTCTGCGAGACCGGAAAGATTGACAACCTTTCCGTCGTTGGGGGCAAAGTATTTTGGTTGAGTGTGTGCAGGTCCATGTCTGTTGAAGGTCAAGCGCCAGAGATCTTCAACATTCACCTCGTTGTTGATTTCAAAGTCCTATTGGTTCGATAAACCTCGGTTCGTTAAACGAGGGAAAACTGCTACTAGCTGCAATTCCGCCTTCGCTTGGGGCACCACCCAACTTATTTTAACACAGCAGCACCAAACGGGCTGCACAATGTGGCTCAGGCCTCGTTTTTTCAGGGCCTGGCTGGCTAGGGCCATGGATGCAGAAGGCCTCAAAAACGTCCGAGCAACCAAACACGCCCTTCGTGTAGTATTTCTTGGGAAGGATGAATCTTTTAACTTTGAGAAAATTTTGTTTTTGTCATAATAGTTTTTGTCCATTTTATTTTTGCTGCTTCAAATTTTGACATTTTGCTTTTGCACCGTTAGTTAGTTCCTGGTATTAAAGAATTTGCTCTAAATAATTTGAGGGATAATGAAGTGGAGAATTTAAATAGTTTTTTTTAGAAAAGACACCCGAGGGCATCTTATGTCTGATATTTATCAAGAAAAACATGGTGAATATATAATAAAAATACACCAAAACTCACACCGGTTGTCTTCTTCCTCCGATTTTTCAACGATTGGCGGAGTTTGAAACATACACCGAACAACCAGCAAAAGACTCCAACCAAGCCTTTGAAGACTGAATAGCCACTCTACGAACAACGAGTCAAATAACCGCTAATGGAATAACGGCTGGGGACGCACCCCAAGAAACACAGGATTGCAATCCTTCACCACCAATTCAGAGGGTTGGAAAACCGAATCTTACCGCAGACCGAAATGAACGAAGAGACCTAAGATGTCATACCACAGACCAGCGAACGGCTTCCATTGAATGATGCCCCAACTGCCAAGATTCAATGGAAACCAACAGATCTGGCAGCACCTACCCTCGTTGGCCCTTCACCGTCGCTAAAACGTTAATGAGGTAGGGTGAGACTAGAGAGACATTATTCCAATGTGTCATCGTCGCCACCACCTCGTCGATGCCGCCATGGAGACCAAAACCAAACTCTAACATTAGGGACCTTAAAACAACATCGAGCATAGGTCCGAGGTCCCCACCCCCTCCTAGCGTCGGAGCGGCAATTAGAGGAGGCGGGGGCCCATAGATTCGTGAATGAAGACTGCGAGAATAGTGTAGATGGCGGCGATGGCTGGGATTGAAACCCTAGGTCGCCGCCTCTCTCTCTTTCGAGAATTTGAATAGTTTAGTAATTAATGCGGTGACCTAGCACACCACTGCATGTTGTCGTGCACAAGTCGTAGATATAACATTCATGAAATATTGTTCCGCAAATATTACATCCCTCAAAGTAGCACAACAAAAACATCGCGGGTCCAAGTATTACACAATACTTATTATTACAAGCCAAAAGTGTGCAAAAACTTCAACGTCCTCCTCCGACATGGGAGGAGTTTCAAGTGTTTGGGTGCCGACATGTGTCACACGACTGAGAATTGAAAGTAGTAAACTAAGAACCATCGGAGCTCAACAACTTGTGTGGTACTGGTCTAAAGTTGGTCTGCTCGGTCCTTTATATGTGGCCCTAATGGGACTACTCCTTTGCTTCCTCGGTCTCCGTTTTGTCTGCACCATAGACGATTATATAGTTGACACCTTCCACTCCGCCTTATAGGTCTGGCTCTTCATAGTAGACCTCATTGACTCCCTCTCCGGATTCCATCCCTTCGAAACTTGCTTTCTCAGATTCTAAGTAGGGGGTTTAAATGGGGAAGGGGTGAGTAACAACGTTACTCAGCAAGTCTAGAATATTTAGAGATAAGGTATTTATGCTCCGCCGCCCTCACGGGTCTGAGAATCAGTTCAGATTCCTTTCCCTCGCGATTGTAGTTCCTGTTGGGAACATGGATGTAACTCTCACAATTTTTATACACTCTGTAGAGGTGCGTCACTTTTCCCAAAAGTAGGTTTATCCATGTTGCTCTCTTCACACTCCTTGGTGTGCTTGGTCCGGTGTAAGGTTCTAAAGCCATACCGAGTTCTTCGCAACCCCACATATCCACCCTTCTTGTAACGGCATCATGATCTCCAACCTCCTTGGGCCCCGGTCAGATCCGTTACCCCACCTGAGACAACACTACCTCACAACTCCTCGATGGGGATAGTATAGGGCGCTAATAAGCACGTTGATCAATCCTTGATGATCAACCAGGTTTGCTATCCGAGGATATGCGGAAGGAAGAAGATACTTCTGACTTTTTAGCCCATACTGGAACCTTTGGTTGACGCATAATTACGACGCTGGACAAGCCGTGGAACATGTGTTCTTACTCTTAAGGTGAATACTTTTTGTACGATGGAACTGCCACCACATCAATCATTTCGTGGTTCTATCGCTTGCCAAGTTCAGAGTTATGCACGACAGTAAGCAATTTTTCCTGAGCTGGGTGTTGCGGCGAATAATCACTTTTTTCTATCTTGGAATTCCATTCTCTAAGCTATAGTTAAACACTGAGGATGCAGAAATACACAATTGTGTTAGCAATTCTTTGCATTTATCATCATTCCGATAGCTTTCGACAAGTTCGGTTTCCTAAGTTGGGGTGATAGAAGAGGAAGAGAGTGAGTTTAGATGAAATTTCATTCTTGAGAGGGCACAACAACTTTGTATTCTTTGCCCTTCTTATTTTCCACCACACAATGGTACCCAGCTGTTTGTGTCAGATGCCATTAGTTAGAATTTGTAATGGCTCAATCTATAGATTGAAAGCCTTATGATGGGAAACTACCACGTTAGGTTTGGAGAGAGATGGGACCTGTTATAGTTTAGGGGGAGCAGATGCAAGCTTTTTCTTTCCATAGCCGGCCAAATGACTACCGGATCAAAAGGAAGTGTGAAAAAATGACAAGAAGATATTGGAACATCAATAAATATATTTCAGGTTTTGTTGATCAGTTCTAAGTTCTAACAAGAATTGATGAGGCTGTAAACTAATGTTCTAATTTTTAAAAGCCTCTAGAATAGTCATTGCTTCCTTGCCATAGGTAGACAGAGTGCCTTAGGACCTAAAGTTTTGCTATGATATGCAATTGGTCTGCCGCATTGCATAAGAACTTCTCCAACACCATAAGCATATGCATCTGCTTCCAAAACAAAGGTTTGTTGAAGTTGGGGAGTGCCAGAACATGAGATTTTGTAATCTTTTCCTTAAGAGCAGTGAATGCCATATGTTGCTCTTCTCTCCACAAAGGAACTTTCTATTTGAGAGATGTGAATACAGGCTTACAAATAATTCTGTAGTTTTTTATAAACCTTCTATAGTAACCAGTTAGCCCCAAAAAGCTTGTGAGCTCAGTAATGTTGGAAGGAGTGGGCCATTTGATCGTTGACTCAACTTTTATAGAGTCCGTAGCTACACCATCAGCTTTTATAATATGGCCAAGATACTCCACTTGTTGTTGAGCAAAGTGCAATTGGAGAATTTTGCAAAAAAAAAAAATTATTCATGAGAACCTCAAATATATTCCTCTCAAGTGTGTAATGTGTCCTTGCATTGAGGATTTGTAGATGAGTATGTCATAAAAAAAAACTAAGGCGTATTTTCTGAGAAATGGGGCAAGAACAGTGTTCATCGGCGTTCAAAATGTGACCAGGACATTAGTTAAGCCAAAATGCATAACTAATGATATACTAATAGTGTCTAATATGAGTGGCGATTTTCTTTGTAAATATCTTCTTCTTTCATCCTTATCTGATGGTAGCATCTCCTTGATTAATCTTTGTGAAAACTCTAGCACCATTGAGTTCATCCAAAAGGTCCTCAATAACATGATAGGATATTTGTTCTAAACTGTATGAGCATTTAGTAACCTGAAATCATTCACTAATCTCCAAGTTGTGTCTTTTTTCTTAACAAGTAATGCATGCCAAAAGTATGGACTTATGTCCCTTATAACCTTTTCGAGTAACAATTCCTTATTAATTGCTTCCATGGCATTTTTCTGGTGATGGGGAAGAATGTAAGATCGTTGATTAATTATTTTGGCCTCAGGAAGTAGTGTTATAACATGATCACAATCCCTTCTTGGAGATACCTCACTAGGTTCTTTCAAATATCATTGTATTTCTGTAATACTGTAGTAATTTTTTTACATAAAGAATATATATTAATATCGCGAAGATACCAATTACATCCAGCCTCTGCAACAACGGCAAGCCCAAAAGGCCTGGCGGATGCACACAGCCAAAAAGAAAAATAAAAATGAGAGAAAGAAAAAAAAAGTCCCGCTACAGAGTTCCAGTCCTTTTAGCAACAACACAACCACCACCAAAACAATACCTGAAGTCAAGTACTCCAAAAGCGACGCCTCTAAGAAGGAAACAATGCACCAGCGCCGTCGTCGCCCGATCAAAGATCTCGGGTCTTCACCCTAGAGATAATCCCCGCTCTCAAAACAATGACTTCAACAAGGTCATTGCCAGGCACAACCAATTAAGGACAGACCTTGGATTTTCACTCTGAAAGGTAAGACTCTGAACTTCGCCTGTGCTATCGCCCCCGCTTACATATTGCTGCCACAATTCCTGAAACTCCAAGCCAGTTCCTCATCGACACAAAGGCTCCGAGCACCATTGCCAGACTTCCAATCTCAGCTTTCATGTCATTCTCCCCTCTGACTTCACCATGGATTTGCCCATGATGGAAACAAAATCAGAGCTTCACACCAGTTCTTCCGGCGCGACTGAATCCCACCCGATCAAGCAATCTCTAGGTCTTAACGCCCATGGGAGATCGCTGTCGGAGCCTTCCGGAACCCGACACTCCGACCAAATCAAAGAGGGCCGGCTTCAACAGATCATTGTCTTGAGGCGAGTTTGAACCCTAGGACCACCGCCATCATCTCGTAGCAGGACCGACAGCAGAAGAGAGGGCAGTCTAGTACGTAGCTGCATGTCATCTCCGGTAGGATCCGGATCCACCCGCAACCGCCCTGGTCGGCCTCAAACAGCCCAGATCGGGGCCTCAGCCCAAAACGGAGCAGTGGCAACTAGATCACACGCCATGGCAATCGCCGACAGCGCACCACCTCCTCCTCGTCACCATACGCCGTCGGAGATCCTCAAGCCCCGACCAAGACGGCCGCGCCGCCCTATGTCCTCAGACCACGCCCCATCTCCTCCCGTGATGCGCCACCGAGGGACACCTCCCCTCCTGCACACCCACCGCCTTCGACGGGAGGGCGCCGCCACCGCCGCTGGCGTCGGCAGCAACGACGGCAGGAGAAGGAGATCGGGAGGAGGCTAGGGTGCTGCAGGAGGCGGCGCCTCCGGAGCCGACCGGGAGGGAGGCGACCCGAGAGGGAGCGTTTTTTCCCAGTAACGAGTAAATAAACCAACTAATGACCCAATATACTATAGTAATTTTTTTATTAGAAAAGGGGAAATCCCCAGCCTCTGCATCGATTGATGCACACAGCTGAAATTATTACAAAGTTCAGGAGGTTCTCAAAGTTCACAATTCAAGCATCGCATAAGGTTGAGACATGTATCAACCATCTAAAAAGGGACACCATTTAGACCACTACGCCTGGAGTCGTCTAGAATGCTGCCACGTAGCCCGGGAAAAGAAGTCCTGAGCGACCATCAGGAGCCGGGTAGACCCAGTAACCATAAGTTCTCGCTGGTCCTGGGGCAGAAGATACGCCCATAGCTGAATCCAATGAGCTGTCATATGAATAACCTGCATGATATGGAAATTCGAAGATCTATTAAAAACAAGATTGTTTCGACAATTCCAAATAGACCAACAAATAGCTGAAACGCCAATGCGAATTCTATCTTTGGTCTTCCTGTCAATACCATTCAACCAATTCCCAAACATATTTGTGATATTAGTTGGAGGTGGAATATTATAAGTGCTAAAAACAACACGCCAAACGAGTTTAGCAAAAGGGCAGGAAATAAAAAGGTGTTCAGTTGTCTCCTCCAAACCACAAAAGGAACACTTTGTACATCCTTTCCACTTTCTTTTAGCCAGGTTATCCTTGGTTAGCAATACTTTTCTATTAAGGAACCACATAAAAATCTTTATCTTCAAGGGGAGTTTTAATTTCCACAAATATTTGTGTAAGTATGCCGTATGCCCATTCATCAAGTCCTCATACATCGATTTAACGGTGAATTTGCCATTTGTAGTTAGACTCCACACGGAAGTGTCATCGTTGTTCGTTAAATTAACATCCATCAAACGGAGGCATAGATGAGACCAAGCATCCCATTTGTCTCCGAGTAAAGCCCTTCTAAAACCAATGTTCAGAGGGGGTGCAGTGGCCATAACATCGTGAACAGAAACGTTTTTCCGTTGGGTAATGTTGTAAAGTGATGGATATTGATGCATTAGAGGTGTGTCACCTAGCCAAGTATCTTCCCAAAACCTAGTAGATAGCCCATTCCCAAGTTTAAATGAGCCTCTACTAAAGAATTCCTCTTTGACCCGTAGGAGACCTTTCCAAAAGGGAGAGTCAGTCGGGCCGATTTCAACTTGAGCTAGTGTTTTACTATGAAGATATTTATTATATAGTAGCTCCTGCCACATACCTTCCTCGTTTAACAACTTAAACAGCCATTTGCTAAGTAAACACTTATTTTTCAAATCAAGTACCTCAATTCCAAGCCCCCCTTGATCTTTAGGTCTACAAATTATGTTCCACTTAGTTAATCTATATTTTTGCTTATGCTCATCGCTTTGCCAAAAGAAGCGTGACCTATAGTGATCAAATCTCTTCCGTACCCCAATGGGTACCTCAAAAAAAGAAAACATAAACATTGGTAGGCTGGTTAACACCGAATTTATCAACACTAGCCTATCCCCGTATGAGAGCATTTTCCCTTTCCAGCACCCTAGTTTGTCCGCAAAGCGACATTCTATAGGATACCATTCAGCGTTGCGTAACTTTCTATAATGGATAGGAACTCCCAGATACTTGAAAGGTAGGGACCCCGACTCACATCCAAAGATTTGTCGATATTGATCCTCTACCTCTTTCGCCTTGCCAAAACAGAAAATTTCGCTTTTGTGGAAATTAATTTTGAGACCCGAGAGTTGCTCAAAAATACACAGTATTAATTTCATATTTACCGCCTTCTCTAAGTCGTGTTCCAAAAACAAAATAGTGTCATCCGCATACTGTAGAATAGAGACCCCACCCTCAACAAGATGAGGTATTAGTCCCCCTACCTGTCCATCTTCCTTCGCCCGTGCGATAAGAATGGCCAGCATATCAACAACAATATTAAAAAGCATTGGAGACAACGGATCTCCTTGCCTAAGGCCTTTTTTAGTTTGAAAATAATGACCAATGTCATCATTAACTCTAATACCCACACTTCCTCCTTGAATAAATTGCATCACCGAATTACACCAATGTTGTGCAAATCCTTTCATACGCAAAGCTTGTTGAAGAAAAGGCCACTTGACCTTATCATATGCCTTCTCGAAATCAATTTTAAAAGTACACCGTCCATTTTCTTACGGTGAAGTTCATGAATTGTTTCATGGAGTACAACTACTCCTTCCAAAATGTGCCTTCCGGGCATGAAGGCGGTCTGAGTAGGTTTAATAACTTTTTGAGCAATTCCCGTTATTCTGTTAGTTCCTACTTTGGTAAATATTTTAAAACTAACATTGAGAAGGCATATCGGTCGGTATTGTTGTATTTGTACCGCATTCTCCTTCTTAGGAAGTAACGTAATGACTCCGAAATTTAATTTATACAAGGGCAAATTTCCTTGCTGAAATTGAAAAAACATAGCCATTAAGTCGTGCTTTATTACTTCCCAGAAGGTTTGATAAAATTCAGCCGGAAACCCATCCGGTCCAGGAGCTTTGTTCAATTCCATTTGGAAAATAGCTTCATACACCTCTTTCACCGAGAAATCAGCAGTAAGAAGGGAGTTCTCCTCAGTTGTTAATTGTGGGATATCCGCATTAATACTTTCATCTAGTGTAAAGTTATTTGGAGCCGGCTCCCCAAACAATTGCTTGTAATATTCCGTAATGTAGGTTTTTAAATTATCCTCCCCTACAATGGTTCCCTCGTCTTGCTCAAGTTGAAAAATCTTTTTTTCCTATATTTCCCATTTGCAATCAAATGAAAATATTTTGTATTATTTCCACCTTCTTGTACATGTTTAACTTTAGCCCTTTGTGCCCATTTAGTCTCCTCATCTCGACGAAGGGAGCTAATGCGATCTTGGGCTTGTCGCAATGTCTCGCGCTCAGAGACACTAAGCAAAGCACTCTCAGCTTTAACATCAAGATCATTAATTATTCTCAACAACTTTTCTTTTTCGACTTTATATTTGCCGCTTTGGTTCTTAGCCCACCCTTTTAAAAACCGACGCAAGTGTCTAATTTTATTTTGCCACACCTCGATCGGAGAATTACCTTTAGTGAAAGCCGCCCATTCAGCTGCTATCATGTCAAAGAAACCCTCCATCCTAAGCCACGAAAGCTCAAATGAGAATCTTGCCACATTTCCAAGATGGGCCTGAATCCCCGCATCAATGAGTAAGGGTGTATGGTCTGACCCCGTTCTTGTCAAGGCTTGCACCGTGGCAAGTGGAAATTTTTGCTCCCAAGTTACGCTCGCCAAAACCCGGTCCAACTTCTCAAAAGTTGGTGTCTCTCTTCTACTAGCCCACGTGTACTGTCTACCGGTGAGTTCGATCTCTTTTAAGTTTAAGCTTTCAATAATAGCATTAAACATAAATGACCACGAGGGTTAAAATTATTATTATTCTTCTCTTCAGGTTTGCGAATCATATTAAAATCACCACCCACCAAAATTGGTAGCGACTCCTTTTCACAAATACTTGCAAGTTCAGCTAAAAAGGCAGGTTTTTGTGCATCTTGTGCCGCCCCATATACCGATACCAACACCCAATCGAAGCCGTCCCCCTTTGACCTAATGGAAAGCTTGACACAAAAGTCACCAGCCTCCACGTTTCTAACTTGAAGTGTTGCCGAATTGATCCCAATTAACATGCCACCCGACCTCCCATGAGGTGGTAGACAATACCAAATAAAATCATGACCCGCCGCTAAATGGTTTAAAAAGGATTGTGAAAAATGAGCTCTTCCTGTCTCCGACAAGGCAATGAAGTCCAATTTCAAATCCCTAATACTTTCTCTAATTAAAAGGTGTTTCCCGGGGTCCCCTATACCCTCGCTGTTCCAAAAAAACTCCTTTCAAACCTTGCATTTAGATAATAGATTGTTTTTTCAGTCTCGCACTACGTCTACGATCTGACATAGCGGTTACTTTCTTTACCCGTTTTTTATTTGTCTTAGTCGGCTTGGGTAGGAGATCCAAATGATCCACATTCTCCCCTGTCATCTCCTCCTCCAACATGTCCTCAGATAAGCAAGAGGCCCTGGTAAGCACTAAGCTAGCTGGGCCAACTGTTCCATCTACCCCTCTATTTAAATTTTTCTCCAAGATATGAAGTTGTCTATTAGCTTCTGATTCTTTAATTAGTCTTACTGAATTCGAATTAGCAACTTTTGAAACTCCCAAAGAAATCCTAGTCTATTTGCTTTATCAATAATATGCTCTTCGGAAAAAGACAGCAAAGAAAAGGAGGGGTTCAGATTTGTACCCGAAATGGAGTCCCGACTCTGAGCCAGGGCCATAGCCCTAGCCATCTGAGTGTCATCCGCGTTAGCTTGCGCTCGAATGCGGCCGCTAGAACGGATGCCCATCGCTAGGGGGTCAGCGACACCCCCAAACTCGGCCACCGCCGCACGCCGCTCCAACGACAACGTGTGTGCCGCACCACCGATGGGCGACGACGGCGACAGAGCAGGTATCCTCGGCGACGTCACCACCTCGCTCGATCCATCAACTCCACCTGAGCTAATCGGAGAGCGAGGAGGCATCGCTCCATCCATGCAAGGCGAAGTGTCGACGCCCACTGACACAACCTCCTGTTGTATCAGCGAGCTGACACTAGAGGAGACCACCATCTCGGTCACCTTGTCCGAAAACTCCACGGTACCAACGCCCATGGTCGACGCCTTCGGTGACTCCGGGTCTTCAGCAGACGCATCAAGTGGTGCAGAGAAGAGTTTACGTACATGGCTGCCCGTATGGCAATCTTGCTGCAGCTCATCACTCATCATGTTCTCTTCTGCCTCCTCACACGTACCAGCTCCCGTTTGACTCACAATATAAGCCAGTGCCTCCTTAGCATCCTGTATAGCTCGGCTAACGAGTGGAGAGAAAACCACACCTGTCAAAGGTGCAGTTTGAGTTGGGGGCGCAGCCGCCGGCCCCCCTCCACTTTTCGATAATCCCTGGTTTGCATTTCCATCTTGGCCACTGCTTTCTTTATTTTGCTGGTCCGGTTTCTCCAACACCTCCTTGAAATCATCACCTAAATCTCCATCATCATCAGGTTTATGATTCTGTTGATCATCAGTATCCATATCCTCACTCTCAAGTCTCTCTTCTCCCTCCACATCAAAAGTTAGATCATAAAATCCATCCTTGATTTTCAGGGGAAAGTGTTTCGGTATCTTGGTCCAATTCAGACACCCAATCAGAATTCGAAGCACTCCATGCTGTCTAGTAAACTTCATGTCAATTTTCAAAGTTTTCCCGAACATATCCCCAATTGGCCATAGAGCTAGAAAATCACCACGATGGATCCACGGAATTCCATAAACCCTTACCCATATCTCAGGAAGTGTCTCCATAGGCTCCGGAGTATGAGCCCATCTATCAAAAGTCATTTCACACACACTATTAGGAACCTTACAAGTTCCAAATCTCTGAAGCCTTTCCAAATCAGGCCTTGACGGAAACTGAACCTATAAGAATTCTGGCCAGTCTGATGCACTTCCCAATTATAATTTTCTGTGGGTACAAGTCTCTGTAATTGTGAGGTTATTTGAGGGATGGTCATCTCTCCATTGGACACTAGGAGAGAAGCCAGCCGGAGATTCTCATGCTTTGGAACATATGTTTCAGTCAGAGGTGTCTCAAAGAATAGAAGCTCCTCATAGTAATGACAATAGGAATGGTTGCCTGGACCACTTCTGCAACAGTAGTAGTTTGTAGGAGGAAAACAACAGAACAAACAACTGATTTCATCAATTTGGAAAGTTTGGGTGCAGCGTTTGATATTTTTATCTGAAGGGAGGCTTTCATCATACAAGGTATGGATAAGTTCCATTGGGAAGAAGTTTGCATGAGCATCTTCTTATAGTCAAGTTGGTCTGGACTTTACTCATATCTAGTCAGCACCAATATTAAGTGAAAGAGCATTTCGCTTGCTAAGTGATTTGGTGTAGATGACAATGCAATTAGCGGACTAATCATATGCATAAGTCTTATAGGTATAGACGACGATGACACGAGATGATTCAATGCCCCTTAAATAGGATATACGTAAGGACGAAGTTTCAATGTTTTTTTCGAGTCGTTGGAAACTTGTACTATCAATATGGTGTTCGCTAAGGAAAGGTATGGGTGGATTCACTCCAAGTGACGTGGGAGGTCACCCTCCCTAGCCGCTTCTTAGATAAATTAAAACCAGTCCAGTAGTATCAGATGAAGGTTCTGTACTTCTGTAGTATCGTTCTCCAGGAGCTGCACTACCAGATACCCGTCTAGAAACATTACCGCCTAGTGCTTGCCCTATCTTGAGAGAATACAACCGGTGGTAGTACCAAACCACTACCGCATCGGGTCTAGCCCACTCTAGATAGCTTACGGTACTGCCTGCTACTGCCACAGTAGTACCGATTAATTACCTCTTGGAAAATTTGGAGATAATTAACCGGTAGTATCAGATGGACATCCGGTAAGTACGCTCTAGTGCTTCTGCGGTAGTGTCGTGCTGGTGTTGCCGCACAACACTTTCTTCGAGGAGAGTGAAGGAGGAGAANAGATTGCTACAGATGTAAACTAGATTTATTGACTCTAGTGCAAGTGGGAGACTGTTGGAGATATGCCCAAGAGGCAATAATAATGATATTGTTTATCATATTTCTCCGTTCATGATATGTTTAATTCCATGCTAGAATTGTATTAACCGAAAACAAATACATGTGTGGAATATAAAACGGTAATGTGTCCCTGGCTTTCCTCTTGTGACGTTCGTTTGATTAAGCGATGGTTAGATGTTTCCTAACCATGGATTTATGAATCACTTGTAAACGAAGTTTGTATCATGGGAGATGATATAATGGACAAGACTCAAATTAAATAGATGTCAAATAGTTTCCTTAGACCATGAGATTATGTCACTCCCGCTTATCGGAAGAATAGCTTTGTGGACATCAAACGTTACTTCGTAACTGGGTTAATTATAAAGGTGGCTTTCAGGTTCTCCGATGATAGGTGTTGGGTGGCTGTTTCAAGACTGGGATTTGTTCATCCAACAGTTGGATAGATATCTCTGGGCCCTCTCGGTAGTATAGCATCCAAACGCTTGCAAGCATATGACTAAGTGGCTAGTCATAAGGGATCCTATTCTATGGGAACGAGTAAAGAGAACTTGTCGGTAACGATATTAATCAGATATGGAGATATCGGTGGATTGAAATCGGACAAGTAATTATCGTGAAACAAAAGGAATCGTATATGGATTAATTGAATCCTGGACATTGTGGTTCGACTAGTAAAGTACTTCGTCGAATATGTAGGAATTAATATGGGCATCCCGGTCCCGCTATAATATGACATGTTCGCGAACCCGCAGAGTCACACACTTAACGTTCGATGTAGTTAGGGTTCGAGATAAATGATGGTGAGAACGAATATTGATTCGAGTCCCGGATGAGATCCCGGACGTCACGAGGAGTTCCGGAGTAGTCCGGAGAATAAGATTCATATAAGGAAAGTAGTTTTCGGAGGTTAAGAAAGGTTCGTGTCGGGGATATGAACCCCGGATACCCCTAAGAGGACCGTTTCTTCAAGAGCTACATGGGCCGGCTACAGCGTGCCGCCTGAAGGCCCGCCGGATGAAGCAAGCCGCTTTCGCCTATCCGGAGGCGGACGGACGGCTAGAGCAGCCGGCCTCTACCAACCGACCGGTCCGTACTAGTAGGCCCGGATCGTCCAGCCCTGTCGGGCGTTACCGTTACAATGTAATGATGATATAGCTCCAGCCGGCTCCAGAGTAGTGATGTCATAGGGGCAATCGTGTAATCTCCTTGTAACCCAAAACCCTAGATGCTGCCTATATAAGGCGTGCATGGGCCTCCTGCGCGAGGCAAGCAAGTAGACTCACGTGAGACAGAGACAGAGAGCCATACGTAGATCATCGTCTTCCACCTCCAGCCGGCTAGACATCTCTAGCCGGCACCACCGCCATACAGCTCCAGGAGCAAACCTTGTAGCTCGATTTGTGATCAATCAATAAGAACAAGAAGAGCAGGACGTAGGGGTGTTACCTCCAAGAGGAGGGCCCCGAACCTGGGTAACCGACGTGTGTTTGCATGTTTGTTGCTCAATCCCGCGCGAGCATCCGATCGTCGCCTGCCCCACACTCTTTTCCGTCTTTGATGGATATGCCGTGCTACCCACCACGACATTTGGCGCCCACCGTGGGGCTCGCGGCGAACGGAGTCACGTTCTGCGCGGGATCCCGAACTGTGGATGGTCGGCGGATCGTCTCCGGCCTCGTGCTCTCCATCGGCTCCGTCGGCTGCATCCTCGACAACACCAACAGCTTCGCCGACGTGGACGTCGCCAGCGGAGGAGCGGTCGTCACCCTTGGCGATTTCCACGTCTACGTCGCCGTCGCCGCTCAGGAGTACCCGGAGGTGGTCTACTCAAGCTTGGCTCCTTCGATCTTCGACGCCAGCACCTGCAACGACGACTCCGCCTTCGGCTACCTCAACTCCGGCGACGCGGACCGCGACGTCGCCAAGCTCAACGTCTACGCCGAGGTGCACATGGTCGAGCACGCGGCGGCAGGAGGCCCCGTCACCACCACCGTTCATGAAGCTGGCGAACCTTCGCGCTACCAGCGCAACCTGGAGGCCGACTTCGAGCTGCTAAGCACCCCCATCGCGCCGGGTGCTGATCCAGTCAAGGCGGCGGCTGAACTCGAGAGGATGCGGCAGCAGATCTACGACAAAGCGCTAAACCTCGCGTCGACGCAGCGCCGGCTCAGCGCCACAATTCGCGAG
This sequence comes from Puccinellia tenuiflora, assembly GCA_012064385.1. NCBI lineage: Eukaryota > Viridiplantae > Streptophyta > Magnoliopsida > Poales > Poaceae > Puccinellia > Puccinellia tenuiflora. The sequence goes on from QRDG01001266.1 coordinate 31,745, forward strand.
TACAATTCCGCACACGGCATCGAGCAGGCGGACCGCAACGCGGAGAAGCTGAATGAAGTCAGGCGCAAAGGAGGAGATCTTGGTGGCGCCATGAACCGTGCCGGCCAGGCGCATGAGCTCACCGACCTCAGCTTCCCCGAGTACAGCTGTCCTACGCAAAACATGAGGGCGGCGGAAGCAGCAGCCGCCGAGCTACCCTATCTCCAAGGCGAAGAACTACATCAACAAATGCGCCGGGTGCGGCAACTCATCAACACGGCCAACCGGCAGCAGCGAGAAACGGAGGCAACAGCGAGCAAGGGGCATCATGAGCCGCCTCCAGGCTACGATGCAGCCGGCAAGTCCAAGCAAGGTGCAGAGGCGTCATCCACAAGCCGCGGAAGGGCGAAGGACAAGCAACCACGAGTTCATCGCGAGGGGAGCGCGAGCTCGCATCCTCGTGATCACGGCCGTGATCCGGCTGGACGACGCGAAGACGGCAACCGGAGCGAGCCTCGAGCCGGACGGAACGTCAAGGAGCTGAGTCGGCCACAAGGTCACCATCGACGAACGCCTGGGGCCACTGGGACCTGAAACCAGCGACGATGCACGCCACCGCATCGACGTGCTCAAGCTGTCAAGCATCATCGAGGAAGAGGACATCGCTGCTCATCGCTGTTTCGGACCCCGCATCCGGTAGCGAGCGATTCCCGAAGGGATTTACCCTCCCCAGGGACACACCCAAGTACAACGGCACCGCGAAGCCGGAAGACTGGCTCGCCGACTACGTCACAGCGGTCAACATCGCAGGCGGCAACAAGCGGGTGGCCGTGCGCTACGTGCCGCTCATGCTCCAGGGATCGGCACGGACTTGGCTCAACAGCCTTCCGAAGGAAAGCGTCAACAGCTGGCTGGACTTCGAGGAGGTGTTCAACCGCAATTTCACCGGCACCTACTTGCGCCCTGGCAACGCACAGCTGCTCGCGCTGTGCAAGCAGAAGGACGGCGAGTCGGACCGAGCCTACCTCACCCGGTGGACAAGCCTTCGCAACTCCTGCGAGGGAGTACTCGAGCTCCAAGCCGTCCAATACTTCATCCAAGGGTGCAGAGATCAGACGCTGCTCAAGCACCGGCTCCTGAGGAAGAGCCCAAAGACCATGGCAGAGCTCATGGCAATCGCCGACGAGTACGCCACCGCCGACGCAGGCATGACCAACCCGATCCGACTCGACGAAGCCGGACGAATCATCACGACGGAGCCGGCTGCACGCCGCAGCCGGACGGAGAACCAAGACGGAGGAAAATCGACCCGGCGTGACGCCGACGCGGCCGGCAAGCGCAAGTCTGCAGACGACCGTGTCGAGTCCAAGGTCGTCGCCACGACCGAGGGAAGGCCGGCAGGAGGCTTCGACAACCGCCGCATGAGGACGAGCGGCGACATGCGCCGAACAAGGGCGAGGAACAACTACGACTACATGCTCGATCAACCGTGCCGGAACCATGGCGACCGGCCAGCAAACCACACCGTCAGGCAATGCACCCTGGGACGTCCGAGGCCGCCACCGTACGAGCGGCGAAACCCGCCTCGGGATGAAGCCGGACGGGACGATCGAGGACGCGACGACAGACGACGCGAAGACAGAGATCGCGATGATCGCCAACGCGAAGAAGAAAGGGAGCGCCTTCCGGCCCCGCCTCCAAGAGGTCCATACGGCTACCAGAATCCGGATGCCGCCTACATCGTATTCGTCAGCGAGCGCGACGATAAGCGAAGCCGGCGCGAACGGTTCAAGGAAGTAAACGCGGTGGTTCCACCTGTCCCCCAGTACCTCAACTGGTCGCAGGAGCCGATCACGTGGGATCGCCGTGACCACCCGGAACTGATGCCCAACCCAGGCGGCTATGCTCTAGTCCTGGAGCCCATGATCATCTCCCCCACCAAGCGCGCTTGCACCTTCTCGCGCGTCCTCATCGACGGAGGCAGCAGCATCAACATCCTCTATCGCGACACGCTGGAGAAGCTGGGCGTCTCCGAGACCAGCTTGACGCCGAGCCGGACGGTTTTCCACGGCATCGTGCCGGGGCGAGCTGGCTCGTCCATGGGCCTCATCCGGCTGGACGTCCTATTCGGCACCAAGAGCAACCATCGCCGCGAGACCATCTCCTTCGAGGTGGTCGACCACTCCAGCGCCTACCACGCCATCCTCGGGCGGCCGGCGCTCGCCAAGTTCATGGCGGTACCCCACTAAGCTTACCTCAAGATGAAGCTACCAGGCCCACGCGGGATCATCACCATCGCCGGAGACTATAAACGCTCCATCGCATGCACCTCCGACAGCGCAAAAGTGGCCGAGACCATGGTCTGCAACGAGGAGATGAAGCAATTCAAGCGCAAGGCTAGCGAGGAAAGGCTGGAGATCCCAGAGTCGGCCAAGCCGGCTGGCGAGTCGAACTTCCAGGCGGCCCGGGACACAAAGAAGATCTACTTCGACGACAACGACAAGTCCAAGTTCGTCTCCGTGGGGGCGAGCCTGGACCCCAAATAGGAAAGCGCGCTCGTCGAGTTCCTCCGTGAGAACCGGGACATCTTCGCGTGGTCCCCCAAGGACATGCCTGGTGTGCCGAGGGAATTCGCCGAGCACTCTCTTCACGTCCGGCCAGATGCCAAGCCGGTAAAACAGTCCCTGCGACGTTTCGCAGAAGGAAGAAGACAGCTTATAGGAGAAGAAATAGCCCGGCTACTCGCAGCCGGGTTCATCAAAGAAGTGCAACACACGGAGTGGCTAGCCAATCCGGTGATGGTGGAAAAGAAGAACAAGAAATGGCGGATGTGTATCGACTACACCCACCTCAACAAGGCTTGCCCTAAAGACCCCTTCGCATTGCCGCGCATCGACCAAGTGATCGACTCCACGGCCGGCTGCGACCTCCTCTCCCTCCTCGACGCCTACTCCGGCTACCACCAAATTCCGCTGAACCCGGACGACCAGCTCAAGACCGCCTTCATCACCCCATACGGCCCGTACTGCTACACCACCATGCCGTTCGGCTTGAAGAACGCGGGAGCAACATACCAGCGCTGCATGCAGAAATGCCTGCACGACCAAATCGGTCGCAACGCGCACGCCTACGTCGACGACGTCGTCATCAAGACCAAGGAGAAGCATACCCTCCTCCTCGACCTCAAGGAAACCTTCGACAACCTCCGCCGCTTCCAGATGAAGCTCAACCCGGAGAAATGCGTGTTCGGCGTTCCAGCCGGACAGCTACTCGGCTACCTTGTGTCGGCACGAGGGATCGAGGCCAACCCGGAGAAAATTGCCGCCATCGACAATATGCGACAACCAAGAAGCGTCAAGGACATCCAGAAGTTCGCCGGGTGCCTAGCTTCCTCTAGTCGTTTCATCAGCCGGCTCGGGGAGAAGGTTGTCCCGCTCTACCACTTACTGAAGAAAACGGACAAGTTCGTCTAGAGCGACGCGGCCGACGCCGCCTTCAAGGAACTCAAGCGGGCGATGACCACCACCCCAGTCCTAGCACCTCCGACTCCAAAGGAGCCCATGCTCATGTACATCGCCGCCTCCAATCGAGTCGTCAGCGTGGTCCTAGTGGTGGAACGAGACGAACCCGGCAAGCAACGGCCGGTTCAGCGGCCAGTCTACTACCTCAGCGAGGTGCTCTCGCAGTCAAAGCAAAACTACCCGCACTACCAGAAGCTCGTATACGGCGTGTACATGGCAACGAAGAAGCTGAAACATTACTTTCAAGAGCACCCGATCAAAGTGATAAGCGACGCACCGCTTGCCGAGATCATAGGCAACAAGGATGCAACCGGCAGAGTTGCGAAATGGGCGATCAACCTGACGGCGCACGGAGTCGAGTACGATAAGAGAACAGCGATCAAGTCGCAAGAGCTGGCGGACTTTCTCGCCGATTGGACGGAGACGGACCACGTACCGCCGCCACCCGGCTCCGGCGAGCATTGGCTCATGCATTTCGATGGATCCAAAAGATACTGGGGACTCGGCGCCGGAGTTGTCCTCACCTCACCCAAGGGGGGCCGACTCGAATACGTTCTACAGATCCACTTCACGGCGTCCAACAACGTAGCCGAGTATGAAGCTCTCGCACACGGCCTCAAGCTCGCCAAGGCTATGAACATCAAGCGAATCCTCTGCTACGGCGACTCCGACTTGGTGGTCCAGCAGACCACTGGTCATTGGGACGCCAAGGACCCCAACATGGCCGCCTACCGCTTCTTCGTCCAGCAGCTCGCGGGATACTTCGAAGGATGCGAGTTCCACCACATCCACCGCTCCAACAACGAGGCGGCCGACACCCTGGCGAACATTGGCTCTCTTCGCGAGGAAATCCCACCCGGCGTCGCCCTCGAGAAGCTCTACAAACCATCCATCATGCCGTGTCCCGGCTCCGATTCCATTCGGATGCCGCCGGACACGGAGTCGGCTGGGCCGGCTCCAGGCGAGACGGAGCCCGTCGAGGTCCTCGTCATCGAAGCGGCTCCACCATGGACCCAACCCTTCCTCGCCTACCTCGCCAACAACGAGCTCCCGGCGGACGAGCTCATCGCCAGGCAAATCAAACGCCGGGCAAGTGCTTACACCATCATCAACAACGAGCTATACAAGCGCAGCGTATCCGGAATGTTCCAACGCTGCGTGAGCCAAGAAGAAGGAAATCAGGATCCTCAAGGAGATCCATCAAGGCGAATGCGGCCATCACGCATCCTCAAGGGCAATTGTGGCTAAGGCGTTCAGGCACGGGTTCTACTGGCCGACTGCGCTGGCGGACGCGAACCAGCTGGTCCGGCTCTGCAACGGCTGCCAACGATTTGCAACGCAGAAGCACACGCCGGCTTCAGCACTCAAGACGATTCCTATCACCTGGCCGTTTGCCGTCTGGGGGCTCGACATGGTTGGGCCACTGAGGAGATCCAGTGGAGGCATGACACACCTGCTGGTAGCGGTCGACAAGTTCACGAAATGGATCGAAGCCAAGCCGATCAAGAAACTGGATGGACCAACAGCAGTCAAGTTCTTCAAAAGCATCATCTACCGCTTCGGCTACCCCAACAGCATCATCACGGACAACGGGACAAACTTCGTCAAGGGAGAATTCGCCAAGTTCTGCGGCAGGACCGGCATCCGGCTCGATGTGGCCTCCGTCGCGCACCCGCAGTCGAACGGGCAAGTCGAGCGGGCAAACGGCCTCATCCTATCCGGCATCAAGCCTCGGCTGCTCGAACCGCTCGAGCGGGCAGCCGGCGCGTGGGAAGAAGAGTTACCTTCCGTCCTCTGGAGCCTAAGGACGACGCCGAATCGCTCAACCGGCTTCACCCCCTTCTTCCTCGTCCATGGGGCGGAAGCCGTCATGCCAACGGACATCGAGCACGACGCACCTCGGATCGTGCTGTACACGGAAGCGCAAGCTAAGCAAGCCTACGAAGATGGAATGTACCTGCTCGAGGAGCACGCCAGCTTGCCGAATCAAGGTCGGCAATGTACCAGCAACAGCTACGCAACTACCACAGTCGGCGCATCAAGAATGTCCACTTTCGTGAAGGCGACCTCGTGCTCCGGCTCATCCAAGATACCAAAAACATGCACAAGTTGTCATCACCGTGGGAAGGACCATTCATTGTCAGCAAAACGCTCATCAACGATGCCTACTACCTCATCGACGCTCGCGAGCACAAGAAGGACACGATGGACAAGGAAGGCGATGAAACGGAAAGGCCATGGAACGCGGCACTCTTGCGTCGATTCTACACTTGAGAAAGTACAATGTATGTATCACCCATGCTATCAATAAAAGAAATGAGAATGATGAACACATGAGCAGTTTTTCGCAACTTTTTCCGCATTCTTCTTTCCGGCTCTTCCGGCAGCCGGCAAGCTTGCCTTTAGCGGCCGTGTAGCGTGACTAACCCCTAAACGGCTAACTCTTCGAATCCGGTTAAGGCCGGCAAGAGAACAAGCTGGAGGGGGCCAACAACGTGAAAAACGCATAAAGGGAAGTCCTGCCGGCTGAAATAACGTTCTTCTGCAAACTCGGCCAAGCCGGCAGTCGGCAACCGCTTCTCCGAATACGGATGAATAACTACACAATGCTAGACGGCTAACTCTTCGAATCCGGTTAAGGCCGGCAAGAGAATAAGCTGGAGGCGGAGTGTATGCGAAAGACGTAAGAAATAGAAGTCGTTACCGGCTGAGAAAACTCTGGCCTAACAAACCGGAACCTAGCGTTGTAGTAGTGTGCATGATCCCGCTAGACGGTGAAGTGCACACGAACGGCGTCAGGAAAGGCTACAGGCGAGTGTGAAATTGAGTTAAGCACAGTAAAAGTATACTCCATGATCATAACAGCAAACTAATCGCTTCGTCATTTCATTTCACGCGCGGAAACGCCGCCAACCGGCTTCGAGAGCCCAAGCCGGACACAGGCACGACAAACAGGAAATGAGAATTGCGCACAAGCAAAAGTACAGGAACAAGAGCAAGTAGCATTAAACATAAAGGGCGAGGCATTACAGATGAAGGCTAAACAACAAAGCAAAAGAGGGAAGTCCACAGGCGGACCTTCCCCGCACAACTACAAGGTCGAGCCGGCAGAGCTCCCTAAGCGGCAACCGTCGCCTTCCCGGATCCACCTATCTTCTTGCCGGCCCAGTGCTTGATGCAGAGGGTGCCGTCGAACACCTTCACGAAGAAGACGCCCTTGTCACGCCGGAGGCGGAAGCAGAGGATGAAGCCGGCTTCGAGCTCGTAGAAGTCGGCGAACTCGTCCCAACCCCTGACAAACTCCACCCGGTTGACAACAGCATTGCCCACCACCTGGGAGGTGAACCGGACGGTTGCGTCCCAGGGACCCTGGGAGGCACCCTCACGGAAGAGCCTGAACTTGAAGTGGCCAACGCCTGGCAGTGCGTCGGCGAAGGCGTCGGGAAGCCTCTGCACTGGCCCAGCAACCGGCGAGTGCAGGATCAAGAGAAACTCCCCGATGGGGAACACACCCCAAGGCGGACGCCGCGGATTCTCCAGGGAGTCGGAAGAGGCGGAGGACAGCTCCGCGCTCTCTTCCTCGCTGTCGGCGACGGCAGAGGGAGCGTACTTAGGAATCGGGTCGAAGCCCGGAGGTGGAAGAACAGGGGTGGCTTCCTCCTCGTCCGACGAGTCGTGAAGAACGAGGAGGGTTTTGCCACGAGCAGCGCCGATGCTAATGCCGCCACTGGCGGCACTCGCACTCCTCAAGCCTGCACGGCCGCCGCCCTTGCCGCGGCCAGCACTGCTACCGGCGGCAGCGGAGGCGACCGCTTTCCCCCGCCCTCGACCGCCGCTCTTGGGGGGACGACCGCGAGGACGCTTCGCCGGAGGCGCAGCGGCGGTCTCCTCGGCGGCAACATCCAAAGGCTCGGACTTCACCATGGCAGAGAAGCAAAGAAGCAAGACGAGGAAGGCGAAGAGGGAGCGAAGAAGCGCGAGTGAAGAAGAAGAAGGAAAACTGTGAAGCTTTATAACACAAACAAGGGACAACGTGGGAGACCCAACCGTCGCCCACGATCCCACGATCTACACGTGGCGACGAAACAGTTGACGGGACCCTTCAGTAACTGCAACCGGGTCCACGCGCGGAAGCCAAGGAGACAAGCCCAAGCCGGCAAAAAGATACCCGGGGGCTGCGCACCCGCCAAGGCGGCTGCCCAGACCCGGACGAAAATAAAAATCACCCCGAGTCATGGACTCGGGGGCTGCGAAGCCCAAGCCGGCAAAAGATACCCGGGGGCTGCGCACCCGCCAAGCGGCTGCCCAGACCCGGACGAAAATAAAAATCACCACGAGTCATGGACTCGGGGGCTGCGAAGCCCAAGCCGGCAAAAGATACCCGGGGGCTGCGCACCCGCCAAGCCGGCTGCCCAGACCCGGACGAAAATAAAAATCACCCCGAGTCACGGACTCGGGGGCTGCGAAGCCGTCAGCCGGCCAAAAGATACCCGGGGGCTGCGCACCCGCCAAGCCGGCTGCCCAGACCCGGACGAACATAAAAAACACCCCGAGTCACGGACTCGGGGGCTGCCAAGCCGCCAGCCGGCAAAAAGATTCCCGGGGGCTGAGCACCCGGCAAGCCGGCTGCTCAGACCCGGACGTATATCTAAAATCACCCCAAGTCACGCACTCGGGGGCTGCACGATATAACGACGACAGAAGACAAGCGATAAGCAGGAAACGTGAAATTTCGACCCGGCTAGATGCTCAAACCAGCCCAAAATTCGGGGGCTAGAGATGGTGATAATCATCACAAAAAACAAGCACGAATTGTAACACAGAGGCCCAGCAGTCACAGAGAAAACGACACTCACGATAACAGACCATGGCAGGAAGCAGAATAGCAAATTTTTACATGATGACCTTCAAAGGTGTCCAAGATAACAAGACGGTTAATGTGGCGGGACAATTAACGGCACAGAATAACAGTTACACCCGGCATTCCGGGGAGATGAACGAATCAAATGGTAGCGGCGTCAGTAGAGGCAGCAGTGTCGCCGGCTCCAGCATCTTCAGTTGGCTTCGGCATCGAGGACGGCTTGGCAGGTACCAGCGTCGTCAAGTCAACCGCCTCGGCAATCCGCTTGGAAGCCTCGGCAATTTCTGGACGCAAGTTCGCGAAGGACGTCCCGTCGCGGAAGCCGTCCATCAGCCTGCTCGTCTGCAGGCCAGGGTACCATGACTTCACCACGGCCAGGGCCATGTCGGTGCCTCCGCGCGCCGCCATCTCCACTTGATCATTGATGCCGGCAGGCGCTCCTTCGAGCCGGGCGCATAAGTCGTGGAGAGTAGCCGGCAAGGGAGTGTCCGGCCACAAATTCTCAAGCACGCCCTCAGCCGCTTCCTTTAGCCGCTTGAATTCCTGGCCGAATCGCAGAAGGCGGGAAGCGGTAGTCGGAGCAGACCCGGCAGCGGCACCAGAAGACTCCGGTCGAGAGTGAGCCGAGGCAGCATCTTGTTGGAGTTGCGCGTCCACCTCGGGATAGAGGCCTGCATTTCAAACCAGTAAGGCCGGGTAGAAGACCTAAAGCAAGAAACCAAGGAGAAAGAAGACCTCACTTACCGAGGATCAGCTCGTTTACGCCCTCAACCTCCTTGACCAAGCCGCTCACCAGCTGTTCATGCTCAAGCTCGCGCGCCTTGGCCTCCCGGACGATCTCGTCGTTATTCTCGACGGAAGCCTTCAGCAGATCCTTCAGCTTGGCCGCGTCCCCGCGGAGAGACTCAACCTCGCTCTGCTTCCGACGCTCGGCCTCCCGCAGTTTCGCCGCCTCCTCGCCCAGCCGGACGACCTCGAGGCGGCGCTCTTCTAATGCCTTCTCCGCCGCTTGGAGATCGGCCTTGGACGAGGTCAAGGCGGCGTCCTTTTCCTTCAGTTGCTTCTCCAAGCCGGCGCGGGAGGTGGAGTCACCTGTGGAGATCAAGTCACCGTCAAGCCAAGACATGCAAGAGAAAAAGGCAGAACGGCAAGACAAAGTGCAGAAGGAAGAAGGAAGCCAAACCTTTAGCCGCCTCAAGCTCCCGCTTGAGCAATGCCGTCTCCCTAGCCGCCGCGGCAAGGCCTTGCTCCATGGAGGAGCGGAGCAATGTTACGTTGGCCAAGTTCTCCCTGGCCACCCGCTCCGCCAGTTCGGCGAGGGGAAATTTTCCCGACGCATCGGGCCGAGCCGGCACCGGTCCGGAGTACGACGGAGAAGACACCAAGGTCGATTGGCGAGGGCCGGGGAGTGAAGCCGTCGCTTCCGCGATGGCCTTATCCTTGGCCGTCTCGGATACGATCAAAGAAGGAGTGGGGAAGGCGGTATACCCAGCCCCGGCGCCGGGCTGGGGAACCACCTGAAAAGCGCCCACTGGCGCCTCGGCGTCACCACCTGAAGCCGGAGGGTTGAAGTCGATCACAAGGGGAGCCGCCTCCACCAGCACTCGGCTGTCCGCCTCCGTCATCTTCGCCTCCGAAGGCGGATCAGCCGCCTGCGCCGCGGGGACCTCGGTGACGGGCACCGATGCCGACTCCTTTACCGCGACGACTGCCGTCTCCACTATAGGGAGCGGCGCCCTACGAAACAAGGAAGGCGTCACCATCGAGTGCAAGTTGCGAAGATTCCTACCACAAGACAAGGACTTACCCGACGCACGAGCCCAGCGCCTTGACCGTCCTCCTCTTCAAACGCTTTGGAGGGGGAGGGGGCACGGCGTCGGACGGGCGCTTCACGCCTCCGGAAGGCACATCGCCGCCTTTCGCCGGAACGACAGGGTCTTCGACCGGCCGCTCTGTGCGAGCCGGCACCACCTCGGCCCCGGCTGAGGCCTTTGCGGTATCGCCGGCCTCCGCGCCCGCTGCCGCCTTCTCCTCGGCCGCCTTGGCAGCCGCTGGCTGCTTTGCAGCCGCCTGGGCGTCCATCGACGCCCGGATCGAGTCCGCCTGCGCCAGCTCCGCGTAAATAGCCTTCTCCATATCCTCAATACCCGAGTCATAACCAAGAACAACAGGAGGGGAAAGATTAACCACCTGGGCGCGGGTCTTGCCGGCGGCGGGTTCTGCCCTCTCCGCGTCCGCCGCCTTCGTCCTCTCCTCGTCCTCCCTCGAGGCCAGCAGCTGCTCCACAGTAAAATCAGCATCAGATGCTCCCAAGGCTAAGACTGCCTGCGCCGTCCGAGCATAAAACTCCCTCTCCAAGTCATCCGGATTCGAATCGTAAATAAAATCACCACCTAAAGCAGGACCAATCACCTCGTTTTTGGCCCCACCAGTCTGGGCCTCCTCCTCCGCCATTTTGGCGTCGACCTCAGCCCGGACGTCGGCCATGATCTCGTTCTTCCGGCTGGCGACAGGCCGCCCGTGGTAGGCCGGGAAGACGTCGAAGCCCGCTTTTTGGCGGGAAGCACGCCTCGCTTCTCAAATGCGCCCTTCCGCTTGGGCGGCGCGGTATTCGCATCGACATCGGCGGCCGACTTCGACCGCCTCTCCTTCACGGACCGCCGAGGAAGAACCACCTTCTTCCGCGCCGCCGCCTCCAATTCCTTGGTCCGGCAGGTGGATATCGCCGGCTTGGAGGCTGGCACGGAGGAAGAACCCTCTGAGTCCGGTTCAGAGCCAGTGGAGAGGTCTACTACCACACGCACAACATCGTCAGCCTGCCCGGCGACCCCGGGCTCAGAAGACTTACCGCGGGACGACGAAACCGGAGGCGGATCGTCGCGCTCGAGATCCTCGTCCCTGTAGGCGGCCGAGTCGGAGTCGGCGCCGGTAGCAGGGGCCGGGCTCGTTGCAGTCCGGGTGGCGTCATCATCGCCCCCATCATCGCCGCCGGCATCAGCACCTCCTCCAGACGACTCGGTGGTGTCGCCGCGTGTTCCCGCGACGACACGGGCATCGCCGCCGGATTCGCCTCCAGCGGCAGTGTCCGCACCTCCATCCGCCGCCTGCTCCTCGGCGGCGCTCTCCTCCTCCAGCATGGCCGTCTGCGCCGCGGAAAGGGGACCCTGGACATCAGGCTCGAAGACTACTTCAAAATCTTCAACCATCTGGACCTCACAAAGCTACCCGGCAAGCCGGCTAGATCAGGCGGCAGCCGGAAAAGGAATCGAAAGCAGAATGAGAAGGGAAAAAGTTCACCTCAGGAGCTCGATCTGAGCGGTCGAAGGGATCGAGCCCGAAGTCCCAATCATCCTCGAGCTTGTCGGTGATGAGACGGGAAACCCACTCGCTTAATCCCTCTTGCGTCGGGATGTTCATGGAAGCTCGAGTGGGATCCCGGACGCCGGAATAGAAGCACATCTTGTGCGAGCGCTCCTGCAGCGGGAACATCCGCCTTGTTGTCCAGGCCATGGTCAGGTCCCTGGACGTCAAGCCGTCCGCCACCAGCTTCTCCAGGCGGGCGAACAAGGTGCCTTGCAGATTCTCGTCGACTGCCGGCTTCCGGCTCCAAGATCTGTCCGCCGGACGCGTATTGGCGAAGGCGGGGAGGTTGACCCGGTCAACCTCAGTAGCGTTCTTGACATAGAAGTATGTATTCTGCCACTTCTTGATGGATTCGGGCAGATGGATCTTGGGAAATGGCGTGCTCTTCGCGCTGATGGAGACGCCGCCGCAGTCCCGCTGCAGCCCAGCGGTCACCTGGGACCGCAAGAAGAAGAACATGCCGAATAGCTCCATACTGGGCCAAACGCCCAAATACGCTTCGCACAGCGTGACGAAGCAAGACAACTGCGTAATGCAGTTTGCCCCCAGATGGTGAGGCTGCAGCCCGTAAAAATGCAGAAACTCGTTGAAGAACGAGCTGACGGGGAGCCCCAATCCCCGCTCCACATGCGTGTAGAACATGACGAACTCGCCCGGTTTGGGCCTCGGCGAGATCTCTCCAGGGGGAGGGGCACGAGCCTCCACATCGCCGCTCTTCCCCATGGACCCATTCCGGTGAAGCTTCAGAAGGAACTTATTGTCAATGATGGAGCCCATCCAGGCGCCCGTGCCCGCCATTGAGGATCTGTTGCCCGTGGTGGAGGAAGCGGAAGCGAAAGTGGCGAGACGGAGAAATCGGCAAGAAGCAAGAGGAGCAAGAACTGGCGAAGAAGACGAAGCGGGAGAGGAACGAAAGTTCTGAACCTTCCCCCTCTTTTCCCCTTTAAAAGCGGGGCAGGCGGAACCGCACCGCTCCACGCGCCACGTGGGGCGCGGGCAGGCCGCACTGTCCGCAAACGATCCCACTAAACAGGCAGTTGCCACAGACGATCCAGTCCGTCGAAGACCGAAGCGACGTGCCCCTGACATCGGGCAGAGCACAACCGTCACGACCAAGCGGCGAAACGTGGCTGACGCATGCCACGACTCACGATTCCCAAGACATCCAGACTACCGGAGACCGGCTACCCCAAGCCGGACCAACCGCCTCCGGCCACCGTCACCTTATCCGGCAAACCTCAAGCCGGACGACTTCAACTACAGCGACAAACAAAACATTGAAGCTCGAGAAGTCTACCCGGCAGGCCGGCAAGACTCCACGATCTCGGGGGCTAGTGTCGGGGATATGAACCCCGGATACCCCTAAGAGGACCGTTTCTTCAAGAACTACATGGGCCGGCTACAGCGTGCCGCCTGAAGCCCGCCGGATGAAGCAAGCCGTTTCGCCTACCCGGAGGCGGACGGCCGGCTAGAGCAGCCGGCCTCTACCAACCGACCGGTCCGTACTGGTAGGCCCAGATCGTCCAGCCCCTGTCGGGCGTTACCGTTACAATGTAATGATGAGATAGCTCCAGCCGGCTCCAGAGTAGTGATGTCATAGGGGCAATCGTGTAATCTCCTTGTAAACCCAAAACCCTAGATGCTGCCTATATAAGGCGTGCATGGGCCTCCTGCGCGAGGCAAGCAAGTAGACTCACGTGAGACAGAGACAGAGAGCCATACGTAGATCATCGTCTTCCACCTCCAGCCGGCTAGACATCTCTAGCCGGCACCACCGCCATACAGCTCCAGGAGCAAACCTTGTAGCTCGATTTGTGATCAATCAATAAGAACAAGAAGAGCAGGACGTAGGGGTGTTACCTCCACGAGGAGGGCCCCGAACCTGGGTAACCGACGTGTGTTTGCATGTTTGTTGCTCAATCCCGCGCGAGCATCCGATCGTCGCCTGCCCCACACTCTTTTCCGTCTTTGATGGATATGTCGTGCTACCCACCACGACACTGCCCCAACCATCATTATTGTATGTTTAGTGTAGTCTAATTTTCAGTTAACCATGGACTGACCATCAATAGTCAAGCTTGGTTAAACATGTGCAACAATGGGCGTAAAACCAATGATATAGAAAATGCAACCGTGTGTGATAATTTCACAGCACACACGAGGAAACACAAAAAAATAAAACATGTGTAATTTTACATAAACTCGCACGATTCAATCATAAAAAATCGTGTACAATGTTATTGCACAGATTAAATTACGAAATAATGTGCGAGGTGTACCAATTACACACGACCTTTAAATATGTGCAATGTAGCACCAAATCATTCATCGATGAATGACGATTGTTCTGAAAATCGTGTGATGGATACAATTAATCATACGATACTATTGTCAGATCAATACGCGTGTGTAACACATGATAATAACCGGTGTGAAAGTTTCTTTGTTGTTTACTGCAAGTGTTGATACAATCATGTCCTAGCTCCATTTCGGTCAAATAAACAATTGCCTTTGTCGAATACTTCTAAATATTTTTTCTTCGAAAAAGGGTGTTTTATTATTCAAAACATTCGAGTATTACATCCGGCCTCTCTGCACAACTAAGATGCACACATACGTAACAAATTCGTAAACCAAAAGAAAGCTAAAAATGACAAAAAAAAGAAGTAAACTTGGTGAACGGTAGATCGTCTATATGGCGATGGAGGTTCAATCCGTAGATCATGCGGCAGCCTATTACACCGTGTTTTCTAACCGTTTAGACATCTTCATAAATAGATCTCGATTTTCTACACGTGGTCGGGATGGCCATGAACTGATCAAATTTATAAGAGAAAAAAAAATCACCGTTGAAAATCTTATCATGTCGGGATGGCCATGAAGAGCTTGCTTTCGATTTGCATAATTCTTTACAGGAAGAGACCTGCACAGCCACGTCGGCACAGGAAGAGACCTGCACAGCCACGTCGGCAGCACCAGACGGTGAGGTGTGTGTTGTTGCTTGCCGGCACTCATCAGCTCGAGTGCGGGATATGCTCCTATTTTCCTAGCTGAATGAGATATGCTCCTATTATTAGCAAAGAAGAACGAAACAATGTCTCCACACGTTCTTGTATCTTGCACTGCTGTCGATCAGCAGCAAGCAAAGGCAAGTGAACGTGTGGTGCACCCGGCCTGGGTTAGGTTGATCAACTATATGCCTATCCTTCGGCGCTTTGCCTACACGTACGTGTGAGAAACCCAGAACGTACCCAGCTTTGTGTTGGTCGGTTCCAACTTTACACGGAATCAAATCGAAAGCAAGCTCTTCATCTCCTTTCCGCATACGTGTAACGAACTGATCGAAGATTTATCGGCGTACGTACGTGCCACCTAGGGTTATCCCAAAGGGCTAAGAGGTTACTAAAACTGGCTATATATGCTCCAGTACGTGTAAGAATGATCGACACGACACCTTTAGAGATTGGATCTACACACGCGCGCGCGTGTAACACGTGGCAAGAATTGTCCTTGTAAAATTGATACTCCTACTAGATGTTTCGCATACATGCTTTTCCAACATCGATCGGCACGCATTTTCTCTCACCTGAATTTACTGAGCGCAATGCCATTTCGTGATACTCCTACACAATGTGACACTAAATTCCCTCAAAAAAAAAAAAATGTGACACTAAATTTTACGAAGAGTAGGTGGTCACCCAACTTATCATCCTTGCTCGTCATGGTCACCGTACATCGAAGAAATATACGATTTACAGTTTTCGATAGGATTTGTTGTTCCATCTACGATCGTCGGAGGCAGCAGATCACCGTGTTTACTGACGTGCCACTCAGTTGATCCCGCCTTTCACATCTCAGCTGTGTTTTATTTTACAGAAAAACTCGCAATTTTGTTATCCTTCATACACCCATATATATAAAAAAAGGAAAATCTCCCAAACACGTGCGGCTGGAGTTTGCTGCCACCTCCCTTCAATTCGGCCAACATCTCCTGTAAATATCAAGGTGGGTTTATACGAATAAGTTAATTCAATAATCTCCGATGCATTTTACTCATCTATCTAATGCACCACGAGTCTCGAGGGACCCATTATAGAATTTCGCAATCACGGGGTAGTATAATCTACACTCACGAAATATTGATGGATTTCTAACCAAAGGTAAGTAGGGACAAATCCGTACACTACAGGAATGAGGCCAAGTGCCGACGGCCGCCTGCTACGCCGACGGCAATTTGTCGGGGCCGTCGGCGTAGCTTCCTGGCGGGCCAGCCGGTCGAGGTGGCCGTCGGTACACCTTTGCCGTCGGCGTAAGATGGTTGTGCCAACGGCAAATCCGTCGGCATAGGTTCACAGGGCTACACCGACGGTAAAGCCGTCGGTATAGATATGATTTTCTTTCTATTTTTCATTTAATATGAAATAATTCATATCTTTAAATTCGTAAATCGAAGTTTAACAAATAAAATGTCTAAATCGATTAGAAAAATGAGAGGAATCTAAATATGACATCCATATAATATTTTTCACCATGCATATGACTTTTTGTAACATATTTTTGGTACTAGCTTACTTAAAAAGTCATATTTGGCACTTAAAAAATGGAAAATCATATATATGAAAATATTTTGGAAATTATTTATGGCACTTAAACAATGCACTTATAATGTGGTCTACTAGTTTCTATCTATTTGTATGTTCCTCTTTCGGTGAGCCGTTTTGGTAGCAGCTTCACAAAAAAGCCTGTTTTGGCACTAAAAATGAAAAATGGGTTTTTTATTCAACGAAAACCCTAAACCCCTTAGTCAATACTATTCTACAACCAAGATACACCAGTGTGTCAAATATTGCCTCATTCCGACATTTTTTGCTATGTTAGATGTAATACCCTAGCTTATTTCAGTCGAAAATCATACATCTTTATACCTCGTATCTCATTTCTGTGAAGGTTTTTTATAAAAACCTCCATAACTCATGTTTATAATTTTTTCCAGGTGGTAGGTCAAATAAAAGGATGCCATATGAAGGATTTCAATTTTTTTGATTTTTTTTGAATTATTTATGTCTAATCCTAGCCCAAAACCGAGACCGTAAACCCAAACGATAAATCTAAACCTAACCGTAACTTCGATACAGCAAAATCCCGTCAAAGATCTCTAAAGAAAGTATACATTGTGGATCTAAAAGTGATTTTTTTCAAAAAATCATGACCAAACTATGCGGCACTCGTAGTTCAAATCAGATCCACTTTCAACGAAATCGACAAGAACTTATCTGAAATATTTGAAACACCTAAGTATGTTTTTATATCAAAACCCAGGGTTAAATGCACTAATAAGTTGGTCTACTATTTTCTATCTATTTGGATGTTCCTCTTTCGGTGAGCCGTTTTGGTAGCTGCTTCACAAAAAAGCCTGTTTTGACACTAAAAAAATGAAAAATGGGTTTTTATTCAACAAAAACCCTAAACCCCTTAGTCAATACTATTATACAACCAAGATACACCAGTGTGTCAAATATTGGCTCATTCCGACATTTTTTGCTATGTTA
Source organism: Puccinellia tenuiflora (assembly GCA_012064385.1). NCBI lineage: Eukaryota > Viridiplantae > Streptophyta > Magnoliopsida > Poales > Poaceae > Puccinellia > Puccinellia tenuiflora. The sequence continues at coordinate 49,018 of QRDG01001266.1, forward strand.
AATGTCATACCCTACCTTATTTCAGTCGAAAACCATATATCTTTATACCTCGTAGCTCATTTCTGTGAAGATTTTTTATAAAACCCTCCATAACTCATGTTTATAATTTTTTCCAGGTGGTAGGTCAAATAAAAGGATGTCATGTGAAGGTTTTCCATTTTTTTGATTTTTTTTGAATTATTTATGTCTAACCCTAGCCCAAAACCGAGACCGTAAACCCTAACGATAAACCTAAACCTAACCGTAACTTCGATCCAGCAAAAATCGTCAAAGATCTCTAAATAAAGTATACATTGTGGATCTAAAAGTGATTTTTTCAAAAAATCATGACCAAACTATGCGGCACTCGTAGTTCAAATCAGACCCACTTCCACCGAAATCGGCAGGAACTTATCTGAAATATTTGAAACACCTAAGTATGTTTTTATATTGAAACCCCAGGTTAAATGCACCTATAAGATGGTCTACTATTTTCTATCTATTTGGATGTTCCTATTTCGGTGAGCCGTTTTGGTAGCTACTTCACAAAAAAAGCCTGTTTTGACATTAAAAAAATGAAAAATAGGTTTTTTATTCAACGAAGACCCTAAACCCTTTAGTCAATACTATTCTACAACCAAGATACACCAGTGTGTCAAATATTGCCTCATTCCGACATTTTTTTGCTATGTTAAATGTCATACCCTAGCTTATTTCAGTCGAAAACCATACATCTTTATATCTCGTATCTCATTTCTGTGAAGGTTTATTATAAAACCCTCCATAACTCATGTTTATATTTTTCCAGGTGGTAGGTAAAATAAAAGGATGCCATGTGAAGGTTTTCCATTTTTTTGATTTTTTTGAATTAGTTATGTCTAACCCTAGCCCGGAACCGAGACCGTAAACCCTAACGATAAAGCTAAACCTAACCGTAACTTCGATCCAGCAAAAACCGTCAAAGATCTCTAAAGAAAGTATATATTGTGGATGTAAAAGTGATTTTTTCAAAAAATTATGACCAAACTATGCGGCACTCGTAGTTCAAATCAGACCCATTTCTAGCGAAATCGACATAAACTTATTTAAAATGTTTGAAATACCTACTTATGTTTTTATATCCAAAGGTTTTTGTGATGCAAAAGATGATATGGATGAAATATTTGAATTCCTCTCATTTTTCTAATCAATTTAGGTATTTTATTTGTCAAATTTCGATTTACAGATTTAAAGATATGAATTATTCCATATTAAATGTAAAAAGGAAAAAAAATAAAGTAAATTTCATTTTATTGTTATTTATTCGAAATATAGTATTACATAATCATTGTTACTTTACTGAAACAAATTTTTAAAATTTAAACAATGAAAAGTGTAACATCGTAACCGAATGGTTAATATGATTGATATGGTACTAATATCATTAAGTACTAATTTCTCATTTGGAAGATAGGTTGAAAGGAACTCAAAAGTTAAGCGTGCTCGGGCGGAGGATGGGTGATCGACTGGGAAGTTTGACTAGGGTAAGTACTTTGACCTATAATAATTAAGTGTGTAATTAAAGATTAAGTATGTGACTAAGTCGAAAATTTTGAAATACAAATAAAAAGAAAAATTAAAAATAATTGGAAAACCTAAGCCGACGGCTTTGCCGTCGACGTATGGGGAGCTATGCCGACGGCAAAACCGACGATATCTGCTACGCCGACGGTATATTTACCTATGCCTACGGGTACTGCGCCGACGGCAAATGGTGCTAGGCCGACGGCAAAAGGCCGTCGGCACCTCCTGTAGTGGTAGCCGCAGAAACAAACACACATGGTGCAATGTTTTTCCTTGGTCGATCGATCAGGAACGACAAGGAGGCACGAGGTAAACTGGTCCAGCGATTGAAGCAAAGGAGACAGGCCACCAAAACCGTGTGTCCCAACATGCATGCATGACAACGGAAACCGCAACAGACAGTACTCGAACACGTTCGACGTTCAGTAGGTCGAGCTAGCTAGCAAAGATTCTTGCCGACGTGAAACACGTACTGCCGCAAAGTATTGGTGGACGGACGCGGATTTGACGTGAGAGAAGGCACAGGGCATCTGGACGGCAGGGTGCCGCTGTCTGTCCTGTCCATGGTCTTGGCGCCGCCTGTGTGCTTTTGACTTGGTTGGCAATGGGAGGCCAACAAACCACCAACCGGCGGCATTATTCGAGGTGCGCGCCATGTGATGCGCATGCACGAGAAGAGGCATCTCTATCTCTTTCTTCTTGTCCTTTGACATTGACACACACACACCGATCCATCATCTGTCTAAAAGTCTAAACATTGTCTCCCCTTTCCTTCGTTCTGGGTAATCGAATCCAGGCGGGAACGGCCTTGGTGGTTCAAAGCTGAGAATGTCTTGTTTGTTTTTTCTGGGGGAGATAGGCTGGCCTTCAGCTCGGTTTCCTTATGGCAACGGGCCGTTATGGTCCATCTAGCAATTTTGAGGACGGCCCTTCTCAGCCCAATGTCCTCGTACCTTTTTTCCTTTCCTGCTCTCATCTAGCAACGACGGTGCATGCTTTGCTATTGCTCTGCATATTGGCCCGTACTCATGACAGGGGGACGTGGTACGTGACAACGGAATTCCACGTACTCGTGTCTCATCTCCATCCAAGGTAGATCATCATATATAGGGACGACATTAATGGAGGCCAAGATGGAGATGTGCCGCCACTTCTGCCGCGACCTGGGCGCCGTGACCGTCCATCTCTCTCCCGCCGGCGACACAACTTGTGCCGTTCGGATTGGTCGTGGAGGGCGTTCTTGCAGGTGGGGGCCAACCGGAACCACCCGGCGGCACATGTGACCGGCGAGGCTGGTCCGGAGCCCGAGCTGTCGGACAGCTTCCCGCCGGCGATGCTGGTGGTTGGCGGGCGCGACCCGCTGCACGACTGGCAGCGGCGGTACGCCGCCATGCTGCGCCGGAAGAGGAAAACTGTGCGAGTGGTGGAGTTCCCGGATGCCATGCACACGTTCTACATGTTCCCGGGGCTACCCGACGCCGACAAGCTCGAGAAGGATGTCAAAAGCTTCATGCAAACCAATATGGCTGCGTCAGTTGGCATGTATATACGCGTCGCCGGTGATTTCCATTTATAGTATTGTACTAGAAAGATACCCGCCCGGTTGCAGTGGGGAAGTTTAAAAAATATATACGGAGTAGTATAAAAGAAGATATTTGATATGCATGAAATGATTTTTTTTAAAATATGGAGAATTTGATTAATTAGCCACAATAGTCGAAATTCTAAATTTAATTACTATGCAATGTTCGTATATTTAACTGCTAAAATTTAATGATCTGATAAATTGTACTGCTAAAATAATTTATAATGTGAATAGATGAATATCATTAATAAATATGGAATAACATGAATAAATAAATGTCTCAAATAGTAGATGATATGGTGATGACATGGATAAATAAAAGGCACAAATAGTCAATGATGTGGACACCTTAAATGTAGAGATAGAACACTTTAGTGTGTGTTGGTGGGATTTTGTTTTATAAGAAGTATAGATAGGAGGAAAATACATATTTGATTGTTCGTACTTCTGTAGTATACTCGTAGTAAATTTGATTTGATATATCGCAGTGCTTTTGGTCGTGTTTGTTTTGGAATTTGTAAATATTGTGCTTTGTAGAGGATGGATATGTGAAATTGTGACTATTATAGGGTAACAATTATGAAAATTGCTTTTGCCAGAAACGAAAATCGCGTCGCCGCCGACATATTGACACTTTGTCGAGTGTTAGAACACAGGTGCTCGGAAAAGGGCTCTATATAACGAGTTTGCGTAAAACGTACTTTGGAGATAGGAAAGACTCGATAAAGACCTTCTGTACTCGACAAGCACTTCATCACTATTGGATACCAGGTTCAAACAGCTCAGACCGTAGTGTCCTCAGCTCATGATATCATGCTTTGTTCTGTGTCAAAACATGCAAATCACCTTTTCTAACTAAAGAAGACCACATTTCGTATTATTGGACATCTGCTACAATACACAATACTTGGGTATGTCTGTCATCTCAACATTCCTTCGCACACACAAAAGTAGCTTGCAAGGCATGCCATCATCCGACAATTGCATTTGATAACGAAATCAAACACTAGACATGTGTAATCAACATTGAATGCTCTTCTAGGTAAGATATTTGGAATCAAACTATATATGCCTTGTAGGGTTACCATCCAAAATCACCGGTTATTCGTTCTTATTGTTCGCGGCAAGTTGTCGCTATTGCGGTCTTAAAAACCTTGGTTGGCGTGGATGTTTGTAGGCGTCCCTGTCTTTTTCTACCTGTTTAGTGAATTTTTAAACCTCCGGCGACCGCCGAACAATCGAAGAAAGAAGATGACTAGTATGGTTTTGAGTGTATTTTTGTTTTGTATGGCCGTGTGATCCTTATAACACAAATAAATCGTCGGAAATTTCCACCACAGTTGTTTAGGGTAGATATGGGAACACGAAAAATCAAATTTGAGGCCCTACAAAAATTTCCCTCAAAAAGTTTGCTTGCTCTCTATTTTCCCACCAACAATTTTAAGTTATTTTTCTACAGAAATTAGATTGAGCACGGGAAAAAGGGGATAGATTTTTTTTTCTTAATTATTTGCCGAGAAGCATTTCAGAACTTCAGTTAACCGAGTTTTTTTGTTTTGTTTTGCCGTCGGCAAACTGCCTTGTTTGCTTAAGCGGGTACTTGACAAACTATTTGATGCTCGGCAGTCGGTATACTCCTCGTTTATGGCAGTGTATTGTGTATATAACACGAGATTTCAATTGCATGGATGAGAAGCGAAGGGATACATGATGCACTCCTGCAGCGCAATAACCAGGTATGTTGCCCGCAGACTGGACCACTAATATAAGAATAGGGAGTAAAATAGACGAAGATAAATCCTCGAATTCTGAGCACGAGAGTAAGACAATTGCATGAAGGTTCTTGGCACATAACTGAAATAACAACAAATTAACATTGCCAACAGATGCACCACACGCACCCCGCGAGTGAGGCAAGCATCAGTCGTCGTCGCTATCATCTGCCTCGTCACTGTCAACGGAGCCCGACTCGTCGCTATCATCTGCCTCGTCGTCACTGTCAACCGAGTCGGACTCCTCGCTAAGATCTGCCGCTTCGTTACTGTCATCCGAATCCGACTTGTCGCTAAGATCTTCCGCGGCGTCGTAGCTCTCGTCGTCACTGAGCATCGCGTCTTTGTCCGACTCCTCGTCCTCGTCTCCCTCGACATCAATCGTCATCCTGAGGTCGACGTCCTTATCTCTGGGAACAACGCAGAAGTAATCCGTCGGTAGACCGTCCGCCAGAGACGAGGTCCCGACGGCCAGCGTCGCAACAGTGTGGCCGGCGAACCCCAAGAACCCCACGCGGCACCCGAACGTGCACCGCGGAGGATTAGGCTGGACGCAGACGAGCGACACCCCGTTCATCGGGCACTCCGGCAACGGCAACGCCACCACGTTGAGCAGGAAGATCCGGTCGCCTTCCTCAGCGCGGAGGACGTGGAGCCCGGCTTGACGACCTTGATGTCGAACAGCGTGTAGTACTTGAAGCTCGTCGCCGGCCACTTGTGCAGGGCCGTGAGATGGTCCGCGAGCGCCGCCTTTGGCCCGGCGAAGCCGCAGCCGGGCTGCGGGCAGAAGCACAGCCCGTTCGGGCAGTTCTTCTTCCGGTGCTCTTCCGCCTCACGGTAGGCGACCTTCTTGTCGCATCCGCGGTTGCAGGGGACGATGATCTTGTCGAGCATGGCGTCCATCGCGGAGCACGGCTCCATGGCGGTTCCCGAGCACACGACGCACTTGATGGTCCCCGAGGTCTTGTCGCCGCCGCAAGCCGAGCAGATGAAGTACGCATGCCCCAAGCAACACTACAAAGAAATCAAACACTGTGAGAAAATTATCCATGGTATTGCTATTTTACAAGCGTCGATCAACACGCATGCAGCAGAGAGTGTTTTCAGGTAACCTGGTAGACGGGAGGCGTGAGTGGCTTGGAGCAGACGCGGCAGTCGAAGGCCGCCATGAAATCCAGCTTCTTGTTTGAGCTAACCGACATCCATGGCCGGTAAAACTGGATGTCTCTAGTAGCTTGCTCTGAGATGACTGGCTGCGTGGAATATATAGAGGTGGTGGAAGTGTGGAACCGTTCGAGGAAGCTGCCAGCATTTCGATTCGACTTCCACCGTAGTGGCGGCGCACATGCCAGAGGGAAGAGGCTAATAACACCACATCAGTACCGAGGAGGCGAGGAGTATGGTGAGGAGGAACCTTTAATTTTGCGTTCATAGATATTCATACGGCTGGATTGAGATAAATCAGATTTAAGTTTGACCCGTTGCCAGCCCATGCGTCTCTGAAATTTATTGTGTACGCTTTTCTCACCTTCTCAGGGCATATGCAGTACTCCCTCCGTGTAGGTTTATTGGGCTCCCTGTGAAAATCTATTTGTCCCAAAACTCCAATGAAATAAAGCTTATAAACATTAATTATGTCATAATTAATGAGTGATTAAAACAATGCATGCACTCCCTCCTCAAAATATACTCCCTCCGTCTAGGTTTATTGGGCTCCCTGTGAAAATCTAGTTGTCCCAAAACTCTAATGAAATAAGGCTTGTAAACATTAATTATGTCCTAATTAATGAGCGATTAAAGCAATGCATGCACTCCCTCCTCAAAATATAGCCTATGTATGCTCTTGCATGTGGTGTGTTTGGCATTCTCTAATTAATTGACACAATTAACGAGAGAAAATGTGAGATTTTAGAGGTCCCTCTTCCACCTATAGATGTTTGCCTTGGTCGCGATGCAGCTCATTAGGAGCCCAATATACCTAGACGGAGGGAGTAGCCTATGCATGCTCTTGCATGTGGTGTGTTTGGCATTCTCTAATTAATTGCCACAATTAACGAGAGAAAATGAGAGATTTTAGAGGTCCCTCTTCCACCTATAGATGTTTGCCTTGGTCGCGATGCATCTCATTAGGAGCCCAATATACCTAGACGGAGGGAGTATATTGTATATTTCTTTTCGACCGCACGTGCAATTTAGTCTACGAGTTGTTCAAGTTTGACACCCGTCTTCAAGAATCCATCTACTCCGGCGGCGGCCTTGTGCGGCGCGCGACGGCTGAAGGTTGATGGTGGCGAGCGCGGGAGGGCCCGATCTTGACCTAGATGGGTCGGGCGGGCCATGGCCGCTTCGAGCAGCCACTCCGGAACACAATGGCGGAGGACCTTAGGGCAACTCCAACGCGCCGACCCAAACGGACCTATTTTTTGTCCGTTTTTCATCTGTTTGGGTCGGCAAACGGACAGTGGTCCGTCCATGCATGTCCGGCCTTTTTTCTGGCCACTGCACCCAACGGGCCAACCCATTTCGTCCGCCCCAGTTTTTTTTCTTCAAATCTAACATTACATTTCATAGCCAAATCTAAAAGATTACATAATTTTGAGGATACATATTACATAAAAACATAATTTTCATCTACTTCATTAAACTACAGGAAGACTTCACGTGCCGGCGATGGATGTCCCAGGTTTCTTAACAAAATTGGCCGCATGTTGGCGGCGCTCCGGGAACGGACTTGCTGGCTCCTCCGGCCTAGTGGCCGGCGTCGGGAACGGACTTGCTCGCTCTTCCTGCCAGGTGAAGAGCGCAGGGGCCTGTCCTGGCGACTCCCCTTGCGCTTCCCGTTTAGTGGTAGGCTTACTTACCGGCGCCGGTGATTTTAACAAAATTGGCCGCGCGTAGGCGGCACCACCGGATGTGGATCTTCAGTGGCAGCTGTCGGTCCCCTCTTCGGGAGAGGAGGCGACGCCATCGCGGTAGCGTTTGCGGCGGGCATAGATGAGCGACTCTTTGGTCGCCCGCTCCAAGTCCGCCCCTTCTTGCTTGCCGAGCTCCTTCTGTCGGGCACGTTCGGCACGGAACGAGTCCAACGAGCGCCGAACGGCCAGCTGCACCTCCTCGTCCCCTCCACCACCTCGACCGGCGCATCGTCCTCGTCGTCGTCATCCACATCGACGACCTCGACCACTCTGGGGGCGGTGGCGCTCGCAGCGGAGTGGGCTGTGGCGCTCCCAGCTGGGGCGTCGGAACCCGCCGCAACGCCCGCCGCATACGCATCCCCCTCGGGGTCGGGGGCTTCGGAGTACGCCGCCTCCATAGCCCTCCTTGCCTCCTCCGGCAGCCTTTCTGGAGCCCGGCAGGACGGCATGCCGACCCACGCCGGGCTCGTGGCCATGCGCCGCGAGAAAGAGCCACGGTGGCGCCCTTGCGCGCTCCGGCGCGCTCGCTCAGGCGGGTGGGGGAGGTGGTTGATCCATCCAGGCGGGTGGGGGAGGTGGGGATGTGTGGTCGGGGATGTGTGGTCGCCGTCGCTGGGGAAGGGTTTGCGGCCGGGGGGAGAGGGGCTAGGGTTTGTGAACCTAGGGTTTGGCTCACCGACGGCCATATAAAGCCCTTTCCCGCCTCATTTAAGACGGTGGTTGGCCGCTCGGTGCTACTGACAGCCGGACCAGGGGGTGAAGCGGTGCGGACTCCGCGCGGCGTCCAGACGCGTCCGTGCCGACGTAAACCCGGCTCAAATTTGGGCTGGAAATGGGTCGCCGCGGACGAAAAAACGGACGTCGGTCCGTTTACGTCGGCGCGTTGGCCCTGGTTTCGACCCAAAAGGTCCGAAACGAAGCAAAACGGATCAAATGGGTCGGCGCGTTGGAGTTGCCCTAATATGGCAAGGTGTGGCATCTACCGTACCTAAATGTTGTTGCGAGTGACTTTACCTCCTCATTTCTACCTAGCCGCGTATAAGTCTCCTCGTAGCTGGTAGGAACACCTTAGGATTTAGCGCTTTGTTGCGTATTTATTTAACCAAATAAATTTGTAAATTAATGCAGTGCAAAACTCCTCACTCGGATCTTGATGTTTTTGGTTGGTCCATTTGGAAAGCTATTTATAAAGATGTCTAGCAACCAAGACCCAAGAACTTCACTTCGCCATTTTTTCAGACTGACAAGCTCAGCTCGCATAGGAATCTCGTAACAAGCACGTATCAGCTTCACTAAGAAAGCCGAGTGAGCCTTCGGCAAAGGGAGAGTTTGGCTCGTAAACATGAGCGCACCGCATACATGATTAGGAGCAGCGTAGCACCACCTTTACCATTTCCCAATAACGCGCGCTCCCGACGCTTCCGTTCTTCTTCCTCTTCTCCGTTGTGGCACACCTCGCTTCGTCAGTGCTGCTACGAGGATTATTTGTCCATTAATTCGTTATCATGCAACATACTGTGCCATTATTTAGCCCTAGCTAGCATGCTCGTTCTTTGCACAAAACATAACACGGAAAAACGAGTGTGGCCCTGTTTGTTTGAACATATATTTATAGAATTGTTGCATTAGCCATCTAGACCAAAAATCCGTACTGGTGGAAAGGGGATAGGCAATATATTTATATACAACACTCCACCTCACGTCTATGCTATTTTAGTCCTTAGCATGGGATAGGAGCGGGCCGCAGGATCTTTTTTTTTCCTTTTTCTTTTTCCACGTGAGCGGGATCTCGAACTCGAGACCTCTTGGCTCTGATATCATATAGAATTCTGTACTAGCCATCTAGACCAAAAGTCCGAACTGATGAAAAGGGGCTAGGCAATATATTTATATTCAACACTCCCCCTCACGTCTAGACTATTTTAGTACTTTGCGTGGGATAAGAGCGGGCCGCAGGATCCTTTTTTTCTTTTTTTTAAATCCGCGTGAGCGGGGTCTCGAACTCGAGACCTCTTGGCTCTGATACCATATAGAATTGTTGCATTAGCCATCTAGACCAAAAGTCCGAACTGATGTAAAGGGGCTAGGCAATATATTTATATTCAACAATATTTGGTTTTTGGATTTTGGCTTATAAACCACAAAAACATCTAAATAGGTGCTTTTTTTTATTTTTGGCTTTTGGCTTATACAATCATACAACAATGTCCAATCAAAAGCTAAATACCAAAGCCAAAGCCAAAGCACTTATTTAGATGCTTTTGAGACTTATAAGCCAAAGTGTGAAAAGCTACTCCCTCCGATCCGGAATATATGTCGTGGCTTGCATATATATTTTGTACTAGCAAAGCACATTCTCCACGACGGTTCTTTTGACTTATATCTGGTTGGGCATATATTTGGTTTTTGGATTTTGGCTTATAAGCAAAAAAAAAAAAAACTAAATACGTGCTTTTTATTTTGGCTTTTGGCTTATACAATCATAAAACAATGTCTAGTCAAAAGCCAAAAGCCAAAACCAAAACGGAAATCCATTTCGGGTCATGGGTGCATCTGCACCCATGACCCAAAATAACCATTTTCCAAATGTCAAAAAATTCCAAAAATAAATATGGAGATAGTTCAACATATTTCATGTTAGCACAAAAAAATCCGTGGTGAAAAGACATTTTGTGCGACCTGTGCAAAAAAGACAAATCCGGATTGCTACAAAAGACTTTTGTACGAGACATGGTTTTGTCTTTTTTGCACAGGTCACACAAAATGTCTTTTCACAGCGAAATTTTTTGTGCTAGCACTAAAAATGTTGATGCATATCCGAATTTTTTTTCGGAATTTTTTGACACATTGAAAAAAAAACTAAAAATGTTTTACCTAACAGGTGCAGATGCACCTACGACTCAAAACGCCGCCTCTAAACCAAAAGCACTTATTTAGATGCTTTTGTGCCTTATAAGTCAAAGTGTGAAAAGCTACTCCCTCCGATCCCAAATATATATGTCATGACTGGCATACCTATTTTGTATAGCGAAGCACATTCTCCACGACAGTTTTTGTGGACCGGAGGTAGTAGAAAAAGTCCAGCCAAACAGCCCCACATGTGTCACGCGCACTCGTTGCAAGTTTGGAACGCGTACCGATCGATTGGTTTTGGTGCAGGTGCACGTTCATGGTAAGCGTCCGTCAGGGTAAAAATCACATCAGCTTACCAATTTCGGCATGCAGAGACCACAGAGAGGTCGTTGTCTTTCCTACATACACTGTTCAGAGAAGAGACGCAGGCCTCGCTCATTTCACGAGTTTGGAAAAGGTGATCGCAAGAATTCACCTCTAGCTAGCTTGTAGTAGTACATCGCTAGCTGGCCGGTGCATTGTCCAGTTCCTTGCCCCTCCTCCCCGGCCACTTCAGACTTTCAGAGTGCAAACGCGCGACAGCTAGCAATGGCGTTGCCAGCGATCTCGTGGCTACTCCTCTCCCTCCTCCTCGTCCCGTGCACGTGCGAGACGCCAATGGCGGGCAACTTGCTCAAGTGCTTCGACCAGACGACGGCACTCACAAATGGCACAGAGTTCCGCGCCAGCCTGCTCCCGCTCCTCGCCGCGCTCCCCTCCGCCGCCGCGCCCACGGGCTTCGCCGCCCTGCGGTCCGGCTCCGACTCCAACCGCGCGGCGTTCGTCCGGGGCCTCTGCTTCGCCGGCTTCGAAGCGCCGTCCGAGTGCCTCCTGTGCCTCTCCGCCGCCGCCGGGAACCTCACCGCCGGCTGCGGAGCCACGACCCGGCGCGCGGGCATTTGGACGCGCGGCTGCTTCGTGGCGTACGCCGACACCGACGCCTCCTCGCCCAGCGAGGACGCCTACCGCGAGCGCATCCTCCTCTGGCGCTCGGGCCACGACGCCGACACCGCGTTCTACTACGACCACCTGCACCACATGCTCGTCGCCATGGCGCAGGCCGTGGCGCGGCGCGCGGCTGCGGAGATCTCCCCCAGGGCTCGGATGCTGTCCAAGGCGGACGCGAGCACCGTGACGTCGGCGGCGACAGGGAACTCCTCCTACCACGCGAGCAACTTCACGTCGGCGGTGAAGAGCAAGGTGTGGGTGGTGGCGCAGTGCGCGAGGGACGGCGCGGCGGCGGACTGCGCCCGGTGCCTCGAGGATTCTGCGCGAGCCGTGGACTGGGACCTCGACGCCGACGCCCACGGCCTCGTCGCCGCCGTGGTGGGCTTCAACTGCTACCTGCGCTTCGAGGTCACCACTTTCGCCGTGGTGTGGTTGCCACACCGTCCGATTAACTGTGAGTATAATGTGCATCGATGGATCTCGATCTCTCTTCACGTTACAAACCCGGCTCCTGAGCGTCCAGATCCCTGCTGCTGGCATATGGAGATCCTTCTCATATTGCAACCAAGTCCCCGAACTAAATTATGTTCACATTAGAAGGTCCCTTCCATTTCACAACATAGACCTTATATTTTTCTTAGAATTCCAGACCAATTAGATCTGTTACAAAGAATTAATCATGTCAATTATGTTTAGTTTGGATCTGTTAGTACAAATTAGATCTGTTACAAAGAAAAATACCTATCTAAAAAAAATCCACACTGTATGCATCCACAAATTCGGATCGAAAATCATACGAAATGCATCATGTATTCGTACAGAAATTCGCATCTCAAAAAAGAGAGAGAAAATGGACCATGGATTCATAAACAGATTTGGATCTCAACGAAGGAAAAATGGACCATGAACACGCGATTCCAGCAAAGGATGCCAGAGCGGTGCTCATGTGGTCCAGATCCAATGAGTTGGTCGGCAGAAGGGGTCTCGGATGTCAAAGAGGACGGATGATGCGGTGGTTCTGGATTGACGACGGCCTCCTGTGCCTCCACCTCTCCAGGTCCTCGCCTCCGGCTTCCACTTGGCTCTGGGTTGCGAGCCGCCAGCCAAGATGTGAGTTGCCTCGCCGGCGGCGTGGGAGCTAGGGCGCCGGAGGTTGGGTGTGGGGCGCGGAGCTGGATGCAGACTCGGGGGAAGGGAGACGGTGGCCTGGATGAGGTCGAGGGATGGAGATAAGATGACGGGAAGGGAAGGGGAGGGGATGGGGCTGACTTCTGTGGCCTCGCCGGCTCGGCCGTACCCTACAGACCCCGAGCCAGCGGTGGTTGGCCGCCACAGGTCGTCGACAAGCTCGCTCCTATTAGCGGCGGCGCCTGACCGATGGTGGCGAGGAAGCCGCGGCCGTAGTGAAGCTGAGCGGCGCTGGTCGGCGACGTGTGGTGCAGGGGCGCTGGTCGGCGACGGCGGCAAGGCAGCGCTTTTCGCGGGAGGCGGGATTGAGGTGGAGTGGTGGTGCAGATGAGGGAATGGGAGGCATCGAGATGCGGTTGAAGAAGGAAGATGGACATGTCCACTTTCGCTGCGTATAGGGAAAGAAAATGCACAATGCACAGGCTGTTTCTTGCAAAACTTACTAGTGCGAATCTCCAACGCGAACTTAAGGGTTTAGATAAGACCGGAACGCGCGAGGGCGGGTGGAAAAACCGCGTTGGGAACTGATACAGTATTTTGCTCTCTTTTTTTCTACAACAGATCCCGTATCAATATTTCCCTTTCTACTAATAATGCTAATGCTAGCACTTCTAATTCAGAATGACCAGGTACGTACGTACGTTAATTCCTAGCTAGTTAGTCTAACTAGAAATGATTTTCTTCTCCTAGATACATTGCAGTCGTTGATCGTTTAGTATGCTTTGGCCTAAATGTTCTTACATATACTTCGGTTTGTTGTTTCAGTTAGTCGTGAATTTCGTAAGTTGTACAGTAGCTAGCAGTTAATCGATTAACTAAGCCGGCATGTATGAATTCCAATCCTTGTGTGAAGTGTGAACCTCTGAAGAAGATCGCCTGTTGCATGCACATGATCATCCATAATCACACCATTGAACCAGGCATCACACGTTTATAAAAAGATTCTTTCATGTAAAAACCATAATCACACCATTGAACATATAATGATTTGTTCCTAGAAGTGTTTGGTTGATCGCTTTATTTATTACATTGCCATTATCTATTATCATATATCGTCTTTATTTTTTTCTCACATATTTCCCTCACAAAAGTACGTAGCAACCAAAAGTTTATGTGTCAACATCCTTGTCTACGACATGCAAATATAGTGGTTTTACGATGGTGGTTAATGGTAGTCAAGGGGGGAAATACCATGCTGAGTGATTTAGCAACGACTTCCTCCATTTTCTACAGACGCTATAGCGGCAACCAAATCAAATGGATTACCGCAAAATAAAAATGGCAGGTATAGCCCTGAATAAATTATTTTATCATATAAAATATTGTCCAGAAGAACAATACATGCATAAACCATTCACTACAACGGTATTTCAATCATAGGAAGAACACACACTATCAATTGAAAAGTGGGTGTCAATGTTCATGCAATTAAAAGGGTGTGGAATCACGATCGAGCTCATTCTGGTGGAGATTGGGGAATCACAGATTATTTCCTGGATGAAAATGAAGAGTGGTTCTGGGCCTAAAGTTGAGTGTGCTTCATTTAATTTCATCCAAGAAAAATAGCGACGTTATATATAAAGAGCATCATTTAGTTTGCTACTATTTTGCTATGAGCGGCCGTAGTGAGTAAAATGTTTAAACCTAGCGTGACTATTTTTGTCTCGCCAGTAGTAATCCATATATTCGAGACTGCCCGACACATCAAAATAGGTTTTTTCAAACAACGTTGCTGCTGCCAATTCTTTCGTAAGCTAGCTCTATTGGTTTCTTCTCTAGTTATTCTGTCAGTTTGATCGGCTCATGCACCCTAATATGTTTTCCCGCTGGCCGGGAAACTCATGAAGCGTGAGAGACAGAGAGAGACACTACGCCAAGCAACTGCGAAAAAGGCTACACTACGCTGGCCAAACTTGGCAAGCTTGAAACTCCAATTCAAGTAACGCGAGCTGTGACCGCCACGGCCTGCACGCATCGTCCTATAAGACTCGACCATTCCGCAGATCAAAATAGTCGCAGTTAAGTTAACCTTTTTTTATTTTTATTTTTTTTTGGCAAAAACGGCAAAGTTAATCTTGATCGAACAACCATCGTTGCTGCATGCCAAGAGGCGTCACCTAGGGCAGTGCATGCCTAGAACCAGGAGGAGTGACAGAACCCTAAAGCAGGTTGCACAGTAAAAAACGTCCCATGCCGGCCACGGTCACAATTTAGGAAACTGCTTTTGTCGGACTCAGACACAAGCTCAGCTCGCAGAGGAAACTCGTAACAAGCACGTACGCGTCACTCAGAATTCGTGCAAGAGTGAGCCTTACAATTAAAGGGAGCCCGGCTCTAGTAATGACGCCTCGTCACCAGACCCCACCACCATCTCTCTAGCCTAGCATCAGGAGGAGTAACATCGGTGTCCCGCTGAACTCAGCTCCGCCATTATTTTGCGCTACAACCCCCCCCCCCGCGCGCCCACTCCTCCTCCTCCTCTTTTTATTAGGGAAAGGTGCATGCTCGTTCGCCGCACAAAACACAACACACGGACATTGGTTCTAGCTGGAGTCCAAGGTGCTGCAGTTCTTTCTCCCGGGCCGCTCGCGCGAGTGGCTCCGGAGGGCCAAAAACACCCTAGAAAAAATCCCCCTCAATCCTCCCTCTTTGCCTGTCGCTGCTGCCGGCATCGGCCGCGCCCGGTCGTCGAAGGCGGCGGGTGGGGGTGGGCGCGTCCCGGCGTACCTCCCTTGCGCGGGGGAGCGACTTCACTTGGACGGCGTGGGTGGTTTCGGTCTTTCGGAGCGACATCGCACAACGAAGGGCGCAGCAGAGCGGCGAATCCGTGGAGAATGGTGGGGACTTGCAGCGGAGGTGCCAGCTTGCGGGGCTGTCATCCGGACGCGGCGGCGCAGAGGAGCTCGGCCAGGAGATGCCGCACGAGCGGTGCTGCAGGGCCTTGTGCGGTGCAGGGCCTTGTGCGGGTGCCTCCTCCTGCTCATGGTTTTAAATTTCAGTTTCGGAAAAAATTTGGCCACTACCAGAATCACTGAAATTCAGTGAATTTTAGTGATTTCGATTTTTGTTTCGACCAAATGACCAAAATTTTCTGTTAAAACTTATTTAAATATATGAAAAAATTAAAATATTTTGACCGAAAGAAAATTATTTCGGTGTTACTAAAATTCAGTGAATTTCAATGAAATTTCACTTAATTTTAAAACCATGCTCCTGCTGCATCGTTGCGAGAAGTTGGAGGAAGCAGCCACAGGCCGGATGGGCCAGATCTGAGTCGCAGAGTTGGCCTGATATCCGGTGTGTGTGATGCCGGCAGCCCATGGCCAAGAGTGGAAAAAGAACTGCGAGTTCTTTGCCGTGGGGGTGGTGGAAGACGGGCGAAGTGTTGCAGCGGCGGCGGAGGGGACTACGTGGACGGTGTTTGCCCCAATTAATCTGCAGGGGATGGAGATGTGCGGTACGAAAGTCTTGCCCGGCTTCGGTCTTTACCGGTGGCGATGGCGCCCGGGTGTCATTTCTCTCCTTGGAGGCGTCGTCGAGGTGGCGACATCTACCCCCCCCCCATGTTGATCGTCAGGGGCGCTATGTACGTTGTCGTTGTCGTCGATGGGTCCTAGACGACACCTTTCTCACGGTCATAATTTTGGTAACTGCTTTTGTCAGACTCAGATACAAGCTCCGCCATGTTTTCCAGTCTAGAATTTTCGGAAAAAAACTCCCCCCGTGTCGTCTCCCCGAGTGAGGCGACCGGGGGCTCCCCAACTCTCCCCCGCGCGTTCCCTCCTCCCCCTAGCTCCCTCCCGCCGCTGCCGGCGCGTGCCACCGGGCCTTGCCCGCGTGGTGTCGGCGGCGGCGGGCCGTCCTCTCCCCGCTCGCGGCGACGGTTCCGGCGGGAGGCGGCTTGTGGCGGTGGCGCGCCGGCCCCTACTGCGCTGGCGCTGTCGCTTGGTGGCGCAGGGGCTGCTGCCCGTACGAGCGTCCGGCGGCGACCGCATGGCCCAGATCTGGGCCCTTTTGGGCCCGGTCTGGGTCCAGGCGGGCCGGGCGTCTCGGAAGGCGGCGGCTTCTCCTGGAGGCAAGGATGGAGACGACGGTGACGGGGTGGCGGCGATGGAGCCTTCCTGCTGCAGCGCGGTGGTGGAGCTTAACGGGCCCTCTTTCGGCCTGGCCGGGCCGATGGCGATGAACCGGAGGGTAGTGGCGGCGGCCTACGTGCTGCAGCGTGGCAGCGGACTTTGCGGACCCGATCTGGGTTCGGTCGGGCAGTGTGGCCTGGTGTGTCCCTGCGGCATCCGGTCGGCACCCGCCGCTGGCGGTGGAGGACGCCCTCCAGGTGGCCGTGCTGCTGCCGCCCTCTGATTCTAGTGCTGGCCTGGTGTGCTCCTGTCACCACATCCGGTCGGCTACCACGTCAGTGGTGGAGGTAGTTCCCTCCCGTGTGGCTACAGAGCCGGCGACCCCTGAACCTACTGCCTCCGTTTTTCTGTTTCTAGGCCCCGCATTAGTTCACAGTGAGACGACGACGGTGGTGTCAAGACCGTGGTGGCGCATGCAGGTGGGCGGCGTTGTTGAGTGGAAGACTACGGATCGCTTGGGGTAGTGGTTTTTTGGGGGTCGGGAGAAATCCTTGCCGTCCTACAATATCGACGGGGCGACGCCTGCGGGTGCCGTCTTTCCTTCTTGAAGGGCGTCGACTGCACCCCTTCCCCACTCACCCCTACGTACGGGGGAAACCCTAGGCCATGGCCGGGCAGCAGCGTCGTCATCGTCGCAGTCCTTCTTGAAGGTGTTGCTTGGTACGCGACGATTCGGAACTCTAGGAGCGTGGTGGGACTTCTTCGGCGGGCGCAGCGGTGGCGAACCACCTTAGTTCTGTTGATCTGCCGTCGTCGGCATTGTTTTCTTTTCTTCTTTCTCTTCCTTTCTCTTTTGGGCTTGGTGTGTGCTGTTGCCCCAGCTTGTGGTGTTGAGTTTGTATCGATGCTTGTTTGGTGGTCGTTGCTTTATTTATAAAGCGGGACGAAAGCCTATTTCGTTAAAGATACAAGCTCCGCGTGAAAAGCATTCCAAAATTGTGACCGTGGCACGGGCATCACCTGCCAATCTCGGCATAGAGAGACCACAGCCATACAGCGAGCTCGTCTTCCTCTTATATAACAACACTGTTCAGAGAAGAGATGCAGCCCACATTTCACGAGTTTGGAAAAAAGTGATCAAGCACGCGGCAACCTTACTTCGTGCAAGAATTCACCTCCCCTCCTCTTGTACTACATCGCCGGTGCAGTGTCCAGTGCCTATCTTGCTCTTGCTGCCTCTTCCCCCTCCTCCCCGCTCCAGACTTTCAGAGTGCCACCAACGCGACAACAATGGCGACGCCAGCGATCTCCTGGTTACTCCTCCTCTCCCTCCTCCTCGCCGTGACGCCCACCCCGTGCAAGTGCGAGACGCACATGGCGGGCAGCTTGCTCAAGTGCTTCGACCCGGCGCCGGCCCTCACCAACGGCACAGAGTTCCGCGCCAGCCTGCTCCCGCTCCTCGCCGCGCTCCCCTCCGCCGCCGCTCCCACGGGCTTCGCCGCCCTGCGCTCCGACTCCGACTCCACCCACGCGGTATTCGTCCGGGGCCTCTGCTTCTCCGGCTTCGAGACACCGTCCGAGTGCCGGCTCTGCCTGTCCGACGCCGTCGGGAACCTCACCGCCGGCTGCGGAGCCACAGTCCGGCGCGCCGGCATCTGGACGCGCGGCTGCTTCGTGGCGTACGCCGACACCGACGCCTCCTCGCCCAGCGAGGACGCCTTCCGCGAGCTCCTCGTCTTCTTCTCGGGCTCGGGCTCAGGCCGCGACGCCGACACCGCGTTCTACTACGACCACCTGCACCACATGCTCGTCACCGTCGCGCAGGCCCTGGCGCGGCGCGCGGCCGAGGAGATCTCCGGGGCGCGGATGCCGGCCACCGCGCGCGCGGAGGCGACCACCGTCACGTCGGCGGCGAGTGGCAACTCCTCGTACCACGTGAAGAGCAGGGTGTGGGTGGCGGCGCAGTGCGCCAGGGACGGCGCGGCGGCGGACTGCGTCCGGTGCCTGCAGGATTCGGCGCGGGCCGTGGACTGGGACCTCCACGCCGCCGCCCGGGGGGTGGTCGCCGCCGTGGTGGGCTTCGACTGCTACCTGCGCTTCGAGGTCATCACTTTCGTCGCATGCCCACTGAACTGTGAGTGATGTGCAATTGTGCATCCATCGATCTCTCTTCAGGTTCCAATTCCAAAACCACGAAGTGCTTTACTTCGGCAGCCACTGATACAGTAATTTTTCTGCCCAACAGATCCCGCATCGGTTGCAATAATTCTACTGATACTACTTCTAATTCAGAATAACCAGGTACGTTAATTCATAGTCTGGAATGATTTTCTTCTCCTAGATACAATGCATCATTGGTTGTTTAGTATGTTTTGGCTTAAATGTTCTTACATATACTGATATGCTAGTACAATATATCTTAGTTAGGTCCGATCGCTCAGTATGTGCTTTGGGTTTAATTTCCTTACATACATATAATGAAAGATCAGACCTAATTTTCTTAGGTCTGATCTTTCATTATGCTTTGGCTTTGAATTTTCTTACATAAATATACAGATCTACTACTAGAAATGCAATAATGCTTCGGATTCAATTATATTTGACACACATATATCTTATCTTAATCATCTCCAGAGGGGCTACAACACGCGAGAGCGTGCGCACGTGGCTTAATCCGGGCTCTATCTGCAGTTGTTTACAGACTTCGGTTTTAGTTTCAATTAGCCATGCATTTCGTAAGCTGTACACTGAAGCAGTAGCAGTAGCAGACATGCATGAATGTCAACACTTGTGTCAAGTTTGAACCTCTGAATTGAAGAAGTTGTAACCGGCCTGCTGCATGTACGATCGGGCTGTAGAAACAAATATTGATCATCCATCTCGATCTAGGATGAGATGTCCATGTAAACAAGTAATCTCCTAGGCCTTGCTTCCTTCTTAATATAATACATACGGTTCCTCCTAAATGGTTTGAAAAAAATGTAATCGCGATGGACTAGGACAAATTGACGCATCCCTTCTTTCCTCTTCTACTGATCTTAGAGAATCTGGATCGCGTTGACGTCACTGGCACCTTGCTTAAGTGCTACGAGAATTATTTGTCCTGATTCATACCAACTTCTTGTACTGCACTAATGAACAGATCAAATAAGAAAACAAGGGCACGAAAAGGAGTGTGTCACGTGCCGCCGCTGCAAGTTTGCGACGCTCTCTGCTACGGAGTACAAGCTAATCCTCAATTGGTAAAAGCATGAATGCATCAACTACTAATCTCTGCACACAGAGATTATATGGCCGAAGATTTTAATGTACGCCTCGAATGTCAGGTGAGCAAATGAGTGAACACAAAACCTACAGTAGCAGACAAGCCATCGACACACACACCACCGTCCAGCAAACCTTCATAATTCAATTGACAAAACTAAACCTACAAACGTATTTTCTGCCTCCAAATGTGCATAAAAAATATATTCCTTCCACGCTGAATAAGATGGACTTGTTTACAAATATGAACTTTTTAAGGAACTCATGGCCTCATGCCTTCCTCAGCACTTTCAAGAGCGTCAATGCGACAGTACCAAACAGCCTTCTGGGTTGAGAACTACTAGCTTTCACTTGACGTATAATTGCAGGCACTTCGCCAATCGACTTAGTCAAGGTAGCCTTCAACTCTTCAAAGGGGCACATCTTGACAGGAAACTGGGATGCTAGTACTGATCTCCAACAGGGGAAGAAACTTCTCCTTGCCAACTTGAGCTCCCATCCTCTAGGATCCTTTTTCTCTTTAGCCTGGCTCACAAGTCAATATAGATCAAAATGTCAGAAATCCTAAAACCTACCAGTAGCACGCATCTGAGATGTTAAATGCTAATAACAAGTACTCCTAGATAGGAGTAGTGAGAAGGCTCCCTGCACGGTCCAACCCACCCGCTCTGCTGCACCACATGCAGATGAAGAGGCCCAACATGAGGCAAATCACGCAAGGTGGCGAAACTTTTCAAATCTAAAAGTTCTAAAATTCAGAAAGTTGAAATTTCTGAAAGTTCAAAACTTCTGGAAGTTTGTTTTTTCTAACATTTTGAAGTTCTCCGAAAGTTTGAAATGTTTTACAAAATATGCAATTGATCAGAAAAGAGAATAAAATAGAAAGGGTACCAATCAAAAAAGTTTTTTTTTCAAAAAGGGTGAAGGGGCGAGTTCAAAAATGGAAAGTGTTTGCCTGAAAGTGGCCTGCTAGTTGGACTACTATGGAAAATAAGAACTTAAGTTACTCATATTTTCTTTTTGCAAGAATCTTATATTCTGAGAAGGTATATTGTTGACGAAGATTACTTACCGTTTAACATAACAAGTGGCACATCCTTGTGCTATCTACTCTAGAAACAATGATCGCACGGTTTTCTTATTTCACAAAGGAAGTTGTTTTCAAGACAGAACAATTTTTCTATCAACATGCAAGCAGTGAAAGTTGCACAAAATATTCAGTAACACTAAGGAGACCATGCACGTTGAAAACAGTATCAGTTTCACTTTCAGTAAGAACTGTCCATTGGGAAATGAAAATTTTGTATGCACTTCANGACTAAGGTTCAGTACGAACCGGGACGAAAGCCTCCCGAGCCCCATGCGGCGTGCGAGCCGCTTGAACCGGGACTAATGCCAACGTTAGTCCCGGTTCGTGTCGCGACCGGGACCAATGCTCCGATGCGGCCTGGACAAAAGCCCTTTTTTCTACTAGTTGAAAGCATATTTTAAATAGCTATTTTTTATTATTTGGGACATACAACATCTGGATTTTTACTTCTTAATTGTATTGTAGGTTTTTATGCTCCATGAAAGCATGAAAGATATCACCAACCAAGTTAATCAAGGAACAAAAACTTTACTCCGGAAATGTTGGATGCACATTACTCTATGCTCAGTTCAGTTGACAGCCAGCCAAATCAGTTATAGTTCTGAATCAGATCTGTATGGTGTATCAGTGTATATTGTCTAAATATATATGTTCTTCTCATCACTGATGTACGGTCCAAGTTTGCATTGTGTTTGCTCCAAGTTGCTGGACATGCAATTGTCACATGAGACTGATGACGGAATTGATGAGAGTGATTCTCCCTCAACTACGCCACCAAGCACTCTTGATACCCTGAAAGGAAAATAATATATGGGATAGGTTGAGCCTCCAAGTGCAGAGTATGTAGAAGTGGAAGTCTTTTCCCCAAGAAGGTGACTCGAGGGTTTAATATCGAACTCTCGGGGAATCAGTAGTGGGGATCTTATCTCCTTGTCCTTCTCTAGATTTCCTGCAAACAAAGTAGATTGCTTTGTGCCCTCAACCTCACCAAGTGGTTGTCAAGCACAAGGTGTGAGAATGATATTAAGATAATAATGAATGCAAAACAGTAAATAAATATGCAATGGTGGTAAGTACTAATGCAAGGATGATAGTGATGATGATGGATGATATTTTTGGGGGTTTTTATATGTGTATGTAATGAATAAAAGTGTTTTTGTATTTTCTGATTTTAAAATGGCTGAATGTAGAAAATGCTTAAAAGTGGTTGGAAAGTTGTTTCTTATGATTAAAAATGGACGGGGGTTCATGGTTTCACACATGCACTCTCTCTTTAATATAGTGTGGCAAATAAGTAGACATAGGATTAACATATGAGATTGCAAACAAGTTTAATGACATGTTACTAATTATATGGGCATCACATCCTAACATAGAGACCTTTTGATTATTAGTCTCACTTATACTCCACCAAGATGCGAACTAAATCATACACCTCAGTAATTAAGATGACTCAGAGTATAGCTTTAAGATTAATGACATGAAGTGAAAATAAGAACATGATGGATCTAGTCATAGGTAGAGGCTTATCACTCCTCAACCTTGCAACATGGTATTTTGGTTTATCCCTAGTGAGGCAACAAAGTAAGGTAAACACCCAATGGATCGTGATATTAAGTTGTCAGCTTATCACACCACCACCCCCGTTACTCCAACTAATGCACACGTTCCCCCTCACACACTCTTATAAACATGCTTGATCAAAACAAGGATACAAGAACGGGGTACATAATATGCATCTACTTTCATAAATGAAATAAACATTGCAATCTCAACATATATTAACTCATAAAAAGATCCACCACAAAGGTAATACAACGATGACCGTAATCATGTTCAACAGCTCATACGGTGCTAATTAGTGAAGCTCAAGAGAGAGAGAGAGATACATATGCTACTGCCACAAACCCATAGTCCAGAGGTGGACTACTCCCTCTTCATCATGGAGACGGTGGAGATGTCGATGGAGAAGAAGGAGACCTCTCCGGCAGCGCTCCGCCGGAGTTTCCCCCCTCCAATCTGCAGCTTCCTGGTCTCTGTTTCTTGTTTCTCTCGTGTGGCGGCTCTCTCCTTGAAGAACATCGGGGGGCTCTTTTTATAGGCGTTTTTAGGTCACGAGGATGCTTCAGGGCGAAGGATCGACGCAAACGGGGCCACGAGGGCTGAAATAGGTGGGCCCACACGACCTGGTACTGTAGCCGCGTGGGGCACCCCCTTTTTCCCCTCCGGCCTCCGTTCGCCTGCTTCTTTCGCTCCTAGGTCTTCCTCCTTCCAAAATAATGATCCCCGTAAATTTATAGCTCATTATGACTTCGTTAAGGCCCTGAAACAAATAAGGAAAGAAATAGGGGTTTTCTGCCTGCGCAGGATTAATTCCATAGAAAGGGGAAATCATTATTAATTACCAAAAATCATTAAATAACAGTAATATACCCCTTATATGATGCAAATATGAATGGAAAAGAAGTATTATAGTGCAAAGTTCATGTATGCATTTTACATGCATCAACATCCCCAAGCTTAACTCATGCTTATTTATCTTCCGCTGTATTCGGGACGTATGATCCCCTGTGATGTAATAAAAGTATTTCGAACTATGTTTATTTATCTTTTGTGTCGTACTTGTGCATTTGATGTAATCCAATTGTGGTTCTACTTGGCGAAATGTTATTTCCGCTAAGTGGGGCTTACACATCACCTCCAATCCCTGTGAAAAAACTTCAAAACACTGTTTCTCCCATTTCTTTTCTATGGGGTGATATTAGTAGAGATAAACAAATAGGCTTCATGCTGCATATAATCCATGGGCTAAAATTCATATGAATGATCAGAGAGTGTATAATGTTGTATGCCCACTCATAAACTCAATTGGATCAAAAAGATTCAACTCAAAAGTTCAAACTATGCATAAAACAATATGGGACAGAATCTGTCCAGAAAAACAGCAGCAGCAAAACATATTTTTCGGTCCTACTTAAACTCATCGAAAAATTCAGGCATACAGAGGATGAAAAGTTGCAGTTACCGTTAAAAGCTCAGCTCAATCGGAGTTACAGAATAGCAATGAAAAATCAAACCGTGCACAGACTTCGTGTAGGAATAAAATCTCCGAATAGAAGTAGCAACTTTTTCAAACCAAAATAGGTAAAACTTGGCACTTTATTAAAAATTCCAGAAACTAAGCTAAGAAAACATTCTCTTGTTACAGCAAGAGGACACAAAGAAAATCCAAATAAAAACAACCGGGTTGCCTCCTGTAAAGCGCTTTCTTTATAGCCATATAGCTAGGCTTACTTACTTGTTGTTTACCGAAGATGAAGCTCATGAGGGAGCTTAAAAGTTGTGCCCTTCTTCCTTGGGAAGTGTTCCATGCATTTCTTATGTGGAAACTGAAACTTCACATTCCCTTCCTTTGAATCAATAATAGCCCCTGTGGTACGAAGAAAAGGTCTTCCAAGAATAATAGGACTAGAGGTTTTATTCTCCATATCCATGATTAGAAAATCCACAGGTACAAAAGTCATATGTAACTCTATCATAACATCACTTACTTTTCCTAAAGCACGTTTAATGGTATTATCAGCAAGTGCAAGTTCAACAGAGCATTTTTCAAGATTCTTTAATTCAAGTACTTCATATAATTCTTTAGATAGAATAGAGACACTAGATCCTAGATCAAGTATGGCATGGTGTGTCTCATTTCCAATAGTTACTAGCACCTTGGGGATCCATATATCCCCAAGCTTAGGTGGTATCATAGCTTCTTGATTGTATCTAGCAATTTTTTCTTTCAAGACATGATTAGCAATATAGGAACCAAAACCAGATTGGTTAACATCAATAGAAGGATCACTTGCAAATTTTTGTAAGATAGATATTAATTCATGCAAGCTACAATTCTCTAAATCAAGCAAAGGATCATTAACTTCACTAAGCATCTTAACTTCTTCAACTTTTCTTTCATCATGTTTAGTTTTACTAACTTCTTCTTTTAAAGCCATAAGATGAGACATAAAAGGCAACGGATATTCAACATAATTTAGCAATTCATTCGGAGTTTCCTCCAAAGTAAGAGGAACATTTTCAGCAATATTAATAGAATTCAATCCAACCACAGGTGGTGCTTGTGGTTTTCCAGCAGACATACTCAATAAAGTGGCTTGATTATCAGCAAGTTTTGAAAGGGTTTTGTCTAGTCCTACAGCTTGGAGTTGTAAGTTTTTAACATCAGAACTAATAGAAGCAACATACTTATTCAACTCTTGTATCATGGTATTATGAATAGCAACTTGTTCCATAAGAATTTTATTAGCCTCAAAATTATCATTACTTGATGACACAGGCTTCAATTTATCATTAGCATTAGGATATGGAACAAAAGGCCGATTGTTGGGAACATACGGAGGTTTATTATAAGAATTATAATTGTTGTTACCATACCCATTGTTTCCATAATTCCTAATGAAGTTGACATCAATATTTTCAGAATTATTACCAACTAGTTCTTGCAAAGGAATATTTTCAACACTAGGTTTATTAAGCAAAGCAAGAATAGTATCCATCTTAGATGACAAATCATGAGTTTCTTCTATGGAGTTTACTTTCTTAGATGAACTAGGTGCTCTATCAGTATGCCATTGACTATAGTTTTGCAAAATGCTTTCCAATATATTCTTAGCCTCTACTATAGTTTTTCCCATAAAAGCACCTCCAGCAGCAGAATCAAGTATATTTCTAGACATGTAATTCAGAGCATTATAAAAAGAGTGTAGTATGGTCCATTCATTAACTCCATGTGATGGGCAAGTTCTAAGCATAAGTTTTATCCTATCCCAAGCCATAGCAACATGTTCATTTTCATTTTGCCTAAAAGATAGAATATTGTTTCTATTTTGCAAAATTTTAACAGGAGGATAATATTTCTTAATGAAAGCTTCTTTCAGATCATTCCAAGTTTTAATGCTATCAGTAGGTAATGAATGCAGCCACTCCTTAGCTTTTTCCTCTAAGTGAGAAAGGAAATAATTTCAGTTTTAGAACATCATTTTCAACATTCTTAAATTTTTGCATGTCACAGATTTCAACAAAATCATGAAGATGCATAGAGGCATCCTCCATAGCACTACCACCAAATTGCTCCCTAGTTATCAAGTTCAACAAACTAGGACTTACTTCATAGCTATCAGCTTGTATCTCAGGTGTGGTAATAGGTTTAGCAATAAATTGATCATTTGGAGTATTTGTGTAGTCACACAACTTAGTCCTATCACCCATTTTAGCAAGTTTTTATGTGTTTTTAAATTTTTTATGCAAAACTGAAAATAAAATGACACTAAATAATGCAAACCGAATTAACTAATGCAAAACAAAATGCAAAACTGAAAATAAAAAATGCAAACCGAAATCTAAAAATGATATGCAAGACAATAACAAAACAAAATAAAATGCTTGAAGGTAAAGATGGACAAGTTGATGCTCACGTAGGTGCAACCTCCCCAAGCTTAGGTGTTAGCACAAGTTGGTGATGAAGTTGACTTTGTTGTGATATCCTTGGATAAAACCTTCCAGCTATGATTCCCCAGCAACGGCGCCAGAAAAAACAAGTGATGACGGAATTGATGAGAGTGATTCTCCCTCAACTACGCCACCAAGCACTCTTGATACCCTGAAAGGAAAATAATATATGGTATAGGTTGAGCCTCCATGTGCAGAGTATGTAGAAGTGGAAGTCTTTTCCCCAAGAAGGTGACTCGAGGGTTTAATATCGAACTCTCGGGGAATCAGTAGTGGGGATCTTATCTCCTTGTCCTTCTCTAGATTTCCTGCAAACAAAGTAGATTGCTTTGTGCCCTCAACCTCACCAAGTGGTTGTTAAGCACAAGGTGTGAGAATGATATTAAGATAATAATGAATGCAAAACAGTAAATAAATATGCAATGGTGGTAAGTACTAATGCAAGGATGATAGTGATGATGATGGATGATATTTTTGGGGTTTTTATATGTGTATGTAATGAATAAAAGTGTTTTTGTATTTTCTGATTTTAAAATGGCTGAATGTAGAAAATGCTTAAAAGTGGTTGGAAAGTTGTTTCTTATGATTAAAAATGGACGGGGGTTCATGGTTTCACACATGCACTCTCTCTTTAATATAGTGTGGCAAATAAGTAGACATAGGATTAACATATGAGATTGCAAACAAGTTTAATGACATGTTACTAATTATATGGGCATCACGTCCTAACATAGAGACCTTTTGATTATTAGTCTCACTTATACTCCACCAAGATGCGAACTAAATCATACACCTCAGTAATCAAGATGACTCAGAGTATAGCTTTAAGATTAATGACATGAAGTGAAAATAAGAACATGATGGATCTAGTCATAGGTAGAGGCTTGTCACTCCTCAACCTTGCAACATGGTATTTTGGTTTATCCCTAGTGAGGCAACAAAGTAAGGTAAACACCCAATGGATCGTGATATTAAGTTGTCAGCTTATCACATCACCACCCCCGTTACTCCAACTAATGCACACGTTCCCCCTCACACACTCTCATAAACATGCTTGATCAAAACAAGGATACAAGAACGGGGTACATAATATGCATCTACTTTCATAAATGAAATAAACATTGCAATCTCAACATATATTAACTCATAAAAAGATCCACCACAAAGGTAATACAACGATGACCGTAATCATGTTCAGCAGCTCATACGGTGCTAATTAGTGAAGCTCAAGAGAGAGAGAGATACATATGCTACTGCCACAAACCCATAGTCCAGAGGTGGACTACTCCCTCTTTATCATGGAGACGGTGGAGATGTCAATGGAGAAGAAGGAGACCTCTCCGGCAGCACTCCGCCGGAGTTTCCCCCCTCCAATCTGCAGCTTCCTGGTCTCTGTTTCTTGTTTCTCTCGTGTGGCGGCTCTCTCCTCGAAGAACACCGGAGGGCTCTTTCTATAGGCGTTTTTAGGTCACGAGGATGCTTCAGGGCGAAGGATCGATGCAAACGGGGCCACGAGGGCTGAAATAGGTGGGCCCACACGGCCTGGTACTGTAGCGGCGTGGGGCACCCCCTTTTGCCCCTCCGGCCTCCGTTCGCCTGCTTCTTTCGCTCCTAGGTCTTCCTCCTTCCAAAGTAATGACCGCCGTAAATTTATAGCTCATTATGACGTCGTTAAGGCCCCGAAACAAATAAGGAAAGAAATAAGGGTTTTCTGCCTGCGCAGGATTAATTCCATAGAAAGGGGGAAATCATTATTAATTACCAAAAATCATTAAATAACAGTAATATACCCCTTATATGATGCAAATATGAATGGAAAACAAGTATTATAGTGCAAAGTTCATGTATGCATTTTACATGCATCAGAGACTCAAACCATGTGCCATGCAATTATGTTCTCTTTGTTTCTCGTACTGCCTTTTGTTGCTTTTCTTTCATCTTTTTCTTTGTAGTTCGTTGGATTCTGATTTTTTTAGCTTGCTTGGAGTTTGTACTGCGTGTTCTTGTGATTATCTTTGTTGTGTGTGCGTCGACAGATCCTTCCTCTGGTCTGGCCAACTCTGCTGTGTATGGCTTCTATCTATCTCTGATGCCATTGTTGGTTTATTGATGTCCTTACTTTTTGTATCAATGGATATGGCAATCTACAGGGAGTGGACATCTAGGAAGAATGAAGTGCAAATAATCGACGTGCTGATGGATTCCACTCAGCAGAAATGGCAGCTCCAAATTTATGCAGAAATAAAGTGGAAATAAATAGTGTGGTGTATACTTCTAATGTTCAGAGAAGTGTCTCTAAAGAGAACATGGAGCAATCAATTTGGTCTTGAAATTATAAGTGTAGAGTTCGCTTTCGTGTTGCTTCTTCAGTTTCACAAGAATTATAAACAGCTTACATTGTATGGTGATGTTCAAGAAGAGGTTTCTCTGGTGCAAGATGGGCTGTGAATAGCATCTTAATAATATTATCACAGTTTTTATTTACCTTCTTGAAGACCAGCCTCACAGCCACAACAAGGCTGAACTCCAGTAGGTAAACAAGCTCTACATGGTTTAATCCTTACAATATAATTTCAATTCTATTGTCTGCTGTAGAGGCCCTCATTTAAATCATGTAGACTACCTCATGAACCTTTGATCTGATGCTAATTGTTATCTTCTGCATTAGATGCTACAAATAATGTTATATACCGTAGAATGGTGTTTCCTGTATTATGAGTTTTGATGTAGTAGAATCATGCCTTCAAGCTAAGCTTAGGAACTTGAATTCTTAGTTAACACAATGCTTGATAGAATCTTGCCTTTGATTTTTTTTAGCTTATCCATATACTTTTTATATACTGTGTAGCTGAATCCACAAGGAAACAGCCAGAGGATATTTTTGGGGAGGTTTAGAAGGCAGAAGAAGATGAGGTTGATCCGGAAGCAGCATAAGAACATGCCTTTTTTAGTTTTTTGCGTCTGTAGTGACACTGCATTTTTTTGGTGGATTGAAGCATAAATGACCTGAAATTCTTTTTAGTGTAGGAGGAAAAAGCGATGAGGCTATGTCAGGATTGGAGAGTTTAGAAAGCAGTAAAAAATTAACATTTTGAGAGAAGGCTCAAAACTAATTGTCTTTCTCTAAGGCGAGTGGTCCAATTTTCTGGTGACTCCATATGCATGCATGTTAATATCTTACCATATAGTGGACTAATCGGCATGATAAAGTTGTATATATGACATGATTCCTCCATCTGATCTTCAGAACATAGATCACAATAGTCTTAGAAGGTGTATGACACAGTTCTATTCTATCCTGAACAATCCTCATATTTCTCAGATTGAATATGCCATTGAAGAGGACAACATATTGGCTATTGTATAGCTACTCTAGCATGTACATGTGGATCTATCATGCATTTATGGCTATTTATGCATTTAGTTGTGACATGGAGTTTTGACTACGATATGTTACAGAGCAACTGTGGTCCTAACTTCAGTTCAGTATAATAAAGACATGATCAGTTCGTGAGGCGGAGCATGGCTATGTGACCTGACTTTTCGGATAAAGACATTTCATGTCAAACTTACAATAATAAACAGATGTTGTGTTTGAAAATAGGAAGGTGTAGAGCATTTCAGCGAGATGGGTTTTCATTGTGTGGCCTCAGCTTATTCCCGGTAAGACCTTACCAATGGTATCTGTAGAACCATTAAATTTGTTGAAGAATAATGTGTTTTGCAAAAAAGTTGGTTGATGTTTTAGACTTATGAAGATGGCTAGGAGCTGTCTATCCAAATGGATCGAATTACTTAGACAGTCTAACTGATAAGCTTCTGACCCATGGTATCATTCATATCTCAACAAACTGCCAATTCTTCGCGAGATACTGAATTTTTGTTTAATAAAAGATCAAAGATTTACAAATGTATGCCTGTTCGTAAATTATGCAAATTTCGGTTTCATGTCGCAATTCGATCTCACTTGATTAATACTAAAATTTGGACGTCTCTCGATTCCTCAAATCGAATCCAAAAAGTTACTGTGAACATGGTTCATCTACCTACAACTACAAAATTGTCTTCCACCATAACTGGTCTCAACTGCCTCCTATACTTCTGTCGGATTCGGCACAAGGTGGTAAGGCAACATATCTTGGAAAATGGGTGGGCTTGTCATTTCTACAGTTTTATACTCTTTGTTTACCTGCAAGTTTTTCTGCATGGCCCATAAGAACAAGATCTGAACGGGAAAGGGAAGATTGATACTTTGATTACTTCTATGCCTGAACATGTTCGTGTATGTTCGGTTGCTAAGGTGCATAGGAGCTACCTCCATCTAGCTGGCTGTTAGTTATGTTGGTAGAAGCTTTGATCCGATTAACTATTTTTACTGTTGGTGTTCTTGCTAGGGATCCAAATAGAAGGACTGCAATGTCAGTTTGAAGATATATGCTTGCTTGTGCTAGGGCCTCAGAGGTCAAATGTTGGCTTGGTTGGAAGCTCTTGCTATGGTGATGCAATGGATTAAGGAAATGACAATTCTACAAATTTTGAATGCCTATAAACTAGAGGTGGTTCAACTTATTTATTCTTCATATGGAGATAAATGTATGATCAGCACAAGTTGACATATTGTGTGCTTGCCGGATACGAAGATTACCAAAATTAGGCGAGATATGAATTCTTTGGCTCACAGTTTGCATCAGTTTAGTAGGTGCGAGCTGAGAAGTAGTGTTCTGCATGTTACTATCCTTGCCGCGCCTTGGACAAAGTCTGCTTGATTGTAATAAATCCCTCCTTTCAATAAAAATTGTTTACACCTGAAGGAAGTGCTCGGTTCTCTGTCAGTACAGAATGATCACATAATGCAAGGTGGGAAACTATACATGCATGACGTGCTCGAAAATATTCCACTCCAAAATGCTAATGATCAGATATGAGACAATCAAGCAGGGTCGATCGAGTGGCCAGGTGCACTTATGAAATGAAAAAGGCAAATATTTTGGACAATGTAAGATACTCCCTCATTCAGCATGTACGCATAGCCTGACTTTGCATTTTACCCTGTGTTATGTTTAAACTCACCTAAGCAAACCGCTGCTCACTGGATTATACCACCCTTGGCATAACTAAATATCCATTATATATATACCTACCTAATAATAAAGGGAAAATCTAATAAAAAGCGCCGCATGGGAAGGCCTAGCATGCGGCAACAGGTTCTACGGGTTTTTTCCTATAGGGGGAAAGCACATGCACTGCATGCAGGAATCTGCTACCTCATGATGACATCATCGCATTACTCACAAAAATTCGAAAATTTCAATTGATTTTTCTCCTACACCGTTTGTCCGATTATCGATCCGTTTATACTGTTAAATTCGTCTCGACGAGGGCTTCAAAACTAGATTCATTGTTGATATGTTTTGACGAACTTTTTTTTTTCCGCTCCAGATACCAGATTATAATACCATGGATACCAGATTAGCATCAAATAGATATCAGGATAATTATTCTTGATTACTGTATAACTTTTTCACGGTTTTTAGACAATTGCAGCATATATACATATCAAGTGTGACAAACTTTTCCCGTCACACCAGCTACCAGATAAAAACACTATGGTTATCAGATTAGCATCAAATAGCTACCATGATAATTATACATCGTTATCAGATGATTTTTTATTTTTTTAAAACATTGGAATGATATATACAACTAGAGAGTAAGAGTTTAACCGTTTTCAGGATCTAAGAGATGCTATTATTACACACATACTAGTATTATGTGGCCTTAAATTTGTGTAGAATACGTGTACAGAAACCTGATAACCAAGTTATTATAATCTGGTAGGTTAGTTATAACAATCTGATATCTACTGGCGAAAAAAAAAGTTGTCAAAACATGGCAACATGGGATCTAGTTTCGTAGATCTCGACGCGACTAAGCCAACGGTGAAACCGGATTGTTAATCGGATTATCGGTTTAAAAGATAAAAGTTTTTTAATTTAAACATCAAAAAGAATCTAGGATGATATCATCGCCATGTCACCGCATGCATGCCTATTAAAAAACCGCCGCACGAACCCATCCTTGATGCGGCGCCGCTAGTTAGTCCTCTCCAATAATAAAAGCGTTAAGTCTTACACGGTTTGGGTTGGTATGTCATTAAAATTACCCCTAAAGTTGTAAATAATTAGCCACCTTGCCACCCATATATAAGTTAAAAAACGATAGTACAATCTATTCCGGACAAGAAGAGGACTCTAATCCGAACTCAATCTGTCCGGGGCCTAGATATAAACCATCGCGTGTGATTGAGATCGAGCGGAGAGACTTGATTTCTCGATCGATCTAATTAGCGCCACCGGCGGCCGGGTCGACGGTACCGAAGGAGACGCTTGGTGCCGCTCCGCGGGTACACCGGCGAGGGCACGGTCTTCCACAAACAACGACGATATCAGGCGGGGCACGTACGAGGACCAAACCGGGTGCCTGAGGCTGGGCGTGCGAAGGAGCGAGCTGGACACGTCCAAACACGCGCCACAACGCCATTGTCAGGTGCATGCATTGTCAAGCGGCAGCCGCGCCGGCGGTAGTGCCTGCTCAGAAACTTTTGGCCTGCGTGTGTGCATATGGTATTAGCTGCATCAATCGGATCGATCAGGCTAGCTTGGAAGTATGTGGGTATCTCGGCGGATTAAAATCCTTAATCTACATATGCAGTCCACCGACGTACCTGTTGATCGATCGCGTGGATTGATCTGCTACATGAGGCTTGGGACATTGCCGAGCAAAATAACCCGCCACAAGCCTACAACACACGGGACTGGGCAGAAACAACGATCGAAAGCTGCAGCAACCTGGCAGGTATGGCCGCCGGCCGGGCAGCTGGCCATCACATACACGGCAATTTATTTTTAGTTCAGATTAGCACTAGCTCCATGTGTTTTTTCTTTACTCTTTGCAGGTACCTCCGGCCACCAGGCATCACATACCCGGTCAATTGTTTTCTCGATCAGGTGAGTACCACTGCTATAGCTCATGTATATTTTTGTAGTTTAATTGTGAATATTCTCCTTTAGTGGCAAACATCGCGTTGTGGTGTGGCGGCAACGCAAAGAGACGTTTTTTTTTGAGATTTTCTACGAAATTTCGAAACTAGTGAGGCAGCAACCAAAAGAAAGCAGACTGAAGTTTATACGTGCACGTATCGCCGAATCGGAAGTTCTCATGGTACCAGGGTCTGGCCAGTGATCAGTAAGAGAAAATTTATTGATTAAAATTTTTTACAAGTACCTTCATATTCATATATTTTATTTACGATGCAAAATATAATCACTTCCTTCTTTTTTATCAATGACATATCCATACGATATAGATTTTTTTTATACAGGCAAGCAATTTCGGACGCAATCTTCAATCATGGATGTTAAAGAGCAACAAAGAGAAAAGGATAGAGATCGATATGTAAGGATGACCAATGAAAAAAATGAAGAAAAACTAAAAAACGTCGTGAAGCTTATCAGCGAAACAAAATAGTTAGAAATTCAACCCAGTTGCAAATAAAAAAATACACACAAGGGAGGAAGAAATATGTAGATTTAGCGCCCGAGTAGGAAAAGTAAAATGCGTGTGGGAAAGGAAGAAATATGCAAATATACAGCCAGAACAAAGGAAAAAAGCTAGAATAGATCAAATTATAGCCAACCAAGTTTAGACGCAACACACCATGCAACAAAGTCAATTACGACGGCAAGCCATGCATATATCACAGCAGAAGAGCACATTGGTACATCTATCTTCAATGTATACTAAGAGGTCATATAATATTTATATCAAGTTATCATAAAGATAAGAATGTATCAACATATATCTTTTACCCACCGAGCTATTTTTCTGATGTGTCAACTTGATACTAATGGAGCTATGGAGGTCAATCAAACTTTGGGGGTAATATTTGGTATGTGCCAACTTTTTTTGTTCAAAAATTGTTTTTCCTCCCGCTGCAACGCACGGGCACATTTGCTAGTATAATAATAAAGCACTAAAATATCTAACATGAAACGATTAAAAGAGCCACTACACGGGCGCGGCGTGCCGCCGCGCCTACTAGTATATTAACATTGAGGATCATAATGTACAACATAACGTGGCTCTCAATAGTAGAGCAAGAAAGATGGGTGCCTACGCACAGTACAACAAAAAGTCGATCTAAACTCATGAAGAAGATACAGAAGATCACAAATGGAACCAAACGGCGTTCGATCATCCGTTGACAACTTGGATTCGAAATTACCACATCTGCAATCTTCAAGGGCCTCGATAGAGGTGCGATCCAGTTGATGCCCCGCGGGTGGCTCTCCCGTCGGTCTATCTGGAATATGCACACGAGGTATGGAGCTGAGCTGTAGATATTGAATATCCTTCACCGAGCTCAAACTCAGGGTGACCCCGCCGTTAAATCTGAGGATCAACAACGGAGTAATTATCATCCACCTCCGGTGACACAGCCCGAACAGCTTAGGGACAACATCTTCAACATAGTGATCATCTGACAATGATAGACATGTGCAACTTGTACGACTGCAATTTTTGTCCAAATCCTGCTCAATTGAGTACATAGCATTGCCACTGATTTGTATTGCCCCACCAAACATCCTCAAGCAAACCAAAACCGAGCTTGTCACCATCACCACAATGGCAACAGAGGTCAGAATAAGCAGTAGCATTGATATGGTGGTGAAAAATTGTTGCATGATATCCAAAGCTGCCATCATCTTGAAGGCTAAACTAGAAATTGATTTCTGAAAATTCTGAGAACTTGCCTCCATTATACCACCTAGCAGAATGTGTAAATGAAATGCACCATCTTGTTCATCAATCCCATAGAGATCAGCAATTAGCCAAGCGCAAAAAGGAGGTTTCACCCTCATATGCAGAAACCTACAACTGCCTGGTCGCTGAGCTACAAAGGCATATCCTGAAGAAAAGATGGGCACCTTGAGGTTTGTACATCCAGCCGAGATATTGAGTCAGCAAGCCCTGGACCATCCCCGCCTCCGTCATCTTGCATCCTGGCCGCTGGACAAGGCATATATGCGACAGGCCTCGCTGGAATGCGTGCGAGGGCGCAAGGCTCGATATGGGCCATCACACGCCACAACAGGTCACGCAAGCACGCCTCTTGCGCCGCCACCATGGGGGCCAGGAGAAAGGAATGGACGGAGGAGCAGCAACAACTCAGATCTTGAACTTTCCCCGGCGTGACCACCATGGACAGCGACCCGAGGAAGAAGAGGAACCGAAAACCTACATCTACTTTATTGGAAAAGCTAAACCTAAAGATGAATAACAGGGGAAAGTAGCAGACCTCCTTCCCCCTCACTGCCGGCCACCGTGACCACCGACGATGGGAAAGAGAGAGGCCGACGGATCTATCAGAATTGAGGGTTAAGGGGAGGGGGATGAGGTAGTCGCCACAGAGGGCAAGTCGAGCACGCAGGCCCAAAGCAGAGAAAGGGGGTAGCAGCTTCGAACTGGATCTGGGAGAGGGAGAGGCAAAGAATGAGAGGGAGATCAAGCGTGGAAGTGTCGGTGGTTAGAGCAACTCCAGCCACCCCCAGGACGCCCTCAGAACAACTTGTTAGGCTCGGTTTTAGGCTCGGCGACGCTTTTTGCCGAAAATTCTCCTAGACACGCCCCCAACGCCTCCCAGGATGTCAAAATAGCGCCAGCAAACCCTGGCGAAACCCGGCACGCTGGGGGTCTCTTGGGGGCACCGGCGGAAGCTTTGGCAAATCGTGTCACCCCACGTGTCCTTTTTCTTGGCCCACTCGATCATTTCTCTCACAAACTTTTGGTTGGGGTGGGTTGTGGCTGGGAAAGTGACCTCCTATTTTCGCTGGATGAAGCATTTGCCCCCCCCCCCAAGACACCAACTTTTTTGCTTCGGTGGTGCTCTTGGGGGCTCCAACGGCTGGGGTTGCTCTTAGGGTTTGGTGTCAGGGTACCTCGCTGCGATGGTTGGATGGTTCAGATCCTGTCCAGGTCAGCGATCTATGGGAGGCTGCTTTTTGACATCTCATTGGCGGAATTCTTTCCACACTTTTGATCTTTTTTGCAACACGGCATAAACAATTAAAAAAATAAAAATAAAAATAAATCCTTCGCAACGTGTCATTATATGTGACCCAATTATTCGGGAGAAATATCAGAGATACACCAAGAATTTCCCAAGATTCAACCCGTGACTAAGGTTCTGTTTGTTTGGGTTGCAGCTTTTGAGAAGCAGCTGTAGCTGGTGGGCTGTGAAAAAGCAGCTGTGGGAAGCAGTTGTTGGAAACAGAAATTTGATGTTTGACAGGAGTGCTTTGTACGACTGCTGTTGTTGGCTTTAGGAGTGAAATGTCTAGAATACCCTGTATGCTGAAGATGTTGTATAAATGCTAATTTGAAACGAATTAGCTATTTCTGACGGTTTTATTACATAATTAACATGTTTAAGAACTAAATTATTTCAATTTGAATGTTTTTTGATAAAATAATTTTAACACGACTTTGTATCGAAATAATTTTGGATTGTTTGGTTGGAATTTTCAGCAATTCAATTCCCAAAATAAAGATTTCAGCAATTCACTTAGAAATAAACATTTTCCATACAATTTTCAGCAGTTTACTTCACATAAACATAAGCTCATTGTCCATACATTTTCAGCAATTCATTGAGCAAGCTGGCTCGTAGGAACGATACAGCGAGCAGAATGGATGAAGCTGACAGATTAGGCACGGTCTTCCTTGCAATGAAAGATGTAGGAGCCATGCTCATCAAACTTGCTGATAGACTACACAAATATGAAGACATTGGACTCGTTGCCCAAGATCAAATGATTCGCCAACGGAGCAAATATCTCCAACTTTTCCTTTGCAAAGCACTGACATAATTAGGGATCTTGAACTGGAAGGAGCAGCTCGATTCGTGGGCTACAGCTCGGTGAGGAGCAGACCATGGACGGGGGCAGCGGGGGACGAGCAGACCATGGACAGAGCAGACCATGGCGGGGGATGGAGTAGACCATGGATGAGGGACGGAGCAGACCATGGACGGGGTCGCGCGGTCGATTTGGCGACGGAGGGAATTGTACAGGCAGGGAACGGAGTAGGGGCGGAGAGCTTGCAGTGCGGCGGTGGTGAACGGCGGCGGCGGTGGTTGTAACAGCCCCAGCTTTGTAATGAAAAATACGAAGAATTTTTCCACTTTTTGCATTCTTGTTTGCACCATTGCATGCATATGAAATTTGCTATTAATAACAATCAACATGTGCAAGCAATTAAAATGGGGAATTAAACTTCCCAACACCCAAAGCAATGCAATTGATCAACTTGTCAACCAATTTATTCTTGGACTTCCAAATTGTTTAGGAAGTTCCAAATTACATCTTAGAACAATTTGTTAACACCCAATTATTGACAAGCCTAGGTTTAAAATTTGAGCATTCAAAATTGGCTCAATTCTATTTCTATTTTTGAAACCAAGCTAAACCTTTCCAAAAATTCAAAATAAAATCATGGGGTGCTTCATTAATATGTTGGGAGCTTCCCTGATTAATTTCACTATTTTTGGAAATAATTAAGTGCTTCAATTAAATACATTCTTGCAATTATTCAAAATGATCATAATGCAATACTATGAACAAATCTGGTTCTAAACATTTTTTCGGGACAACAATTTTTGTGGAGTTTCCTCAGGACATAGGGAGCCCACATGAATTTTCCCAGATTTTCTAAAATTGCTTAAATAGCTCTTTTAAATAGCTAAAGCATGCTGTTTTAAAAATCAGAAAAAGAAAAACTGCAAAAGTTTAAAAGTCTGACAGGGGGCCCCCTGTCAGCCTCTCCTTCCTTCCTCTTCCTCACTATGCCGGGAAACGGCACTGGCGCCATGCCTCGTTGCCGGTCGCTGCACCACCTGCTGCCCGCTGGAAAAGAGGAACCCCGAGGCGCCCTACCTCTCTCTCTCCCCTGCACACTCGCTGGCCTCACCTGCTCCCTTTTCCCCACCCTCGAAACCCTAGATCGAGCCGACGCCGCCCGCCTCCGTCGCCGTGGTCGCCGTCGGTTCCGGCCGTTGGAGCTTGAGCCGAGGCCGCCATCTTCACCGCCGCGTTGCTTCGCATCTCCATGCTGAAGGATCGAGCCCGGGAGCCCATAATCGCGCTGACGAGCTAGTCTTACTCCTCTTCGTCCGACGGCCGCCGAGCACGATTGCCGTCGCCACCGGCCTTCCCCTTCACCACCGAGCACCCTCACGCCTCACGGGTGAGTCCGCGCGTCTCCGAGACAACTCCTTCCCCCTCCTCCCCCTCTGCATCCTCGCCTCTGTGCGGGATGCCGCCGTCCGTCCGCCGTGGCCGTGCGTTCGAGCACGCACGCATCGCCACACGGTCTCCGCGCACGTGAGCTGCTACGCCTCATCGCCGCACGGCTGATCATGCCGAATTACAGCGTGGAGCGCCGGACAAACGGCGTCGTCGCCGACCGATTCCCCGTTGGGTGCCGCCGCTGCCGTGCCCGCGCGCTCGGCCTAGGCACCAGCTGGGCCGGCCTGAGGCCGGAAGCCTCGGGCTGGTGCCCGGCCTAGACGCCCGGCCTGGGCCGGCACGAGGCCGGACCCTTCGACCACCCTCCCGGCCTGCAGCCCAGCCCGGGCCGGCCAAATGCCGGAGGCTTCGGGAGCCCACCCGGCCTGCAGCCCGGCCTGGCCGGCACAGCCGGCCTGTCTGGGAAATGTTTTTTCCTTTTTTAGAAACAAAACAAACTTAAATAATTGATAACTATTTGAATAATGCTTCAAATTCGACAAATCAAATTTCAAAATGATCAGGAAAACAAACTCTACTCGTTAGAATCATTGTAACTTTCTTTTGAAATTATATTCTTGCTGTTTATTTAGGAATTCCTAAAATGGTATAAATACTACCTAATTGGGGGAAAATTATATTTTGATAAATAATCAACCAAAAATTATGAATAAAATATCAATGTGATGAGCCCTTCAAATGCTATCAAACCATGCTAATATTACAACATGATCACAAATATTTATTTGATGTTATCCTTTAACTTGATTAAATGAATTAAATTCAAATAATTATTTAATTCGCTATTTATTCATTGATAATTGGAAATTCACAAATGAGGTACCAAAACGATCGGAAGAACAAACCCTGTCCATTCATGTCATGTTCATGCATATTTAAGCCACTTCTTTAATAATGTGATAATTTATAAATAATGTGGCCACTAAGATAAATATGGGGTTGTTTCCAAATAATTGCACTAATTATTTGGGGTTGTTAGATAAATTAAATGATGATATCTTTGCATAATCTTGTCATGTCATCATGTGATTGTGCATTGCACCTTGTCTTCGTGTGATTTATTTTGTTCTTCTATTCTTGTTTGGGTATCGATAGATTCTGGAGTCGAGGGTCCCTCTACCTACCCCGACGAGCCGTACTACACGCCCCGATAGCAAGGCAAGAGATAACCTAACCTTCTTGGCATCTAGAATCCTATTGTTTTATAAACTTATTTTATCCACCATAATATTGCATGCGATTCCAATGCCAATTTTGATCAATATTAGAGTATCCTATGAATGCATGTTTATCCCCTGAACCATCACAAGTTACCCCACCTATACACCCTAGGTTTGATGTGTTGGCCGGAAACAAAGATTTAATTATTGTATCTAGATGCTTAGCAATGCTTAGCCATGATTAGTTAAATGCTATATTGTCCGTTGATATAATTCCATGATGTTGATGTTGATGTTGATGGAATGTCGGACATGGTGGTTACTTAATTAATTTGCTTAAAAGGCTTGGGTGAGTTGCCATTGGGGATGGTGTTTTGCCTCACTCTGGCCCCTAGGTGCGAGTTCCTGTCTTTGGACTCAAGGTTTGAGCGTGCTGCCATTGGTGGGGGTATGGGCTCCTTACTAACTGAATAACTTGTGCGGGCGTATCCAAGGGTCCTCTAGTTCGATTTTCCATTTGCGTGTGAGTGGAAAAGAAAATGTTGCGGAGGATTTGTGTTTAGGACGTGGCAATGGGGGCAGGGGCTGAAATATGCTGGGTAAACTTGTCCTGTCGCCACAGATGACTCTTGGATAGTCTCACGCGAGGTAAAGGTTTAACCGCGCCCACTCGCCGGCCTTCCCCGGAAGAGGGCCAATCAGGTGAGCCGGACGGTACCAATGGGTAACTTAGTACACCCCTGTAGGGTTAATCTTTTCGAAAAGCCGTGTCCATGGTTATGGACGCCTTGGGAATGGATTTACGGGATCATAAACAACTTTAACCTAACTAAAACTTGGCAGCTAGAGGTTGCAATTACAACGTGTGGCAAAAGGTTCATTTCCTCGAGGGTGATTCGGGGAAGTGCCTTGGTGGAGATGAGTGGGTTATGGCTACAAGTTGGTTCGACGAGAACCAAAGATGAAAAGTTTACTCTCTTATCCCCTTTTCGAAAAACATTCTGAGTAGACGATGCCATTTGAGTCACTTATACTTTTGTAAATGAAAACTAGCTTTATGCAAAATAGCTACATTACAGCTTTAGAGCCTCCGTCAACATTGGGCCTATATCGCCCTACTAAACTTGCGAGTACGTCGTACTCAGTATCTCTTTGCTGCCTTTATACTTTGTTTCAGAGGAGGACGACACCGAGCAGCTAGGTGGGTTCTTCCTGGATGTCGACGAGTAGTTCGGGGTTCCCAGGTGGCAACTTGGGACCGTGGAACAAGATGGCTTGGGTTATGGTTATTGTAGGCCTCTTAGGCCATGTATTTGGATCTTGTTGTATTAGACAACACTACTTCGCTTCCGCCTGTTGTACTGATGGATCTGTGATCCCTTTTGTGTGTAATATTTGTATCTTTCTCATATATGAGTTGCTATATGAATCTTTGTGTCGTAGAGTCTGTGATGTGCCAGTTGTTCCACAAGTCTTGATCTCTCTACTA
Source organism: Puccinellia tenuiflora (assembly GCA_012064385.1). Taxonomy (NCBI): domain Eukaryota; kingdom Viridiplantae; phylum Streptophyta; class Magnoliopsida; order Poales; family Poaceae; genus Puccinellia; species Puccinellia tenuiflora. The sequence continues at coordinate 90,818 of QRDG01001266.1, forward strand.
TACATGATAGCTATGTCTGAGCTTATGGCATGATCGAAGTGTTGTGTGCCGATGATCCATTACGAGCACACCTGCCAAAGGTTTTGGCCTGGGATTGGTAAACCCAGTAACCTTCGATTGTGTAGCATGACCGGTTGCACAAAGCTTCACTGTATAGTTCTGGGGTCGGGGCGCTACAAGTTGGTATCAGAGCAGGACTGCCCGTAGGAAACCCTTTCTATTGGTCGATGTCGAGTCTAGTTGAAAATTATTTATAACCTAAAAATGAGTTGTAAAAACCTTCTTAGGATTCTTTTTACTCCTCATCCAACTCGCTCTACTCTGATTCTTATCCCTAATTGTTTTATGCTTGGTGTCGAAGTTTAGGTTCTCGGGGTTTGGGTTCTACCGTCCGATGTTAGTCTTGAGTCAGTTGTTTCCCTTGTTTATCGCCGCGATGACGTGATGTCACCGTGGTTGCCTAAATCTGTTTGAGCTAGTGCTATCTTAATTCTCCATATCTGCAAGGACTCAAATGATCTATCCTAATTGTTCGGAGTTGTTTACTAACTATGTCCTTGTTCCAAATCTTCAGAATGGCTCCCACCCGTCGTGGTAACCCCGGTGACCCCGATGCACCGCCGCCACCCTCAATGGCGGAGGTCCTGATGGCCATCGAGGAGAACCGGCTACGAAATGAGCGTCTGCTCGAGCAGTTGGTTTAACAAGGGGCTAGGAGGAACAATGACTACAACACTCTCACCGAGTTCTTGCGGTCCCAACCTCCCACCTTCTCTGAAGCTAAGGAGCCGCTTGATGCGGATGATTGGCTCCGGGCTCTCGAGCGCAAGTTTGCGGCCCTGCACGTTCCGGTGGCGGAACAAGTCAACTTCGCCACCTACCTACTGACTGGAGCCGCCGGCTCCTGGTGGGAGAGCCATGTGTCGATGTTCGACGCTGGCCACGTCTTCACCTGGGCGGAGTTCCGCACCGCCTTCCGTGCGGCGTACATCCCCAAGCCCATCATGGACCTCAAGAGGAGGGAGTTCCTAGATCTAACCCAGGGACGCATGGATGTCCAAGCCTATGGGCGGGAGTTCAACCACCTCTCGCGTTACGCCCCTCGGGACGTGACAAATGATGAGGACAAGTAATACCTCTTCCGCAAGGGGCTCGCCCCTCGTCTCCGATACGAGCTCCTGCCTTTCAAGTTCCAGTCCTACTAGGAGCTCTACAACCAGGCTCTCACTATGGAGCAGGGTAGGAAGGAGCTGGAGGCTTCCAAGAGGCCAGCTCCCACTGACAACCAGAGCTCCTCTTCTTCTGAGGGCAAGAAGCGCAGGGTCTTTGTGCCCTTCAGTGCTGTGCCCCGTGCACCTTTCGCGCCAAGGCCTTCAGGGTTCAGGCCATCTCCGCCTCGCCCAGCTACTTCGACCTTGGGTGCGGCTGGGAGTGGCTTCCGCCCTTAGCTGCCTCCACCACCGCCGAGGCTCACTTGTTTCAGCTGTGGCTAGCCGGGGCACTACTCCAGGGAGTGTCCCCAGAAGGCACCGGCTACCGCAGCACCAGCACCAGCACCCTCTACCCCAGCCGCCAAGGCCATGACCGTCAGCCGTGGCCGCCTGAACCACGTCTCGGCTGATGGAGTCGAAGAGGACCCCGGGGTTCTTATGGGTACGCTTCGAATCAATGCATATCCAGCTTCAGTCTTATTTGATTCTGGAGCATCGCATTCATTCATATCCATATCATATGCACACAACCATCAAATACCATTTGCAAATATGGACTCCCCGCTAGTGGTCAAGACCCCAGGCTCTAGTTGGCACACAAATTGGATAGCTCCTGAGGTTCAGATTTCAATAGGTTTAATACCTTTTCCGTTCCAGTTAATAGCCCTGAAGTCAGAGGGTCTGGATGTTATTCTGGGCATGGACTGGTTAGTCAAGTACCAGGCCAACCTAGACTGTGCTGCCAAGACTTTCACAGTGATCCACCCAAGCTATGGGGAAGTGCGTTACTGGTCCCCAACTTCTGCAACTCTGTCCGCAGCCACTCCTCTCTCTCCGGAGATCAGTCTATGGTTCCTGGAAGGAACCACCCCGCCTGAAATGCATGAGGTTGCCGTGGTGTGTGATTTCCCCGATGTCTTTCCGGAGGAATTGCCTGGCATGCCACCTGATCACAGTGTGGAGTTTGTGATTGAGTTGGTTCCGGGAACCGCCCCAATTTGCAAGAGGCCCTACCGCATGCCAGCAGAAGAGCTAACTGAACTGAATAAGCAACTTGATGAGCTACTAGAAAAGGAATTCATCCGGCCGAGTAGCTCACCTTGGGGCTGCCCGGTCATCTTTGTCACGAAGAGGGATACCAATGTTCCTCGGCTGGTTGTTGATTACCGCCCTCTGAATGCGGTGACCATCAAGAACAAGTACCCCATTCCTCGAATAACTGACTTGTTCGATCAGCTAGCTGGTGCAACGGTATTCTCCAAGATGGATCTGAGGTCAGGTTATCATCAGATCAAAATCAGAAAGGAGGATATTCCGAAGATGGCTTTCACTACCCATTATGGGTTATATGAGTACACCGTCATGTCCTTCGGCCTCACAAATGCTCCAGCTACATTTATGAGGATGATGAACTCCATCTTCCATGAGTACCTTGACAAGTTCATCATCATTTACATCGTTGACATCCTTGTCTACTCCAAAACCGAAGAAGAGCATGCTGAGCATCTTCGGCTAGTTCTGACCAAGCTTCGAGATCACCGCCTCTATGCCAAGTTCTCCAAGTGTGAGTTTTGGTTGAAGGAGCTCATTTTTCTTGGTCATGTGGTGTCAGCTGCTGGAGTAGCGGTGATACCTAACAAGATTCAGGAAATCCTGGATTGGCCAACCCCCAAGTCCGTCAAAGATATCCGAAGCTTCCTTGGATTGGCGGGTTATTACCGCCGATTCATCGAGGGATTTTCCAAAATAGCCAAGGCACTGACTGACCTCCTCAAGAAAAACAAACAGTTTGTGTGGTCAGACAAAGCTGAAGAGATCTTCCAAACTCTCAAGGTCAAGCTCACTACCACCCCGGTGCTTGTCCTTCCTGACATAGACAAGGACTTTGTCGTCTATTGTGATGCATCACTCCAAGGCTTGGGCTGTCTTTTGATGCAAGAAGGCCATGTTGTCGCTTATGCTTCCCGTCAACTCAAACCACATGAGCAAAATTATCCAACTCATGATCTAGAGCTTGCTGCCGTGGTACATGCTCTGAAGCAATGGAGGCCCTACCTGTTGGGCAACCGTTGCAAGATCTATTATGATCATCAAATTCTGAAGTATCTCTTCACCCAGCCGGATCTGAACTTGAGGCAGAGAAGATGGTTGGAATTAATAAAAGACTATGATGTGACCCTCAACTATCAGCCCGGCAAGGCCAATGTCGTGGCCGATGCTTTGAGTCGCAAGGCCTACTGCAACACCGTGATGGTTGAAAAGGCACAACCGGCTCTCCACGAGGAATTTCCTCAGTTAAATCTGGAGATTGTTCCCTCCGGATATCTAGCTAACCTCGAGATCAAATCCACTCTCGAGGATGATATCAAGGCCGCCCGGCAAAATGATGCTGAAATCCTCGAGATCAAAGAGGAGATAGCTAATGGGAAGGCCAATTGTTTCTCGGTTGATGACAATGGTGTTGTCTATTTCGGTGACCGTCTAGTGGTGCCCGAGAGTGGGAATACAAAAGAGTTAATCCTCTCAGAAGCTCATGAGTCACCCCTCTCTATTAATCCGGGTAGCACCAAAATGTACCAAGATCTTCGCCGTCAATTCTGGTGGTCTTGCATGAAGCGCGAGATCGCCGAGTATGTTGCTGAATGCGACGTCTGTCGCCGGGTGAAAGCTGAACATCAAAGGCCAGCTGGTACCCTTCGCCCCATAGCCATTCCCGAGTGGAAGTGGGATGAAGGAGGCATGGATTTCATCACCGGTTTTCCAAGGTCACAAAAGGGCAATAATGCCATCTGGGTCGTTATCGACCGCCTATCCAAGGTAGCCCACTTCCTTCCCGTCCACGAGGACATAAATGCAAAGCAATTGGCCGAGTTATATGTTGCCCGCATTGTTCCTCTCCACGGTGTTCCACTGAGGATCATCTCGGACCGTGGGAGCTTATTCGTATCCAGATTCTAGCAGGCTTTCCAAAATTCTATGGGAACCCGCCTCAACTTTAGCACAACCTATCATCCTCAAACTGACGGTCAAACTGAGAGGGTGAACCAAGTTCTTGAGGATATGCTTCGGGCTTGTGTTATCTCCTTCAGCAAGGGTTGGGAAAAATACCTCCCTCTCGCCGAGTTCTATTACAACAACAGCTACCAAGCCAGTTTGCAAATGGCTCCCTTTGAGGTTCTATATGGGAGAAAATGCCGGACTCCTCTAAATTGGTCTGAAACCGGAGAGAGGCCACTCTTCGGTCCTGATGTGATCAAGGAGGCCAAGGAGAAAGTCCGTATCATTTGGGATAATCTCAAGGCTGCTCAATCCTGGCAGAAAAGCTACTATGACAAGCACCATCAAGAGGTTCACTATGAAATTGGTGATAAAGCCTATCTTCGAGTTTCTCCTCTCCGAGGCGTTCGTCGCTTCGGAATCAAGGGCAAGTTAGCACCTTGCTATGTTGGACCTTTCACCGTCCTAGCCAAGTGAGGAGATATCTCTTATGAACTCGAGTTACCTCCCAACTTCCCGGATGTGCATGATGTATTCCATGTCTCCCAACTCCGTCGTTGCTTCAAGGATCCAATCCGTGGGGTTGATCATGAGGCGTTAGACATCCAAAGGATTTGACCTATCGTGAGCATCCTATCCGCATCTTGGATGAAGCGGAAAGGAAGACCCGCAACAAGACCATCAAGTTCCTAAAAATCCAATGGTCTAACCATTCCGAAGAAGAAGCCACTTGGGAGCGAGAAACTAGTCTTCGTCAGGAATATCCCGCCTTCTTCACTCAATCCTAGAATCTCGGGACGAGATTCCTGTAAGGGGGGGTAGAATTGTAACAGCCCCAGCTTTGTAATGAAAAATACGAAGAATTTTTCCACTTTTTGCATTCTTGTTTGCACCATTGCATGCATATGAAATTTGCTATTAATAACAATCAACATGTGCAAGCAATTAAAATGGGGAATTAAACTTCCCAACACCCAAAGCAATGCAATTGATCAACTTGTCAACCAATTTATTCTTGGACTTCCAAATTGTTTAGGAAGTTCCAAATTACATCTTAGAACAATTTGTTAACACCCAATTATTGACAAGCCTAGGTTTAAAATTTGAGCATTCAAAATTGGCTCAATTCTATTTATATTTTTGAAACCAAGCTAAACCTTTCCAAAAATTCAAAATAAAATCATGGGGTGCTTCATTAATATGTTGGGAGCTTCCCTGATTAATTTCACTATTTTTGGAAATAATTAAGTGCTTCAATTAAATACATTCTTGCAATTATTCAAAATGATCATAATGCAATACTATGAACAAATCTGGTTCTAAACATTTTTTTGGGACAACAATTTTTGTGAAGTTTCCTCAGGACATAGGGAGCCCACATGAATTTTGCCAGATTTTCTAAAATTGCTTAAATAGATCTTTTAAATAGCTAAAGCATGCTGTTTTAAAATCAGAAAAAGAAAAACTACAAAAGTTTAAAAGTCTGACAGGGGGCCCCCCTGTCAGCGTCTCCGTCCTTCCTCTTCCTCACTGTGCCGGGAAACGGCACTGGCGCCATGCCTCGTTGCCGGCCGCTGCACCACCTACTCCCCACTGGACAAGAGGAACCCCGAGGCGCCCTACCTCTCTCTCCCCTGCACACTCGCTGGCCTCACCTGCTCCCTTTTCCCCACCCTCGAAACCCTAGATCGAGCCGACGCCGCCCGCCTCAGTCGCCGTGGTCGCCGTCGGTTCCGGCCGTTGGAGCTTGAGCCGAGGCCACCATCTTCACTGCCGCGTTGCTCCGCATCTCCACGCTGAAGGAATCGAGCCCGGGAGCCCGTAATCGCGCTGACGAGCTCGTCTTCCTCCTCTCCATCCGACGGCCGCCGAGCACGATTGCCGTCGCCACCGGCCTTCCCCTTCACCACCGAGCACCTTCACGCCTCAAGGGTGAGTCCGCGCGTCTCCGAGACAACTCCTTCCCCCTCCTCCCCCTCTGCATCCTCGCCTCCATGCGGGATGCCGCCGGCCGTCCGCCGTGGCCATGCATTCGAGCACGCACGCGTCGCCACACGGTCTCCGCGCACGTGCTCTGCTACGCCTCATCGCCGCACGGTTGATCACGCCGAATTACACCGCGGAGTGCCGCCCAAACGGCGTCGTCGCCGGCCGATTCCCCGTCGGGTGCCGCCGCTGCCGTGCCTGCGCGCCCGGCCTAGGCACCAGCTGGGCCGGCCTGAGGCCGGAATCCTCGGGATGGTGCCCGGCCTGGGCCGACACGAGGCCGTACCCTTCGGCACCCTCCAGGCCTGCAGCCCAGCCCGGGCCGGCCAAAGGCCGGAGCCCACCCGGCCTGGCCGGCACAAGGCCGGCCTGTCTGGGAAATGTTTTTTCCTTTTTTAGAAACAAAACAAACTTAAATAATTGATAACTATTTTAATAATGCTTCAAATTCGACAAATCAAATTTCAAAATGATTAGGAAAACAGACTCTACTTGTTAGAATCATTGTAAATTTCTTTTGAAATTATATTCTTGCTGTTTATTTAGGAATTCCTAAAATGGTATAAATACTACCTAATTTGGGGAAAATTATATTTCGATAAATAATCAACCAAAAATTGTGAATAAATTATCAATGTGATCAGCACTTCAAATGCTATCAAACCATGCTAATATTACAACATGATCACAAATATTTATTTGATGTTATCCTTTAATTTGATTAAACGAATTAAATTCAAATAATTATTTAATTCGCTATTTATTCATTGATAATTGGAAATTCACAAATGAGGTACCAAAACGATCGGAAGAACAAACCCTGTCCATTCATGTCATGTTCATGCATATTTAAGCCACTTCTTTAATAATGTGATAATTTATAAATAATGTGGCCAATAAGATAAATATGGGGTTGTTTCCAAACAATTGCACTAATTATTTGGAACTCCATTTAATTTGTTAGACAAATTAAATGATGATATCTTTGCATAATCTTGTCATGTCATCATGTGATTGTGCATTGCACCTTGTCTTCGTGTGATTTATTTTGTTCTTCTATTCTTGTTTGGGTATCGATAGATTCCGGAGTCGAGGGTCCCTCTACCTACCCCGACGAGCTGTACTACACGCCCCGGCAGCAAGGCAAGAGATAACCTAACCTTCTTGGCATCTAGAATCCTATTGTTTTATAAACTTTTTTTATCCACCATAATATTGCATGCGATTCCAATGCCAATTTTGATCAATATTAGAGTATCCTATGAATGCATGTTTATCCCCTGAACCATCACATGTTACCCCTCCTATACACCCTTGGTTTGATGTGTTGGCCGGAAACCAACATTTAATTATTGTATCTAGATGCTTAGCAATGCTTAGCCATGATTAGTTAAATGCTATATTGTCCGTTGATATAATTCCATGATGTTGATGTTGATGGAATGTCGGACATGGTGGTTACTTGTGGTTACTTAATTAATTTGCTTAAAAGGCTTGGGTGAGTTGCCATCGGGGATGGTGTTTTGCCTCACTCTGGCCCCTAGGTGCGAGTTCCTGTCTTTGGACTCAAGGTTTGAGCGTGCTGCCATTGGTGGGGGTATGGGCTCCTTACTAACTGAATAACTTGTGCAGGCGTATCCAAGGGTCCTCTAGTTTGATTTTCCATTTGCGTGTGAGTGGAAAAGAAAATGTTGCGGAGGATTTGTGTTTAGGACGTGGCGATGGGGGCAGGGGCTGAAATAGGCTGGGTAAACTTGTCCTGTCGCCACAGATGACTCTTGGATAGTCTCACGCGAGGTAAAGGTTTAACCGCGCCCACTCGCCGGCCTTCCCCGGAAGAGGGCCAATCAGGTGAGCCGGACGGTACCAATGGGTAACTTAGTACACCCCTGCAGGGTTAATCTTTTATAAAAGCCATGTCCACGGTTATGGACGCCTTGGGAATGGATTTATGGGATCATAAACAACTTTAACCTAACTAAAACTTGGCAGCTAGAGGTTGTAATTACAACGTGTGGCAAAAGGTTCATTTCCTCGAGGGTGATTCGGGGAAGTGCCTTGGTGGAGATGAGTGGGTTATGGCTACAAGTTGGTTCGACGAGAACCAAAGATGAAAAGTTTACTCTCTTATCCCCTTTTCGAAAAACATTCTGAGTAGACGATGCCATTTGAGTCACTTATACTTTTGTAAATGAAAACTAGCTTTCTGCAAAATAGCTACATTACAACTTTAGAGCCTCCGTCAGCATTGGGCCTATATCGCCCTACTAAACTTCCGAGTATGTCGTACTCAGTCTCTCTTTGCTGCCTTTATACTTTGTTTCAGAGGAGGACGACACCGAGCAGCTAGGTGGGTTCTTCCTGGACGTCGACGAGTAGTTCGGGGTTCCCAGGTGGCAGCTTGGGACCGTGGAACAAGCTGGCTTGGGTTATGGTTATTGTAGGCCTCTTAGGCCATGTATTTGGATCTTGTTGTATTAGACAACACTACTTCGCTTCCGCCTGTTGTACTGATGGATCTGTGATCCCTTTTGTGTGTAATATTTGTATCTTTCTCATATATGAGTTGCTATATGAATCTTTGTGTCGTAGAGTCTGTGATGTGCCAGTTGTTCCACAAGTCTTGATCTCTCTACTATACATGATAGCTATGTCTGAGCTTATGGCATGATCGAAGTGTTGTGTGCCGATGATCCATTCCGAGCACACCTGCCAAAGGTTTTGGCCTGGGATTGGTAAACCCAGTAACCTTCGATTGTGTAGCATGACCGGTTGCACAAAGCTTCACTGTATAGCTCTGGGGTCGGGGTGCTACAGCGGTGAACCCTAACCCTAGCCCTGCCGTGACACAGACGGGGAGAAGGGGAAATGAAACAGGGGCGGTCAGGGTCGACTCATTTGCACTTTGCACAAGCCCTTTCGTGTATATATGGAGTGGCAATTGCTTTGTAGATAGGTTGAAGTAGAGAGGGTATTTCCATCTAGCAGAACTCAGGAAGCACCTCCCGAGCTGCTTTCGCTCACGGCCACTCGCGCAGTGCATTTTGCCACCGCGCTTCTACAGAGCGCTTCTCTATTTTTGGGTGTTTGTTTGGGCTTGTGCTTTTGGACCCTCAAAAGCACTAAAAGCAGAAGCAGAAGCCCAAACAAACAGAGCCTTAAGAACGACCGTGTCGTCAATTTTGATCGTATTTTGAAATCGGCATAAAGAATTAAAAAAATTAAAAAATATCAAAAAAATGGAAATTCTTCGCAATGTGTCATTATATGTCACCTAGATTTGAGGGAAAATAACAACTTGGAAAACTGCAAATATTTTGAAAAGGTGTTCTCACAAATGAGCTACCATGAACGAAGATTCATGGCTTTGAGGGCAAATGACGAATTTTATGGGGACATTCATGTCATAGTTTGTTAAAATGTGCCCATATTATACAAAATCATGCATCTTGAAATTGAGAACAATGTTGCAGAAGAAAGTTTTCATTTTCTTTACACAAAATAATTAATTTTCATTTTCCGAGTGCCAAAAATGTGTATTTTGTGAAGCACCTACCAAAAATATGTTGCAAATTTGAACCACACCATTTAAAAAATATCATACCACATTTTATGTACAAATAACCAAATCGTTGTGTGTCAAAAGTTTTCCGTCCACCTCCCGTAAAAAAGATAAATTCTGGCCGATTCGAAAGGAAGAGGGTCAAATTTGAACTACAATTGCTTTGTAGTTTGCTCGTGATTTTCTGAAAAATTGTTTTTAGGTACACAAGTATCTATTTTATCAGAGATACACCAAGAGTTTCACAAGATTCAACTTGTGACTAAGAACGATCGTGTCGTCAATTTTGATCGTATTTTGAAATCAGCATAAAGAAATTGTTTTTTATTAAAATAAAACCCTAAACCCCTTATTCAACATTGTTCTACATCCAAGATACACGAGTGTGTAAAATATGGCCTCATTCCGACAAACTATGCTATGTTAAAGGTCATACCCTAGCTCACTTGAGTCTAAAGACATACATCTTAGTACCTCGTAGCTCATTTATGAGAAGGGTTTTTGAGCGAAACCTTTGTACCCCAAGTTTTTTTATTTTTCCTAGGTGATAGGTCACATAAAAGGACACCACTTGAAGGTTTTCCTATTTTTTGATTTTTTTTGAATTAGTTGTGCCTAACTCTAACTCTAAACCATGACCGTAAACCCTAAACCTAAACCTAACCATAACTCTGTTCCAGCAAAAAGCGTGAAAGATCTCTAAATAAAGTACATATCGTGGATCTAAAAGTGAATTTTTAAAAAATCACGAACACACTGTGCGACACTCGTAGTTCAAATCGGACCCACTTCCAGCGAAATCGGCAGGATCTTCTATAAATTTTTTCAAATACCTGCAAATGTTCTTATATTCAAACCCAGGGTTAAATGTACTTATAAAGTGGTCTATTATTTTCTATACCTCTGGATGTTCTGCTTTCGGTGAGTTGTTTTGGTAGCTGCTTCACAAAAAAAGCCATTTCTAACACAAAAAATGGAAAATGGGTATTTTATAAAAAGATAATTCTAAACCTCTTATTCAACACCGTTCTACATCCAAGATACATGAGTGTGCAAAATATGGCCTCATTCCGACAAACTATGCTATGTTAAAGGCCATACCCTAGCTCATTTGAGTCGAAAGCCATACGTCTTTGTACCTCGTAGCTCATTTCTGAGAAGGCTTATTTAGAAAAACTTCCATACCCCATGTTTATTATTTTTCCCAGGTGGTAGGTCACATAAAAGGACGCCACGTGAAGATTTCCCTTTTTTAATTTTTTTTGAATTAGTTGTGCCTAACCCTAACTCTAAGCCGTGACCATAAACCCTAACCCTAAACCTAACTGTAACTATGTTCCAGCAAAAAGCGTGAAAGATCTCTAAATAAAGTACATATCGTGGATCTAAAAGTGATTTTTCACAAACAAACGATGCGACAATCGTAGTCTAAATTGGACCCAATTCATCTAGAGAGAGCAAATTTTCAAAAAAAAAAAACGTTGGTCTCTCTTGCCCTCTTACGATGGCACCTTTTCACGATTCCTATTTTTTCCTTACCACCGTTTCTCTTCTGTGGTACGATTACATCATTCTTCTCGCTTGTGTGCTTGTTGTTGCCACGCCGTGACTTCGTTTGTGTTCTTGGCTCGCGTCTCTAATACGGTCTAGCCTAGGAACAACACAGTACCGCCTTTGAGCATCTATTCAACATGCAATCCTGAACTGATTATTGCTAATCCTTGCTACCATATTGAAGCCTTCCCAAAGCTCCACAGATTTCTCCTTCGTGCATTGTATCTCACCTGGTAATCGCTTTGCAATATTCGGAGTACTGATCCTTGCAATTGCCGTGAAGTCGTCCTGCTTGGTAAGAAACTTGTAAGAGCTTAGTATTTTGCTTGACAAATTGCGTGATTTGCACTAAATCTCTTATACATAGAAAAATATATTGTTTCTTGTTGTGTACTAATCATGGCAGGCGATGAGGTGAACGACATGACAAACAAGGAGATACACGAGCACTTTGAGTAGATGGTGTCCGATCATGCTCTGGACACCGAGGCAAGGATTCATGGTTATATGGACAAAATCGATGGATTGGAAGGCATGTTCAACACGAAGTTCGATGACGTCATCACCACCCTGGCTGGCTTGTCCGGCAAGTTTGATCGCTTGTTGGCTGTAGCGATCCTGCCTTTTAAAAATGGCTAAGATCCCTGTGTTTTGTGCTAGTCCCTTGATCAAATAGCTAGCACCACAGTTCAAGATGTAATATCATGCAAATGCGTCATATATCTATTACATCGAAGATCTAGAAAAGTAAAACATTACAAGCTTGCATAGCGCAAGGCTAGCATATTACAAAGTTCAGCAGCGGAAAATATATAATAGCATGGAGCCCTCATCATCTTCATGTGCCACAGGCAGACATGTTGGTTGCAGACTCGAAACCTATTGCGTTCCTTACTCATCGTCAGACGAACCTGCAACGGTAAAAGCGTTGCAGCCAAAAATTGGTCAGAACCATTTGAATGGATCCGGAAAATGATACTTGTGGACTCATAAAGGCAAACTCCTAACATCTACATGCATATCTGGCTGGTGGAGTTGAAAGGCTCTTGCGCAAAGCAAATTTTATCCTATACTTTCATAAATCATTTCTTTCTTTCCAAAATCCTTAAGAGACATCCCTGGGCGCACCAGTGTCTCGAACCCGCCCATGTTCACCCATCAAGTTTTAATTTAGAAATTGGAATGAATGAGATTCTTCTGTCAACCACCTTGCTTAGTTACTCAAATTTTCCATAATCGGGGACACGGCTAAGATCTTAGTTTTATTTTACTCTCGAGAGTTTGTGACACTTTCCCCACTAGACTCAACTAACCCAAACTTTCATATCACTCATTTAGTGAAAAGGAAAGGAGATAGTCGAGATGAGATCTTTCAGAAGAGCTTTCCCATACACACGTCCGAACAATACCCACCTACATCCCCTACATCTGCTTGTTCGTCCGGTCAGGTCCACTCAACATACTTAATCAAGACAGAGCCCATATGACTAGTGGCTGCACTGGAAGTAAGCTAGACATGGAGCGACATGAAATCTCAAGACCCTGGGTGGCGAGCACAAGTGCACGTACTCAGGTACCCGCAGAACTGGGCCTGAGCAGCCACTCAACTATAAACCACCAATAGAGCAACTCCAAAATCCACCCAGGCGATTCATTAATTTAGTAAATTTTCCTTAACTCATATACAACAAAACAATTCATTTTTGCATCAAGCCAATCTACTAAATTAATATAGGTCACTAGTCAGCTAATTCATGTGGCTAGCCTAACAGGTTTGCATAGCATTTAGATTTTAATAAAAATAGCCTGTCATGCATGCTACTGAAAAATAGTCTACAATGCAATATAGTAAAAATAGTAGGTCATTTATGCTGGAGTATCACTTGCCTTTTGAAAGTTGTCGTTGCTCACACACTCTTTTCAACGTAACTCGTAGCTCTCCGTTCAATCTATACAGTACAAACAGATAAGAATAAACAAACAATACAACAATCAAATAATACACACATAAGAGCAAACATGGATAGAACATAAGGGTAATTAGGTTGATGGTCTAGGTTTTAATACATGATTCAATATGCAAAAAGAATCAATGCATTTAGGTTTGGGGCTTCCACTAAAGGTCAAGGGGTAGTCTAGAGTCAAATTTGAATATTTCAAATTTAAATAGGTTAGAATTGTGGTCCAAATATATCAATATGGTTTACATACTGAACTTGGTCAAAAGGGTTTAATGCTAAGTAGGCCAAGGTTTGCAAAACAAGTTATAAGTAGGTTTTAAACCAAAAACAACATTCTTATGGTGGAAAGGTTCTATCAAAATTAGGTTTTGGTTCTACTGGACAGAGGACATAAATTTAAGTCATTTTCCAGAAGAAACCATTTTAAAATAAATTGTAGATTTAAAGTTATGACAAAAATACTCAAATTGAGTTCTCTGATTTTTTTAGATCATCAAAATAATGCTCAAAAATATTATAAAACAGAGGAACTATATTGCATATATTTTATGGTTTCTAAAAATATTTTTCTTGCAATTTTTGGACTTATAGAAATAAAGTTATGTTAAAATTACTCAAATCACACATTTGAAAAATAAATAATTTTAAAATGGACAAAACATAGAACTAACAGTTCTAAAATAATCTACAGGTCAAGAGGTTTTCAAAACTATAAAGTTTACTAAATTTGGCCAAACGGTTGAAAAGTTATGATGGTTTGAAGTTACATGGGTTTTTCTGCAAAACTGCCTTTTATTTCTAATTCGGGAAATTCACAGAAATTCCCTGGCTGACTCGGATCTGACTGGGCTGCTGACTAGGCATGATGTGGCGCTGACTGTGCTGCAGACTGTGCGATGACACGGCGCGATCTGATTGGCTGATACCGGTTCGGGTTAGAGAAATAAAAAGGGCCGTGCGATCTAGATCTAACGGCTGAGATTAAAGGCATCTCGGGCCGGCCGGAGCTAGGGTTGCGGCGAACGGCAGCGGACGGCGGCGACGGCGTGGCGTTCTCATTCTCGGCGTTTTGGGGCTCTCCTGGACGTGCTGATCTCACCTGGTCGTTCAGGGCGACGAGGCGAACTTGGTGGCGGGGCGGTGGTCTTCGGCGCGCTCCCCTCTGTCCTCTATTGCTCACCGGAGTTGGAGACGGCGGCGGTCCGAGGCGGACGTGGACGAATTCGTCAAACAGGCGCAAGGGGAAAAACCAAACCATGTCAAAACGATGCGCCGGAGAAAAAGAGGAAGGTTGGGAGGATCGGAAGGGATTGATGACGTCGGAAACCACCGAAGCATGCAGATCTCGCCGGCGGCGATGGCGGAATGGCGAGCTCGAATCCGGGCGGCCTGGCAGCGCTCGGGCTAGGGTTTTAGAGGGGAAAAGCAGAGGAGGTCAGAGGCTTTTATAGGCGATTTCTTTCTCGGCCACGGGGTCAAGGAATTGCTGAGATATACTGAGGTTGGATCGACCGACGAACTCGTGTTCGTCACGATCTCGGGCTCGAGCTGGAGAACGATGGTCGATGACGTCAGGGCTTGCATCATCATGGCGGGGTCCACCTATCGGCGACAGAGAAGAAAAGAGAAGGGAGAGAGGGCCGGTGCGGGGAGGATGGGCTGGCCTTGGGCCAGCTTGCTGTGCTAGCTCGGGTGGCCGCGGCCTTCTCTTTTTTTTTGTCAAAACAAATTCTTCCTTTTTCTTTTCTCTGTTTTTGAAACTGATTTTCAAACTAGTGCAAACCTTTTTAGTAAAATTTGTAAAAATACTTTTCAGAGAGCTTAACAAAAATAGGATATTATGGCATTAGTCTTGCCCTCAAATAAAATCAGAATATTTTAAATATCTAAACATTGCATAAAGGCCTATTTGTCACCTTTATGTCATTTTACCAAATAGGGTTTTATAATCACATTTTTAAATAAATGTTAAAATCCAGAAAATATCATTTTCTTAATAAATTAATTTAGGACAAAACTCTTTTATTTAAACAATAGTTTGATAAAACCTTTGAAAACATTTTATTTATTTTAAATCATGGGCTTTAACCACATTGAAATATTTTGTCAAAAAGGCTTAAATAAAATAAAGGAAAGAAATAGTACTATTTTTCAGGATGGAAAAATGAAATCAATTTTCATAATTTAAACAAGTTTTGGCAAAATCATTTTAAATACTTTGAAACCCTTTTCTAAAATATTTGTAGAATCTAAATAATTTATAAAGTCATATTTTGATAGTTTTATAGGAATAAGATTTATGAACTAATTTTGTTTCCAAGAAGAACCTTAAAGGTACTATGAGTAATATCATTCAAAATAATTACTCATTTTTCATAATGAAATAATTTAGTCTAAAACATTTTATAAAAGGGAGGTTGGTAAATCCATTTAAAGGAAATACCCATTTAATCATGGGCTTTATAAAAATCAAAATAATTATTTTATTTCCAAACTTGAAAGATAAAGGAATATTTAAAATAAAGTACCTTTGGAGATTTCAATATAATACTTTATAAAGTGTTTCTTGATTTTTGGAGATTTCTTTATCTAATAATAAAAGTTTTAAATTTTTGTGATTTTTAAAAAATTCCAAAGTTTTTGGATGTTACATTGGCACGGTTGAAGCCAACCCGCATACCGCCTATCATGTTGCAAGGCACCATAGTTCCACAGGCGGGCCGTGTACTTCCTGAGGAGCCACAAGCTTCGGGCCCATCTGCTGCTGCCCATGTCACTGATCACGAGGAGTATGGCGACGGTTACTGTTGGAAATATGCCCAAGAGGCAATAATAAAGTTGTTTATTATCATATTTCATGTTTATGATAACTATTTATTATCCATGCTGTAATTGTATTAACCAGAAACATAATACATGTGTGGAATATAAACAACAAAGTGTCGGAAATGCAATTCGGTGCCCGGGCTCATATGAGCCCGGCTGCCTTTCCGATTTTTTTAAAATTTGAAAACGCTTCGAAAAATTCTGAAAACATTTATGCGGAAACATATTCATGTATGCAACACTCGTGTAAATTTTCGACAGAAAATATCAATTTTTGCGCCCTGTGCAAAAAAGACAAAAATCTGAGAGACAAAATAGGTGAACAGTCCACTATTCAAAAAGACAGATTTGTCTTTTTTACACAGGGCGCAAAATTTGATATTTTCTGTCGAATTTTTACACGAGTGTTGAATACTTCAATATGTTCATGTCCAATTCTTTTCAGAATTTTTCGAAGCATTTTAGTATTTTAAAAAAATCGAAAACAAAACCGGGCTCATATGAGCCCGGGCACCAAAACGCCACTCTCCCCTAGTAAGCCTCTAGCAGACTAGTTCGTTGGTAGAGAGATGGTTAAGGTTTCCTAACCATGGACTTATTATAGTCACTTTATAACGGAGTCATATCATTAGGAAAATGATGTGATGGACAAGACCCAAAAGTAAAGAGATGCAATTGATCATGTCACACAGTTTCATTGCTAACGCTTTTAATATATGCCAAATATAGTTTCCTTAGACCATGAGATATGTCACTCCCGTTTACCGGAGGAATACTTTGTGGACATCAAACGTCGCTTCGTAACTGGGTGATTATAAAGCTGGCTTTCAGGTATCTCCGATGGTAGGTTGTTGGGTGACATGAATCAAGAGTGGGATTTGTCCCTCCATGTGACGGAGTAGAAATCTCTGGGCCCTCTCGGTAATATAGCATCCGGAAGTTTGCAAACATGTGATTAAGTGGTAATCACGATGATCCTATATTATGGACGAGTAAAGAGGACTTGCCGGGTGATGCATGTAAAATGCATACATGAACTTTGCATTATAATACTCATATTTCAATCATATTTGCATCATATAAGGGCTATATCATTTTTTATAATGATTTTGGGTAGATTTCACAGTTTTCCTATTTTTCTGGAATTAACCCTGCACTGGCAGAAAACCCTATTTTCTATATTTTGATGTTTCAGGGACCCAAACGATGTCCAAATGACCTGAAAATTTACGAGCATCAGTTTTGGAAGGAACAAAGCGTAGGAGCGAAGGAAGCGAACAAACGGAGGCCCGAGGGCCAGAACAGGGTGGCCCTTGCGGCCAGATTCCTTGGTCACGTGGGACCCACCATCTAGGGCCTCGAGGCTCCGTTGATGTCGATCTTTTCTCCAGAACCTTCGTCTTGACCTAAAACCGACTATAAAAATAGTCCCCGACGCCCTTCAGAGAGGGGGTGGGGGCAAAAACACAGAAACACCGAAACAGAGATCTGGAGCTGTAGATTGGAGTGGGAAAACTCCGGCAGAGTGCTGCCGGCATGGTCTCCATCTCCCCCAATGACATCTCCACCGTCTCCATGATGAAGAGGGAGTAGTCCACCCCTGGAATATGGGTTTGTGGAAGTAACTTATGTATCTCTCCTCTCTCTTGAGCTTCACCAATTAGCACCGTATGAGCTGCCGAACATGATTATGGTCATCTATGTAATTCCTTTGTGGTGGATCTCTTTATGAGTTAATATATGTTTGAGATTGCAATTGTTTTGTTTCAGTTATGAAAGTAGATGCATATTATGTACCCCGTTCTTGTTTACTTGTTTTGATCAAGCATGTGTATGAGAGCGTGTGTGGGGGAACGTGTGCATTAGTTGGAGTAATGAGGGGGTGGCTAGTGCGGTGAAAGTGAGAGAAGTTCCGTGATCCACTTGGGTATTTTTACCTTACTTTGTTGCCTCACTAGGGATAAAGAAAAATACCATACTACCGGAGGTGTGGGTGTGACCATTGCCACTTCTCCATGACTAGATCTAGCATGTTCTTATTTTAACTTCATGTCATAAGACTTAAAGATACTCTGATTTATCTTAATTACTGAGGTGCTAAGATTTAGTTCACATCTTGGTGGAGTATAAGAGAGATTAATAAACAAAAGATCTCTATGTTAGGACGTGATGCCCATATAATTAGTAACTTGTCATGAAACCTTTTTGTTGCAATCTCATATGTCAATTCTAGTGTTCCATTATCTACCACTTTATTAAAGAGAGAGTGCATTTGTGAAACCATGAACCCCGGTCCATTTTTAATCATAAGAAACACCTTTCCAACAACTTATAAGCATTTTCCATTTTCTTCCATTTAAAAATCCGAAAATACAAAAACAATTTTATATCTTGCATTCACAATACAAAACCCAAAAATATTATCCATCATTGTTTCCACCTGATGACTCCCAAGTGCAGGAGATCAATTGTAGTACTTTTCGACTAGAAAAGGTTGTTGAACCCACGAGGAGCTGAAGGTATTGGTTAGCAAGAATGATAAATAAAACAATAAAAGATGCAAGTGTTTTTGGGATTTTTGGTTGTATAAATGCAAAAGAATAAAAATGCTTAAGATAGATGGTAGCAAGTAGAAAGCTCTCAAAGAGAGAAAGCCCAATCCTCTATGTGGCAAGAGGACAAGCTCAAGTGATGTGTGTCTTATATGTGGAAAACGTTCCCGAGGGCGGCATGGATGTTGCTAGGCATAGAGATTTATTAAACAACACGTTGAATATCTTGTCAAGTTTTAATCTTCTTTGGACGGAGCCATTGTTAGGTATAGCTAAATAAATAAAATAAACCCCTTATGATGGATCATGTGGCCAGGTAAATGACTGCACAAGAATTATTAAGACATAAAGTCCCACCATAGCATTACACTCTAAGGTCCCCGATACTAATCCCCCATAAAGTAACTTCATGACTCGGTCTTAGGTTTACTTTTCCTCCTAAGTCTCCCTCAATTCATTACACCACGGTGTTCTCCTATGAGCCCATATAGGTGAAGTGTTGTGCAGTCGACGTTCGCACAACACCATCATAGAATTACATAAAAAGATAAACACTAGACAAAATACCAACACATGTCATATATAAATCATTGCCAATTCATCCTATGCCCTCAGGAACATACGGGAACTACTTACAACGTGCAAACATGATAATATTCAGTGGCATAAATGGTACAACACAATCTGAAAATATAACTTCACCTCCAAATAATGACAAGTACTCAATCACAAACATGAATAGGAGCACAAGACAAGTATCTAGGGTATAGCAACTCTCAAACTACGAGGGGGACGGAGTGGATCACGGAGATGATGATGGAGATGGTGCTGATCTTGGTGATGGTGATGATGTAGAGGCCTCCTCCCATGCCAAGGAGGAGAAGTGATGACGATGACTATGATTTCCCCCTCCTCCGAAGCTCCGGAGCAGCAAGATCTGACCCCCCTCGGAGGGAATCAGGAGTTTCGCCGCCGCCTCCTCGGATGGACTTGGAAAAATTAGGGCGTAGGTTTTTGGCCGAGACGAAGGCTTGTTAAAAAGCCCCGAGCGAGGAAGTGCCCGAGGCTCCACTTAGTGGGTCCCACGCGGCCAGATTCCTTGGCCGCGTGGGCCCCCCTCTTTTGGGCCTCGTGGCTCTTCTTCCTTCGATCTTCTTCCCACTGTTGTTCTCCCGATGAAAAACCAGCTGTGCAATTTTCCTTTTCTTATTTGGGTCCCTGTAGCTCCTGAAACATTAAAAACAAGAAAAAGGAGGTTTTCTGCCTCCCAGAAATTAAATACCAAAAATAGGGACTTTTTATGAAAGTCCCATAAATCATCTAAAACATGTAAAAATAATGATATAACAATGACAATTACATTCTAACATGATAATATGAGTTGTATAAATGATGATATAAAATGCACGTATCAACTCCCCCAAGCTTTAACCTTTACTCGTCCTCGAGTAAGTAAGGACATAGATCATTACATGCATCAATGGACTTATGGTTGATAAATAAATACGAGCATTGTATCATCATCATATTCAATTGCAATGAAAGATTAATGAGCTAAAACCCATACACATGAGGGCAACATAAGTAGAAGCTCTAGCAATCACCCCTTACTTTTGAAAGCAATTAACCATTGTATGTTGGACAATTGAATCATACTCTTTTTCACATGCTTTTGCTCCTTATGGCAAGCATTATAATATTTTATATTTTACTGAAATTTAAAGACAAGATAAACTCCCATTGGATAACAAGTTTAAAGAGACAAATGAAAAGATAGATATAAGATTGTTTACAATCTTGCTTCACTAGTAACTAGTGCAAACTTTAGTCATGGATATTTCAATCAAGTTCCTATGCTCTATACAACCTTTATCTTACACTTTCCATGGCTAACTGAATTTTCAGGTGCCTTCCTTTTCATTCACTTTTCAAGAGCATAAGTATTGAAATATCCATGATTCATTAATTTGCTCAAAAGATAATAGATTCTAACAAGAGTGTTTCATATCCTTTTCATTACCCCTTCGTAACTTTTTGTCCTACAAGACTATATCTCAACCTTAAACTATTAATTTTCAAGTCATATGACTCATTCCCTTTACTTGTTTTATAATGAGATAATTCTACAATTGTCCAACACACTCAAGTTAATTAAATTCAAGGCAAGATGTGACTGAAACCTCTAAATATGCCAAGCTCATTTGCATGAGTGTTACCCATAAATCTCCAAACAAGAGAATCATGGATGACACCATGATGGTGGATATTAATAAGTTCGGTGGTGCCCCAAGCGAAGGCGGAATTGTAGCTAGTAGCAGTTTTCCCTTAATTAAAGAATCGAGGTTTCTCGAACCAGTAGGACTTTGAAATCAACAATGAGGTGAATGTTGAAGGTCTCTGGCGCTTAACCTTCAACAGACATGGACCTGCACACACTCAACCAAAATACTTTGCCCCCAACGGCGGAGAGGTTGTCAGTCTCTCCGGTCTCGCAGAACACAAAGCGGTTAATTGTATGATGAAATAGATAAAATACGAAAAGTGACCAGATGAGTAATGATAATTAAAAGGAAGTAAATGAGGTTGAAAAAAATGTAAAAAGATGGACCGGGGGCCATGGGTTCACTAGTGGAGTCTCTCAAGTAGATAAAATATGCATGTGATGGGTGAACGAATTACAGCTAGGCAATTGACAAGATCATGACACAAACCCAATTTAGCTATGACAAAAAGGACATGATAATATTTATGGAGGCATCACGACAAGGAACAAAGACCGTTGAGTCCAACTGCGTCTTTGTCTAAATAGTCCACCGTGGGATCGCTATCCAGCCTGTCACCCAACGGTATTAAGTTGCAAGCAACAGATAATTGCATTAAGTAAAGTGCATGAAGTAAGCAATACTAATATCAAAATAGACATTAACACCATTGTTTTACCCTTAGTAGCAACAACACACCCTCGCCCTTAGACGTTTCTGTCACTCGTGCCCAGGAACAAAAGGGGGCATGAACCCACTATCTAGCATAAATACCCTCTCTTCGAGATACACACAATCACTTGGCCAAAGTAACCACGCACATCGGAGAGTATGCAAGAACGTAAATTACTCATATAAGAATCATGCACAATCTGAACATAACTTCATAATCCATCGGATCCCAGCAAACACATCACATAGCATTACAATAATCGATCTTGATCATGTTAGGCAGCTCACAAGATCATAAGACATGAAGCACAAGAGAGAGCGACTACCATCTAGCTACTGCCATGGACCCGTAGTCCAAGGTGAGACTTCTCACAAATCATCCCGGAGGAAGGCATGTCGATGAACAGCCCTCCGGGATCGATCTCCCCTCCGGCAGAGTGCCGGGATCAGCTTCAGATTGGACCCCGAACTAGGGTTTTCGGTGACGGCGCGTCGGGGTCGAGTTTCTGGAAAATAATCACCGCCTCCATGTTTTTAGGTTAATTGTGATTTTATAGGAGTCGGAGGGGGCCGAGGAGGTGCCCACAGGGAAGGGGCGGGCCCCACCCGTGGGCCCCCCCAGGCCGCGGATGGTACCCGCGTGTGCCCTGTGGGACGCCTCCGAGGCTGCCCTTCGGACTCGGTCTTCGTCTTGGCGTAAAAATAATCCCCGTAAATTTTCGTCCAATTCCGAGAATATTTCCAGAAGTAAATTTCTGAAACAAAAAGACAGCAAAAACAGGGAACTGGCACTGGGCATCTTGTCAATAGTTTAGTCCAACAAAATGCATAAAAATGATATAATTAACAGTAAAAACATGTGACAATATCACAAAACTAGCATGGATCACTCAAAAATTATAGATACGTTTGAGACGTATCACACCATACTTTAATATTCATTGATAAACCACAAGATAGGGATACATGATAATGCTTCATGAGCTCACACAAGCCTAAAAGAGATTGATACTAAACGATAAAAAAAAAACACACCATGACTAAATAGATATGATAAACTAGTAAAGATAAAGCCTAGGTTGAACTCCCCCAAGCTTGACATTTTGCTTCTGCTTCCTCTCCCTCAGCATGCTCCTTCTCATAATCCGCCTTCCACTCTTCTAATTTCCATGGGAAAGGCCTCCCATTGTAGAAGGATGTAGGTGGATCATTGTACCTGAGCGTGGCAGCTTCTGCAATCTTCTTGAAGCGCTCTTCGTACTCACAGTTTTGGTTTTCTACATCCCACATCAGAGATTGATACCTGTCCAATTCTGATATGACATGTAGATACCTATCCTCCAAGTCCTTGAGCCTCTCCTTATATTCTTCAACCTTCTTCTCCGGCTCTAGGTTCATGAAGTGATGAGCGTCAAGGCTGCGTTCAACAACAGTGTTATACCTGAAAATCTTCTGTTCCAGATCACCCAGCCTCTCTTCCACCGTGCCGATGGTCTTGGGAGCCTTCATCTCCTCCACGAGCAGCACACCCTCCTTGAAGGACAAGGTC
This sequence comes from Puccinellia tenuiflora, assembly GCA_012064385.1. Classification (NCBI taxonomy): domain Eukaryota; kingdom Viridiplantae; phylum Streptophyta; class Magnoliopsida; order Poales; family Poaceae; genus Puccinellia; species Puccinellia tenuiflora. Next base: position 113,949 of record QRDG01001266.1, read on the forward strand.
TTCATTGGTGCCATCACGGAGTTGAGGTAGTGGTTCACAATGCCTTCCTTGGTGGAGTCTTCTCCCTCATGGTTGGATCCGGAGCTTGACATGGCTAAACCCTGACAGGCAGAAACAGAAAAAACAAAGATCGCTCGAAAACGCTCGGTGCGAGATTAGATCGACGGAAGGGGGTATATATTGAAGGTTTTTACGTCAAGACGAAGCGTCGGAGTCGAAAACGAGAAGAAACAGGACTCCGAGGGGCAAAAGGAGTGGGCCCACGCGGCCAAAGAATCTAGCCGCGTGGGACGCCCTCTTTTCCTCCTCGGGGCTCCGTTCCTTCCAAGTTTCTTGTCCCACACGTTAATTTCCATAAAAAATGACTTCCATAAAATTTCACGCAATTCCAAGAAACTTCCCAATACAAAAGTTACCAATTATTGATTTTGGGTTGCTGAAACTGCAAAATTCTTCGCAATTACCTCCTCCGGTGTCTTTAAATTCAACTCCTTGATGACCCACAAGTGTAGGGGATCGCAACAGTCTTCGCGGGTAGTTTGACCCTAATTTATTGATTCGACACAAGGGGAGCCAAAGAATATTTATAAGCCTTAGCAGTTGAGTTGTCAATTCAACCACACCTGAAAAGGATTTCTCTCGAAGCAATTTATCAGTAGTAACAGTGATTTGATGGCAGCAGTAGAATAGTAACAGCAGTAGTAAAATAAAGACATCAATGATAACGGTAAAAGTAATGATTGTAAACAGCGGGATAAAAACACCGTAGGCATAGGGACAGCTAGACGGGCGTTGCATGAATACGATAGCTCATGAAATGAACATAACTAAGCACAAAGCAAATAAATATATAAATAGCATCCAAGTATCAAACAGTCATAGGCATGTATTCCTAATTTAGCTGTACGTGCTTACAATAAGAACTTGCACAACATCTTTTGTCCTGCCATCCGATTTCAGCCGGGCCAATTAAGGAACAAATGGCAATTAAGGTGTTCCTTTTAATAGAACACCGGATCAAAGAATTAACACACAATGAATACATGTAACCATCAAGTTGCCAACCATTCCCATCGATGCCCCGTTTCTGTCACTCGGGGTCTCCGGTTCCGGTTGACAACAAGTGCATACAACTAGTAGATAGGATCCAAACAACAATTATACTCATGCAAACATAAGTGTTCAGATCTGAAAACATGGCACCCGGGCCCAAAGTGACAAGCATTAAGCATAACTAGTTGCACCAACAATGATTAACACAAATAGAGGATACTAGGCATCGTGCCCTAACAATTTGGCATCGAATTACATGATCAATCTTATTCAACCCCTTCCATCCCCTTGCCTACAGCTGGGAACTACTCACACATAGAGGGGGACGACATGGATGGTTGATGGAGAGGCGTTGGCGGTGACGATGGCGGCGATCTCCACTCTGGCAGGGTGCCAGAACAGCGATCCTGGACCCCGAATTTAGGGTTCGTGATGGCGACAGAGCTCCGTAAGGTTTCTGGAAAAAGTGTTCGGGGGCTCGTCGTTTTAGGTCGAGAGGAAGCTTATAAGGGAAGGGGGGTCGAGACGAGGTCCCAGGGGTAGGGGCGGCCTCCTGCCGCGGCCTGGACCCCACCCACGGGTGGGACCTGCCCCTGCTCCTGGGGTGGCCTCCCCTCGCGGTCTTCTGGCTCCATGGCTATTTTCCCACAAAAATACTTTTTATAATTTTTCTGGAATTTTCCGCGAACTTCTGAACCCTGCACAAAAGAAAGACACCAAATGAAATTCTGCTGAAAACAGCGTCAGTTCGGGTTAGTTCCAAACAAATTGAATAATAATTAGAGGCAAAACAATAGCAAAGTGTTTGGAAAAGTAGATACGTTTGCGACGTATCAGTCCCCCAAGCTTAGCTTATTGCTTGTCCTCAAGCAATTCAGTTGACAAACTGGATGCGGTAAAAGAAACTTTGACAAACACATTTGCTTCATTTAGAGCATAGAAGTTTAAACCATGATCAGTATTTTAATAAGCACAAGAGAGAAGTTACAAAAACAATAGAACTAAAGCAATCATGGAGACTTATGCAAAACTCACAATATGCTAACAAGTAATAATTTAAACATGGAAACAAATAGCACCGATGCAATGCATATAACTTAGCATGGTAAAGTGATCTCTCGCTTGCCCCTTTTGTGGGGCAAAACATAAATGTCGGGCACCTCTTGAGACATTAAACGGTGACTAGATGTAAAGTTATCAAAATTGAGAAGTATCTCAAACATGCTCCAATCATTAAAATTTTGGGACAAAGCACGTTATACTCAGAATGACAGCAATGCTCTATAAGATGGTGCTCAAAGAAGGGTGATGACTTAACATTAATATATAAAAGAAGTAAAACAGTTTTGAGAGATGCATGCTTTTGTCAACGATTTCACAACAGAGAGGCTATCTAGTCCCTCGTAACAAGCAAGGCTTTTAGACTTGTGAGAGCAGCTGGTTTTTTAGAGGAGCGAGTACGCTCCTCTTTCTCCTTGGTTTCACCACTGTCCAATGTTTGAGCTGATTTCTCAGATTTTGCATTGCGCGAAGGAGAATGGTGAGTTATATTTATATTTTGCTTAAACTGCTCTCGGGTTGATTCAAGTGAAGACATAATCTATCAACACCGGGTGAAAAGGGGGAAATGACCTTGCTTGTCACAAGTTATATCTAGCCCTCTACTGCTTCCTCATGAGCTAAAAATAGAGACATAAAAAGAAGCATTTTTTTTGAATGATTTAAAGGTAGCACATGACAAATTTACTTGGAATAGCGGTGAAATACCATATGTAGGAAGATATAGTGGACTCAAATGGAATACTTTGGCTTAAGAAAAATGGTTGCACGGATGGAGAATTACACCCAGTGCAAAAGGAGGCTAGCAAAAGACTCGGGAGCGACCGATCAAGAGCACTACTGTCATAATCATGCTTTGCGACAAAATCAATCAATGAATAAAGCATAAGAGTGAAACTACAATTCTAAGCACAATAAACCGTCAAGGCTTAACAGACTTTATTTATAGTATTTTACATGTGTGAACATGTGCCAAGTCAATCCAAATAAATCTTTTGGAGGAGGATCTCACTTCACCATACCATGTTATAAACAATGCAAAACATGCTCACGTCTACATGACAAATTAAAACATGGGAATCCATGCAAAACTCGCTTCTCTTAACAAGTTGAGGCTAAGCATAGGAATCCATAAAAACTAAGTAATATCATCTACGCAACATTCTACCATAGCAAACTAAAACATGAGCATGAGGATAAGCATCTGTACAAAAATGAAAACAAATAGAGTTCATATCGAATTTCCTCATCAAATCCGCGTCGCCAAATATCATCATTATTGCATAGACGCTTGCACAACCGAAAGATATGGAAATAATAAAAATGTGCAAGTGTCGTCAGAAACACAGGTTGAACTCTGAAACAATTACAAAATGAAGAAGACGAGAAACTATTTTTGTGTTTTTTGAATAGCGCAGAAATAGAAGAGAAATATTTTTGCTGTTTTCAATTTGGGAAGAAGCGACTAAAAACAAAGTAGAAAACAAACAAAAAAGAAACAAAAGAAAATATTTTTGGTCTTTTTGATTATGAGAAAGAAGAGGCAAACAAAGAGGAAATCTTTTTGGGTTTTTGATTAATAAACAAAAAGAACAACTAAGGCGACTGAGCAAATTGAAAAGAGCGAAAAGAAAGCAAAAAGAAAACTAATGAATATACAAAGGAATAACGAAGACACCGACATATGATAGTTGAGTGAACGAAATAAAAAGATGTCGGTGAGAAATACGTACTCCCCCAAGCTTAGGCTTTTGGCCTAAGTGGGATCCATCTACCACAGCGGCGGCACGCCCCAGTTGGCGCCCGTCTGTGGCTGCCACTGCGAGTCCTGTGGCTCCTCCTCTAGCTCCTCCTCAGGGGCTAATGATGCGAGGTACTCATCCAGCACCTCTTCGGGAAATGAATATCCGTCCCTAGCAATAGTGTCAAACAAAGCAGGAGCAGGTAATCGCACAAAGTGAGGGTTATCTAGATCAAAACAAAATAATAACCTGTACTGCAAATTCTCCAAAGTGGAATCATAAGTGACATAGTGGTGAGTTTTCATTGCAGCAAGATTAAGCCTAATAAAATCCAACTCTAGATCATCCTCTCTAGGAGGAAGCATGGCAGTAGTAAGCATAATTGAAGCAATAATGCCTCCATAAATAGGCCCTCTAACCTTGTTAGTGCTAAGACAACGAGTAATAAGAGCGCCAATGTTATAAGTTTCATCACAATTAATTGCAGCGGCAAAAATAGCAAGATCAAGACTAGTCAAGTTACTCGTGTTATCCTGGGGAAGGATACAACGAGCAATGACATGGCCCAAATACCTCGCAGCTGGAAACTGAATGCTCCCAAATTTTGCATGCGTAGAGTCTCTCCAATCATGATGACAGATTCCAGCATAGAGCTCCTTCAGGTACTGGGGCTGCGTGTTCATCTTGCCTGTGAGCCCCGAGTTCCTCACTCCTAAAGCGCTGTAGCTTGTAGAAATTCATAACATGGGTATACCGATGAACGCACATCCGTCTCTCGAGCAAGCACAATAACGCCAAGTGGCTCCAAATCTTCATTATATGAAGGCCTCATTGGTGCATTAGAACTTGACCCTCTCATTTCTCGACGAGAAGAGGGATCCTTCTTCTTAAAGATCCCACCTAACTTGAACTTAGGCATGTTCTTCCTTTTCTGAAATTTTTCAACAAACCTCATAAAACTTGAAAATAAAATATAGGGAGTGCATTAGACTATTCCTACAACTTAATATCAACTAGTACATGCATCAAATCCATCTAACAAGCTACAAATCAAGCATGCAAGTTCATATTCAAGGTCATAAACAACAGCAAAATACTCAACTTATACAAAACCATTCAAGATTCTAATTGGAGGGGTGAAGGAGTCACATACCGGAGAGGATTTGCTCCAATTTCAGCAAGAACAATGGGCTGAACAAAGAGATCGAAAATCCCAGCACTCAAGAACAAAAACTCGGGTTTGAGCAATGGGGAGTGATTTTTCGAGAGAGAGGGAGTGTGTGGGAGGCAGCTCACCTGGTGGAGCCCTCCAGGGGGCACAGGCGGCCCTTGGCCACGGCCATGGCCTCACCCGCGGGTGGGACCCGCCTGTGCCCCTGGGGTGTCCCCCAGGTCAGCCCCAAGCACTCCTGTGTCTCTTTAAAAATAATAAAATTCATGTAATTTTTCTGGAATTTTTCGAAAACTTTTACAGAAGAACTTAAAGGAGATCAAAATAAGCTAATAAAACAGGATAATTGTATTTAAAAAGGACAAAGTAAGCAAGAAATAGAAATTACAGGAAAATTAGAGATGAGCAATAGAAGAAAATTTAATGAATCTTGATATCTTTATGTTGCTAAAGTTGGTTTGTTAGCAAGGTTGATCAAGTCTTGCTACCACACCAAATTTATTTGACATAAATTATTCAATATTCAACAGACAATCAAGTTACCTCATACTGAATAGGATTGTCCCAATCATGAGAGTTTCATATTTTCTTGAATGTGTATGAATAGGACAATCAATAGTTCCAATCTTGATGGATTCAATATTCTCAATGGAGTTCAAACCAATTTTGGTATTGATCTTCTTTGGAAAGTACACCGTGTGTTCTTTATCATCAACGTTAAAAGTAACTTTTCCTTTATTGCAATCAATAACAGCCCCTGCAGTATTAAGAAAAGGTCTCCCAAGAATAATAGACATATTATCATCTTCAGGCATTTCCAATACCACGAAGTCAGTTAGAATTAAACAGTTAGCAACTTTAACAGGAACATCCTCATAGATACCAATGGGCACATCAGTGGACTTATCAGCCATTTGTAGGGAAATATCACTAGAAATAAGCTTATCTAATAAAAGTCTCTTATAAAGAGAAAATGGCATAACACTAACTCCTGCACCAAGATCACATAAAGCAGTTGTAACATAATTATTTTTAATGGAGCAAGGAATAGTAGGTATACCTGGATCACCAAGCTTTTTAGGAATCTTGCCATGGAAAGAGTAATTAGCAAGCATAGTGGAGATTTCTTCATTAGGGATTTTTCTTTTATTAGTAACAATGTCTTTCATATATTTTGAATAGGGAGGCAACTTAATAGCATCTGTCAAAGGAATTTGCAAAAAGAGGGGTTCATCCATTCACAGAATTTATTATAGTGTTCTTCTTCCTTAGCCTTGTGAGATTTAGATGGAAAAGGCATGGGTTTTTGCACCCATGGCTCTCTCTCTTTACCATGTTTTTTAGTAATAGGAGGTGCAGTCTCCTCCTCCTGTTCTCCAGGTTCATTAGTATCATTATCATGCTCATTACCACTTTCAGTTTCAGCATCCGAATTAGAGACAGCATTAGGATTATTACTTGTAGGTTCTTTATCAAGTTCCATATTACTAGCTTCTCCTAATTCTTTATGTTTCTTCTTTTTCTTTTTCTTTTTAGGGGAACTAGTAATAGTATTTTCAACCAGTTGCGATTCTTGTTCAATTCTTTTTACTCCTTATCCAACTCGCTCCACTCTGAGTTATCTTACCTCTATTTGTTTTAATCGTGGTGTCAAAGTATAGGTTCTCGGGGTTGGGTTCCTACCGTCCAGTGTATGTCTCTAGTCCGTTACTTCTGTTTGCTACCGCCGCGTTGACGTGGTGTCACACGTGGTTGTTTCTGTTCTTTCATTCGTGTTGGTGCCATCTTAAATCTCTATATCAGGAAGGACTCTAATGATCTATCCTAACTGTTCGGAGTTGGTTACTAACTATGTCATTGTTCCAAATCTTCAGAATGGCTCCTGCCCGCTGTGGTAACCAAGGTGATCCTGATGCACCGCCGCCACCCTCAATGGCGGAGGTTCTGATGGCTATCGAGGATAACCGCCTGCGCAATGAGCGTCTGCTCGAGCAGTTGGTGCAGCAGGGTGCCAGGAGGAACAATGACTGCAACACTCTCACTGAGTTCTTGCGGTCCCAGCCTCCGACCTTTTCTGAAGCTAGAGAGCCGCTTGATGTGGATGACTGTCTGCGGGCTCTCGAGCGCAAGTTCGCCGCCTTGCATGTTCCGATGGCGAAACAAGTCAACTTCGCCACCTACCTTCTGAGTGGAGCCGCTGGCTCTTGGTGGGATAGCCATGTGTCAATGTTTGATGCTGGCCACGTCTTCACCTGGGCGGAGTTCCGCACCGCCTTCCGTGCGGCCTACATCCCTAAGCCCATCATGGACCTCAAGAGGAGGGAGTTCCTGGATCTGACCCAGGGACGCATGGACGTCCGAGCTTATGGGCGTGAGTTCAACCACCTCTCTCGTTACGCCCCTCGGGACGTGACAAATGACGAGGACAAGCAGTATCTGTTCCGCAAGGGGCTTGCACCGCGGCTCTGATATGAGCTGTTGCCCTTCAAGTTCCAATCCTACCAGGAGCTGTACAACCAAGCTCTCACTATGGAGCAAGGTAGGAAGGAGCTGGAGTCTTCCAAGAGGCCAGCTCCAATGGACAATCAGAGCTCCTCTTCTTCTGAGGGCAAGAAGCGCAGGGTCTTTGTGCCCTTCAGTGCTGTGCCTCGTGCTCCCTTCGTGCCAAGGCCTTCAGGGTATAGGCCACCTCCGCCTCGCCCAGCTACCTCGACCTTGGGTGCGGCTGGAAGTGGCTTCCGCCCTCAGCTGCCTCCACCACCACCGAGGCCCACTTGCTACAGCTGTGGCTAGCCTGGGCACTACTCCAGGGAGTGTCCCTAGAAGGCACCAGCTACCGCAGCACCTGCACCAGCTCCCTCTACCCCAGCCGCCAAGGCCATGACTGTCAGCCGTGGCCGCCTGAACCATGTCTCGGCTGAAGGAGTTGAAGAGGACCCCGGAGTTCTCATGGGTACGCTTCGAATAAATGCATATCCAGCTTCAGTGTTGTTTGATTCTGGAGCATCGCATTCATTCATATCCATAGCATATGCACACAACCATCAAATACCTTTTGTGAATATGGACTCCCCCCTAGTGGTCAAGACACCAGGCTCTAGTTGGCACACTAACTGGATCGCTCCTGAGGGTCAGGTTTCTATAGGGTCAGTCCCCTTTCCGTTCTCGTTGATAGCACTGAAGTCAGATGGGATAGATGTAAAATATCAGGCCAACTTGAATTGTGCTGCCAAGACTGTCACAGTGATCCACCGAACCTACGGGCTAGTGCGTTACTGGTCCCCTTCGTCCGCAATTCCATCCGCTGCCACACCTCTCTCTCCGGAGATCATCCTATACTTCTTGGAAGGAATCACCCCACCTGAGATGCATGAGGTGGAGGTGGTGTGTGATTTCCACCTGATCAAAGTGTGGAGTTTGTCATTGATTTGGTTCCGGGAACTGCTCCCATTTCCAAAAGGCCCTACCGCATGCCAGCCGAAGAGCTGACTGAGCTGAAGAAACAAATTGATGAGTTGGTGGAGAAGGAATTCATCCGGCCTAGTAACTCACCCTGGGGCTGCCCGGTCATCTTTGTCAAGAAGAGGGATTCAAATGTTCCTCGTCTGGTTGTTGATTACCGTCCTTTGAATGTGGTAACCATCAAGAACAAGTATCCTATTCCCCGAATAACTGACCTATTCGATCAGCTAGCTGGTGCAACTGTATTCTCCAAGATGGATCTGAGGTCAGGCTACCATCAGATCAAAATCAGAAAGGAGGATATTTCGAAGACGGCTTTCACTACCCATTATGGGTTATATGAGTATACCGTCATGTCCTTCGACCTCACCAATGCCCCGGCTACATTCATGAGGCTTATGAACTCCATCTTCCACGAGTACCTCGACAAGTTCGTCATAATATACATTGATGACATCCTTGTCTACTCCAAGACCGAAGAAGAGCATGCTGAGCATCTTCGGCTAGTTCTGACCAAGCTTCGTGATCATCGCCTCTATGCCAAGTTCTCCAAGTGTAAGTTTTGGTTAAATGAGCTCACATTCCTAGGTCATGTGGTGTCAGCTGCTGGAGTAGCTGTGATACCTGACAAGATTCAGGCACTCCTGGATTGGCCTACTCTCAAGTCCATCAAAGATATCCGTTGCTTCCTTGGGTTGGCGGGTTATTACGGCCGATTCATCGAGGGCTTTTCCAAGATAGCCAAGGCATTGACTGACCTCCTCAAGAAAAATAAGCAGTTTGTATGGACAGACAAAGCTGAAGAGAGTTTCCAAACCCTCAAAGTCAAACTCACGACCACTCCTGTGCTTGTCCTTCCTGACACAGACAAAGACTTTGTCGTCTACTGTGACACATCACTCCAAGGCTTGGGCTGTGTGCTAATGCAAGAAGGCCATGTGGTAGCCTATGCTTCTCGCCAACTCAAACCGCATGAACACAACTATCCAACTCATGCTCTAGAGCTCGCTGCCATGGTTCATGCTCTGAAGCAATGGAGGCCCTACCTGTTGGGCAACCGTTGCGAGATCTACTCGCATCATCAAAGTCTGAAATATCTTTTCACCCAACCAGATTTAAATCTCCGACAGTGAAGATGGTTAGAGTTGATTAAGGACTACGATGTGACCCTCAACTATCAGCCCGGCAAGGCCAACGTCGTGGCAGATGCTCTGAGTCGCAAGGCTTATTGCAACACTCTCATGGTTGAAAAGGCTCAACCTGCTCTCCACGAGGAATTTGCTCGGTTGAATCTGGAGATTGTTCCCTCCGGATATCTAGCTAACCTGGAGATCAAATCCACCCTTGAGGATGAAATCAAGGCAGCCCAGCAACTTGATGCCGAAATCCTCGAAATCAAAGAGAAAATAGCTAATGGGAAGGCCAACTGTTTCTCTGTTGATGACAACGACGTTGTTTACTTTGGTGACCGTCTAGTGGTACCCAAGAGTGGAAATACGAAAGGGTTGATACTCTCAGAAGCTCATGAATCACCCATTTCCATTCATCCGGGTAGTACCAAGATGTACCAAGATCTTCGCCGTCAATTCTGGTGGTCTTGCATGAAGCGAGAAATTGCCGAATATGTGGCTGAATGTGACGTCTGTCGCTGTGTGAAAGCTGAACATCAAAGGCCAGTGGGTACTCTTATCCCCATAGCCATTCCCGAGTGGAAATGGGATGAAATTGATATGGATTTCATCACTGGTTTCCAAGGTCACAAAAGGGCAATAATGCCATCTAGGTCGTCATCGATCGTCTATCCAAGGTAGCCCATTTCCTTCCAGTCCGCGAGGATATAACTGCAAAGAAATTGGCTGAGTTGTATGTTGCCCGAATTGTTCCTCTCCATGGTGTTCCACTGAGGATCATCTCAGACCATGGGAGCCAATTCGTTTCCAGATTCTGGCAGAGTTTCCAAAATGCTATGGGAACCCGTCTCAATTTCAGCACAGCCTATCACCCCCAAACTGATGGACAGACTGAAAGGGTGAATCAAGTTTTTGAGGACATGCTTCAGGCATGTGTTATCTCCTTCGGTAAGGGTTGGGAAAAGTATCTCCCTCTCGCCGAGTTCTCCTACAACAATAGTTATCAAGCTAGTCTCCAAATGGCCCCCTTTGAGGTTCTCTATGGGAGAAAATGTAGGACTCCTCTGAATTGGTCTGAAACTGGAGAGAGGCCACCCTTCGGTCCTGATGTGATCAATGAGGCTGAAGAGAAAGTCCGTATCATCCGGGAAAATCTCAAGATTGCTCAGTCCAGGCAGAAGAGCTATTATGATAAACATCATCAGGAGGTTCACTATGAAATTGGTGATAAAGCCTATCTTCGAGTCTCTCCCCTCCGAGGCGTTCGTCGCTTCGGGATCAAGGGAAAATTGGCACCTCGCTATGTTGGTCCTTTCACCGTTCTAGCCAAGCGAGGAGATCTCTCCTATCAGTTGGAGCTCCCCGAGAAATTCCCGGATGTGCATGATGTGTTCCATGTCTCTCAACTCCGTCGGTACTTCAAAGATCCTATCCGTGGGGTTGATCATGAAGTGTTGGACCTCCAAGATGATCTAACTTACCGTGAGCATCCTATCCGCATCTTGGATGAAGCGGAGAGGAAAACCCGTAACAAGAGCATCAAGTTCCTCAAAATCCAATGGTCTAACCATTCCGAAGAAGAAGCAACTTGGGAACGTGAAACTAGTCTTCATCAGGAATATCCCGCCTTCTTCACTCAAGCCTAGAATCTCGGGACGAGATTCCTGTAAGGTTGGTAGATTTGTAAGAGCCCCAGTTTGGAACCGAAAAATATGAATAATTTTTCCACTTTTTCATCTCATGTTTGCGTGATCATGGCATGCACTTGAAATAACTACATCTAACAAGCCACATCTTAAACCATTTAAAAGGGGAAATCAAACCTTCCAAAACCTCCAAACCAAATGCTCTTGCTCAACCTAGCAAACAAATAAAATTTGAACTCCCAAATTGTCCAGGAAGTTCTAAGAGTACATGTTATAATTATTTGTTAAAGTCAAATTCTTAACAAGCAAAGAAATAAATTTGAGAATTCAAAAAATGGCTCAATTCTAATTCTATTTTTGGAACCAAGTTAAACTTTCCAAACATTCAAAATAAAATTATGGGGAGCTTCATTAATATATTGGGAGCCTCCATGATTATTTCCATTATTTTTGAAGATGCTTAAGTACCCCAAGTAAATGCATTTTGGAATTTATCAAATTGACCATATTTAAACCCTGTGAACAAATGTTGCTCAAAACAATTTATTTCGCAACACCGATTTTTGTGGAGCTTCTTCATGTCATGGGGAGGCCATATGAATTTTGGCAGATTTTATAAAAATGTTTCAAGGCCTTAATTAAAATACCTAAACCCTACTGGTTTTAAATGAAAAAGGAAAAAGGGGGCAAAAGAATAAAAACCTGACAGTGGGCCCCTCCTGTCATCCTCTCTCCTCTTCCTTCTTCCTCACTGTGGCGCCAGTGCTGCTCGTGCCCATGCCGCCGACACCCGCGACCTGGCGCCATGCCACCCTCCCCCTGGTGGTCAAGAGGACCACCGACACCACCTGCTCCCCTCGCTCCCTTTCCCTCACCGTTCCCCCCGGAAACCCTAACCCTAGCTAGCGACATGAACGTGGCCTAGCTCGTGCCACCGTCGCCGCGCCGCTGCATCGCCATCGACAGGAGATTCCTCGAAGCCAGCTGAGCATGCCATCCTCTCCGCCTAGTCGTCCTCGTCATCCCTGTGCACAGAATCGGAGAAGGGAGCCGGGCATCGTCGCCGCCGTCCGTTTCCTCCTCGCCCCCTGCCGCCGCGCTGCGGGCAAGATTGCCGCCATCCCCGACCTCCTCCAACCACGTCGAGCACACCCACTCATCTAGGGTGAGCACGCCGTCCTCCGGGACATCTTCTTCTTCCTCCTCCTGCTCTGTAGCCTTGCCTTCGTGCGAGAGGCCGCTCGGCCGTCCGCCATGGCCATGCCATGTCGGGCATGCGCGTGTCGCCGTGCGTCTTCCCCTCCATCTCCGAGCACGCGCACGGCCATGGCCTCCACACCCGCACTCGTTTGCACCCAAGCACACCCACGGAGTGCCGCCAGAACAAGGTCGTCGCCGACCAATGTTCTCCGTCGGGTACTGCCGCCGTCGTTAGGCGCCCGGCCTGGGAACCGGTGTGGGCCAGCCGGAGGCCGGATGCCTCGGGCGGGTGCCCGGTCTGGACGCCCGGTCTGGGCCGGCCAGAAGGCCGGCTGGCTCGGGAGCCTGCCCGGCCTGGATGCCCGGTCTAGGCCGGCCAAAGGCTGGCTGCCTCGGGCGCTTGCCCGGCCTATGGGCCTGCTTGGCCGACCTGAGGCCGGCCTGACAGTGTTTTGATTTTCCTTTTTGAAATAAAATAAATGATAACTACTTGAGTATTGATTCAAATTTAACAAATGTTATACCACTTTGTTCAGAAAAACAATACCTACCTGTTGGTAACATTGCCATGCTCTTTTGAGTAAAATAATTTGCCTTTATTTAGGAAATACTAAAATGGCATAAATAATACCTAATTTGGAAAATCCCTAACTTTTGAAATAATTATCCAACTTTGGTAATTAAAATATCAAAATGATGAGCATGTCAAGGGCTATATGTTGAGGTCATTTTTCCACTCATGATAACAAATTTTAATTTGATGTTATTCTTTAATTGGTTAAAAGAATTAAATTCAAATAACCATTTAATTCACCAATTATTCATTGATACTCGGAAAATTGCAAACGAGGTACCACAATGATCGGAAGAATAATACCTCTCTATTCATGTCATGTTCATCCATATTCAAGCCACTTTTTAGTAATGAAATAATTTATAATCAATGTGGTCACTAAGTTAAATATGGGGTTGCTTCCAAATAATTGCACTAATTATTTGGCACTCCATTTAAATGGTTAGATAAATTATATGTTGATATCATTGCATAAACTTGACATGTCATCATGATTGTGCATTGCACCTTGTCTTCGTGTTATTTATTGGTTTTTCTGTTATTATTTGGGTATCGATAGATTTAGGAGTCGAGGTTCCACCACCGTACCCCGACGATCTGTACTACACGCCCCGTCAACAAGGCAAGAGATAACCTAACCTTCTTGGCATATAGCCTCCTATTATTTTATACAATTATTTTATCCACCATAATATTGCATTCGATTCCAATGTCCACTTTGATCAAGATATAGATTATCCTATGAATTGCATTGTCCCCTAAACCAATACATGTTTCCCTCCTATTAACCATAGGTTGATGTGTTGGCCTGAGATACTTTATACATGTTGTTCATATGCTTAGCTATGCTTAGCCATTCTTAGTCAAATGCTAAATTGTCCGGTGATTTATTTCCATAATTATGATGTTGATGGAAAGTTCAGACATGGTGGATATTTGTGGTTTCTTAATTATGATGCTTAAAAGGCTTGGATGAGTTGCCATCGGGGATGGTGTTTTGCCTCATTCTTGCCCCTAGGTTCGAGTTCCTGTCTTCGGAACCAAGGTTTGAGCGTGCTGCCATTGGTGGGGGTATGCGCTCCTTACTAACTGAATAACTTGTGCGGGCGTATCCAAGGGTCGTCTAGTTTGAGCTTTCCATTTGCGCGTGAGTGTGTGGGTGGAAAAAGAATCGATGAGGATGGTGGTGTTTAGGATGTGGCGATGGGGGCAGGGGCTGAAATAGGCTGGATAAACTCGTCCTGTCGCCACAGATGCTCCTTGGATAGTCTCATGCGAGGTAAAGGTTTAACTGCGCCCACTTGCTAGCTTTCCCCAGAAGAGAGCTAATCAGGTGAGCCGGACGGTACCAATGGGTAAATTAGTACACCCCTGCAGGGTTTAATCTTTTCGAAAAGCCGTGTCCGTGGTTATGGACACCTTGGGAATGGATTTACGGGATCATAGTAAACATGAAACTTAATTAAAAATTGGCAACTAGAGGTTGCAACTCAACGTGTGTTAAAAGGTTCATTTGCTCGAGGGTGATTCGGGGGAGTGCCTTGGTGGAGATGAGTGATGGTTTCTGGCTACTATTGGTTCAATGTGAACCGAAGATAAAGGTTTACCATCTTATCCCCTTTCGAAAATCCTTCTGAGTAGTCGATGCCATGTGTCATGTTTTGAAAAGGAAAATTAGCTTTATGCAAATTAACTAGTATACAGCTTTAGAGCCTTGTCATCATTGGGCCTATATCGCCCTACTAAACTTGCGAGTACGTCGTACTCAGTCTCTCTTTGTTGAATTATTAATTGTTTCAGAGGAGGACGTCACCGAGCAGACAGGTGGGTTCTTCATTGACATCGACGAGTAGTTTGGGGTTCCCAGGTGGCAGCTTGGGACGTCTCGGAACAATTTGGCTAGGTTTATGTTATCTATAGGCCTCTTAGGCCATATTTTGGATCTTGTTGTATTAGACAACTACCTCGCTTCCGCATGATGTACTGTTGGGTCTGTGACCCCTGTTGTGTAATTTGTATCTTTCTCGCTATATGAGTTGCTATATGAACTTTTGTGTCCTAGAGTCTGTGATGTGCCAGTTGTTCCACAAGTCTTGATCTCTTTATTATACATTGATAGCTATGCCAGTGTTTATGGCACGATCGATGTGTTGCGTGGGAGCGGTAATTCCATGCTCTTCGATTGTGTAGCATAGACTGTGGGTTACATAGACTCTCTGTATAATTCCGGGGTCGGGGCGTTACAGACGACGAGGCGGAACTTTTGCCCTGCTTCGATTTGCTCGGCGAGGTCCCTAGCGGCGGCGACGTGCGGGGGACGGCGGCGGGTCGACGGCGTCCATGGGAGCTAGGGTTAGGGTTTCGTTCACGGGAAAAACGGGGAGGAATAAGTGAGGGGGAGAGAGGGTGTCGTGTTGGCGTTCTTATCCTCCAAGGGAGCACGCAGCGCGGCGCAGGACGAGGGCATCGGCAGCATGGCGCCAGTGCGGCCACTGTCGCCACAGTGAAGAAGACGATGGCATATTTGCAATAACCCCCCTCCACTGCTTTTCCCTTTTTTTTTAGTTTTCTTCTTTTAAAGGCAGCAACCAAATCCATTTAATTGTGGTACTTAAACCTTTTCAAAAATTCTAAAAAATTTCAGGGAGGCTCACAATAAGATAAGAAAGCTCCCCATATTTTTATTTTGAATTTTTTAACAGTTTAACATGGTTTCAAAAATAGGAATTGATTTGAACCAATTTTGAATTCTCAATTTTATTTCTTTGCTTGGAAAGTAATTGCCTTTGACAAATATTTATAAATTGTATTCTTGGAACTTCCTGGACAAATTGGAAACTCAAGAATAATTTGTTTTACCAATTTGAGCAATGCATTTGGTTTTGGAGATTTGGGAAGGGTTTTGCTTCCTTTTTAAATGTTTCCCAATTGTTGCTTTATCAAACTTTGCAATTTAGAATGTATGCCATGATGCGAGTGCAATGCAAAAGTGAAAATTTGGCTCATATTTTAAGGTACCAAACTGGGGCTGTTACAAATCTACCCCCTTACAAGAATCTCGGGACGAGATTCCTAGAGTAGAAGAGAGAGGAGGGAAACATGACAACACGTGTCTTCCACAATCTTCTCAATCCCACGATGATCTTCCTTGTGATAGAGCATAGGCTAACAAGCACGACATGCCAATGGGGCGGAAGAACAGAAGATAGCTCAAGGTGATAGACAAGTGTTCTCCAAGGGTTGGAGATATGAACTTCTCCCAAGACCATAAGCTATCGAAGTATAGCTAGGAACAACTTGACGCAACAAAGGTCGAGCAGAAGATAGGACAACCGATCACTTGTTCACCCGAATTTATCAGGATCCTTGTCCAAGACCATGACATCACTTCACACCACCCCGATGTGTAGACCGTAGAGATTTGAAGCACCGTGAGGAGATAGGACATCTTCTGGACTCCACTCTTTTGACATAACAGATGCTTCCATAAGGTTAAAAGCTTGGCTCTAACGTGACTGATGAATTCACGGAAAGTACGTGTGATTGATTAAAACTTCGGGTTCACATAGGAGGGAAAGATAGAGAGATAAAACCTCATACACGAGCTATTGCCATGATAGAAGGAGCCGGAGGATCGACCAAGAGACATTTATGAATTCCACTCTAATGTTCTCCTGGAGGTTCTAGATATCACAATCAGGCTTCTGAATATCCTTCAATCGATCATCAAGCGAAGGTCGTACTTGAAGATAGAGAAAAGACCATAAGGAAAAACTCCTAGAATAAGTTACACATGATCCTCATGGATAGTGGTTGATTTTAAAGATTTAAGGGATTTCGTCAATAGACCTTCCGGTGAGGTGCGTGAACCACAACATCGAACTTGTCGGGGTTACAAGTAGGCCTAGGTCATACTCTTGAGAAACACCAACCATCATTTCTGCTTGAGGTTCAGATTTGGTTAGGTGTACAAATACTTCGGACTTAGCATGTCTAGAGGGGGAGTTTGCAAAAGTTAACCGATAAGTAGGGTAACTAGATTCTCAAGACATGGGCTACAGTGTCAAGCTCCAGAGCACGAGCTAGATTGCGAGTTCCATGCGGTCACGACTACACAGAGGAAGATTGAACGAACATGAATTCAAAGCAATGAAACACAATCGAGTCCTGATTGGGAAACACTGGTAAGATGATGAGGTTTGACAACTTCTTCTTTATTCAAGAACAAATCGGCCAGTGGCTTGGTGCGCATACATGAGTTCTTTAGAGAACTGGAGGTAACAACCTACCATCTCAATAATAATGCACATATGCATGACCAACTTGTGATTAAACCCGAGGAGACAAAGAGAACTTCACTCAGACCCATGGCAGTACATGTCAACCATTGCACGTGGACCAGAGAAGAACACTTCCAACATCCAGAACACGTACTATGTGATGGCATGAAGATGGTTCTGGCAAGTTTCCAATATTACTGCAAACCATCCAAATTGAATCCTTTCAAACATGGAGGAATGGGAATGCTATCGATGGGCTCGATAACAAGCTTATTAGGATACTCCAGGAAGATGAACTCATAGATTGCTTGAAAGGGGCAAAGGTATCGGTTTGAATAACGACATGGAGATAAGCGAAAAAAACATTAGAGTAAAACAATATCACCATAGTCCTTGGTTCTGAGTTTGATTTGATGATAACCCAACTCAAATCAACGATTTGGGAGAAGTAGCATATCCAAAGAGGAGATACTGACTTGCTTCAAAATAAAAACTAGACATCCCCTTAAAAAGGAACTATCTCGGATAAAGCTTTTGTCTTTTAACTCTCCAAGTTGTTTAAGCTCAACCAAAATAATCCAGGGCATCCAGCACAGTTTCTTGGAGAAGGAATATGTTCAGAGAACTAACACATTCATGAACTCGACGTCACAGTCAGCTGAAAACCTGGCAATACTTCTGGAAAGACATCTAGAATATCACGAACCACCGTATGTCACTGATTGCGAGAGGAAACTTGCTTTTCAAGGCAAAAAGATGTGGTCTTGAGAGTTTCGACACGAATCTAACTTATTGACCGAAGGTGTGCACATGAACAAATGGACTTGGCAGCACAGACAACTCGGCTTGATGATCTGATTACCAATCATGCTAAGAGTGCCATCAAAGTCCTTGGATTTCAAAGCAATAATAATTGCTAAGAATATCCGATTACCACATCAATATACACCCCCAACATTCTCGAGCCCGAGTAGCTCGTAGGTAGAGGGATAAGGAAGGGTAAGAGCATCACTTCATCAAGTAAGTCATGAGACTAGGCACGACCTCTTGATATAAAATAGTGTGACACTCCAAGGTGGTACGGAACAAAAGCTAGACAAGTTTTTATTCTGCGAAGTACAATACTTTGACCTGGCAGAGAAATGGACAAGGTACCGGAGTTTGTTTCTCCTGACATCCCGAAGTGGAATGTCTTGACGAACCACAAGAGTAACTTGCATTGGAGCACACCAACGCACGTTATAACTTGACCGTCCACTAACAGACGGAGGTCGGACAACAGATTAAGAGTAAGAAACAGGCTAACAACAATCCCAAGATATGGCAGAAGCCCTTGTTAGCACTCTTCCAACAACTAGTGCCGAAAGGGTTTCACGAACGAGTGTTATTGGAGGGATCACAAACATTGATGGAAAAATCACTAAGAGCAATCTTGTCGTGATCCAGATGGTTCCATGACAGAGAGTCTAGCTAAAGCTAGTGACAGAGAAGAGCATTGTTGAGAAAATCAATTACGGCCGCAACCTCGAGCTTGAAGACTAACTTCAAATTTGGCCAACCTGATGTAGTGTTTGACAATTAACATCAGGATTCAACAGGAAGGATCTTGGGTTAAAGATCAGCTTCATGTACTGGGACTCATGAATAGCATAATGCTCACATGGGTGACAACCCTCATGAATCATTACACCAGAGTTCTAGTACAATCCGGGACCTTCGGTTCAAGATCTTGGGCTAAAGCCCGAAGAGAGGAACACCCGATTAGGTGCAAAATGTTTTCAAGGCTTCGGATGTTTCGCACCCAATGAAGAGTAAGATTGTTGCGAAACTACTGAGTTTACATCGGATTCTGAAGACGGAAGCAACCTAACTAGTAAACTAAAGGTAGAAGACAACTCCGTGAACCTAGAGGTTAGAATTTGCAGATGAGCAGAAGAAACGTTAAATCGAATAGAGGTAAGATGTCTCCGAGAATAGAGTGATACTAGGTAAGGAGTAAAAAGAATTCTAAGATGGTTTTCACAACTCATTTTTAGGTTATAAATAATTTTTCACAAACACTAGTGTCGTGTCTTGGATCACGGACACCGGGAGTAAAGGATACCTCCTTTTTAGATTCGGTATGGGGCGCGAAGGAGGCTAAGTAACGTCTTCCGCCCGGAGGCTTCGTCTACGCTCAAGATCTACGTACTAGCAAGCATCACAGAGACACAAGGAGTTTACCCAGGTTCGGGCCGTCCGGAGGCTAACAGCCCTACTCCTGCATGTCTGGATTGAGAGGTGTATCATGGTGTAGCTTTACAATGGTGGTCGCGGGTGAGAACCCGGGAGGTGTTGGCTAGAGGTGGAAGACGAGCAGATCCTGGCCCGGAGGAGATCACCTCTCGTCTAAGCTAATCTTGGACTTGTGCACTACTTAGCCTAGCCTCCAACTCGATGGTGTTCCATCTTGTGATCTTGTTCCTTCTCTGGTTCTCCTTTCTTCTTCTCTTTCTTCTCCCTTGGGTGCCTCGGTCCTCCTTTTATAGGCTAAGGGGATACCACAGGTGCACCTTTGGAGCCGGAGTGGTTTTGGCGGGAAAACCCCTCCGGGTTCTCCTAGGAGGCGACGTGGCCTCCTCTCGTCCAAGTATTCTTCTCAGAGGGGGTTGGTGAGGTCGCCCACCTTTTCTAGGGAGGGCGGACAGAGGCTGACAGCTTTTCCGCCTCTTCCCCCCTTTGGTGCCTCCATCTTCTTGGCGCCCAAGTCTTCTAGGAGCCTCTAGTGTCGTGGTATTGTCGAATCTAGCCGCGGTAGGGGTGCCATCAAACTAGGTAGAGAGAGAGGTTTTGGAGACGAGGGGGGTTCCTGCGACGGGTTGACAAAGGGTTTACCCAGCTTCGGATCTCACAACGGTGGCGAGACCCTACGTGCTGCTATAATTCACTATAAGGCAATATCGCCGAGTTACAGTGGATCGGGATCGAGAGCGTGCCCTAAGGCATCCCGTAGGCCGGCTTATAAAGGCGCCCGGACCTAGGGCTTACAGGAGGAAACCTCACCGACTAAGTACAGAGTTCTACTCTAATCCGGCTTGGGCCCTGCCTTGTGGGCTAAGTCTTCCGCAATACAGGCCGGCTTCTGGAACCTTCTCTTAGCCGGATGGGCCTCCTGCGCTTCATCATACTGGGCTGCCCGGTTAAGCCGGATTCGGCTTACCACCACTATGGGCCACCCTGGTATGCTGGCTTTTAGTCTCCTCTGCGAGGATACCTGTTCGGCATAACCCCAATAGTAGCCCACGGAAAGCTTCAAGTACTTCAGCGGCTGGCTTCAATCTTCCGGCAATGTGTTGTCCGGGAAATTCATCATCCGACTACAGTCTTGGAGCATTCCCAGAAACCTGCAATCATGTCGAACAGCTTTGTCGCTTTCAGTGTGCCGGCTTTGTATGCCGAAAAGCACTTGGACGAGCAATGACACGCGTCCGCCGATTTGATAGCTAAGTCAGACCCAGCAGTGTGAGTGGAGGAGCATCTTTTGAATGTAGGGGCTAGTTTCCGTTTTTCCCGCGCTGGAACCGAGGCGTCCGAGGGAAGGAAACGTCTCCAACGGCTCGATCCCGTGACACGTGGCGAGAAACTCGGCTCCAGACCGTTGCACACATCTCGGCGCTTTGCTATAAATGGTGATCGCCTCGTCTCCGTCGCGACCTCCAGGCCATTTGCAACCCTAGCACCAAACTCCTCCCGATCTCATCTCCCGCCGAGCTCCAACTCCCCCATCTCTCCCTCGAGCTCCATGGCATCGAGCGCCCCTACCTCTCCAACGATCGATGCAGCGTCGGCCGATCCGGCTCCGCCGATGGGGGCTCCGCTTCCACAGCCGCTGCCGCCGTTTCCGAACCATCCGCCGCTGCACCTGCATCCTCTCCGACTCCGGAGAGAACCTCCACCGCTTTGGGCCGCGATGAAGTGGCTTTGGCAAAAGCCGCAGCCGAAGCCGCTGCGACACTGGCCTCCGCTTCCGCGGCTGCTGATGCTGCCACCAAAGACGTCAGTGTCGGCGAGGAGGAGGAGGAAGAGGAAACCGGCAACAATAAAGGTGCGGCCAACAACCCGTCTCACAATTGGGTTTGCTCTGCGGTGGATGAGATCGAGCTGAAGGGGATGGAGGCCGATGGAGCCATTCTTCCATCCTCTGAGTCGACGCCGACTTGGCGATCCTCCTTCGGCGACCCTTGTCCTACTCCCATCAATGACGAACGGGTACTTCTCTCTTCCCATGTCATTAGGGGATTTTCCTTGCTGCCTTCGGCTTTTCTGGTAGAGCTACTAGACTATTACGGCCTCCAGCTCCACAACATTACTCCAAACAGTTTGTTATACATCTCCGGCTTTGTAGCACTCTTCGAAGGCTATTTAGGCATAAAACCTAGGTTAGACTTCTTCGAATGATGCTTCTTAGTCAAGAGGCAAACCGTGAACAAGGAGCTGCTGATCGCCGGCTCTATCAACTTCAACTGCCGCCGGGATATCGATTGGTACCCTCAAGTGCCAATCGTTGATTCGGCAAAGGGATGGGCGTCCACCTTCTTCTACTGCAAGGACGTGGCGCCGCCAAACCGGTTGCAGGGGCTTGCTCCTTTCACAGATGAAGCCGACACGCCCCTGCCCTCATGGAAAAAGAAGCCGTCAGGTGGAATGCCGGCGGAACATGCCGCCCTTCAAGCAAGGATTGCGCAGTTGACATCCGGCACTCCTCCCTTGACTGGGGAGGACACCATAATCTGCTGGATGAAGAGACGGATCCAGCCCCTCCAACATCGTGCTCGGCTTTTCTGCGATTACACGGGTGAATCTGATCCCATGCGGATCAACAAGAAAGACTTGGAGCAAGACCTCTTTGAGGCTCGCTTCAACAAGATCATCAAAGCCCGGCCTGGAGAAGGCCGGCAATATGAAGAATCATTGCCAATGTATACGGCAACCAACCCTCCCCCAAAGGTACTTTGACTAACCAAAGCTCAATTCTTTGAGAGATTCGGGTTTGCTTTTGTCGGACTAACATGTAATATGTCAGATTCCTGGAATCTCCGACATCCGCCCTGCTGGCAAGCCTTCGTCCAGCAAGGCGCCCACACGGTCCTTCTCCTTTTCATCGGCTACCGCAGAGAGCCGGAAGAGGAAGAGCCAGTCGACCACGATTGGCGCTAAGTCGTCTAAAGATGACGATGCTCTCGCTGGGCTCAACATCCCCAGCAAGAAGTAAGTCGATTGACAACATCTCCTCCTTCCCTTGCAGCAATGCCAGATTTGCAAAACTTCATCTTTTACCTTTGCAGGATAAAGAAGGGCGCTCCCTTGAAAATAAAGACGGTTGCCACAAGGAAGAAAGCCTCTCCTGCCGTTCCTCCCCCAACTCCTTCAGTTCCAGAGCCGAACCCAACAGAGGAGAACACTCGCACCATGGTGACGGCTCCACCTATTGGGAGAGCCGGGGTTATTCCTCCCACCCAGTGGACGGAGATGACGGGGAAGGTGGTAGAGCCTTCCTCTCCAAGGGCTGAGGCTCCGGCTAAAGATGCCCCAACCTTTCCTCCAATCAAAGCAGAAGCCTTCGACGAAGAGGGATGCATCAAGCCGGAATTCATGAGCCGATTCATGAAAGCACCTCGGCTTCCCCGGAAGAAGGGAACAACTGTTCGGGACGACGAGCCGGATCATACCAAGGCCTATGACACCTTTGATGTCATAGAGATCCTTGAAGATCAGCAAAATTACTTTGCTGATAGCTTGAGGCCGGCATGACGCTTCTCCGCGAGCACTACCAGGTAAATATCTTACCCAGTAGCCCCCAAGCACTATGCCGGGTTAAGTTATTAGAACTAGCCGACATAGTGATCCGAGTTAATGCGCATGCATACACTTAGCCCCCTAGCCATGAAATATCGTCATGTAGCCACCTTAACTTGTAAATATAGCTTTAGTGTTTTAGCCATTCCTTACGCAGATCCACCGAAAAATTGGCGCTGAAACCATCAATTGTTTGGGTGTGCGAAATCGGGAAATGCGCTGGCTAAAGACTGAGCTGGCGAACAAAGATGCCATCATCGAAGGGCTTGAGGCAGACCGGGTTCAATACCAAGGTAATAATGCCGAAACTTAACTTTCTATAATGAGTATTTTTATACTGCTGACATTTTGTCTTGCAGACGCCATTATAAAAGCCAAGGAGCTTGCTGAGAACACCGGCATTGTCGACCGGCTCCGCAACGAAAACATTGAGCTTAATAAGCTTAACCAATCAGTGGCGGCGGAGCTGGAGGTAGCCAAGAAAAACTTTGCCAAAGCCGAATAGATTCTGGAAACAGAGAGGCAGAGTCACAAGGATGCCCTTAATGAAGTCCAGGATCGGCTTGACAAGCGCCTCGACGAATCGCTGGCTATCGACAGCCAGCTTCTGAGTAAGTTTTGAAAAAACTTAAACTCATTGGTTTCTGTCTTAGCCAAATATAACTGAACTTCGCCTTTTTTGCAGCTCCGGCATGTTATGGCCATGAGCTGACGGCGGAGAACCGGCTTGACCGGATATTGGAAGTAAGGGAACTCATCCCGAAGATTCTTTCTTCGGGAAAAGAGCTTGCCGAGAAGTTCTTTCCCGGCAACCCCGAGCCCCCGGCGAACCTTGCCACCTTAGAGGCTGAACTGGCCGAAGCAGTTTCATTCTTCGATGAACGGCTTCGATCCAGCGCTCACGGAGGTGCTAAGACGGCCTTGGGCTTGATGATGGCGCATTACCCGGAGGCAGAAGCCTGGCGTGTCGCATCCGGCTTCCCTCTTGAAAAGGAGGACGGCACGCCGCTGGATGACCAAGATCGCAAGAAGATTCTTCGCTCCGTCTCCGGTTACGCCAGCAAAATTGCCAACACGGTCTCCTTGACCACCATTTTCAAGGAAATGTCATGCCCGCCAACCCCTGTCCAATCAGATGATGACAATGAAGAGGCGGAGAAATCGTCATGAGCCGAATTTGCTCGCTGAGCCGGCCATCCTGAAAATGTAATAAGAAAGGTGTAAAGCCGCCCAAACAATGTATCTGTCTAGAAACAACTAAGCCTTTTGCTGTATGTTAGTCAGCTTTTATATTTGCAAACTTGCAATTTTTATGCCTCAGTTTATTTTGGCCTTGACACATTAGCCTTTAAGCGCCGGCAAACCTATTGCGAAGCTAACTCACTGAGCAACAGGGTACGCAATGACCAATCTATTTAGACTCAGAACAAGTGCCGCCTTTCGGTGCCGAAACGCTTTGAAGCAACCCGGCGCAAAAAGCTAGCAGACAAACATTAATTTGGAAAAACGTTGATTTTTCATCACCTTAAGGTGGATTCAACATGAAAGAGTTTACCAACGAGCAACACAGGCAATTTCGGGTAAACAGATTATAACAATAAGATCATAGGGAAATAAAGGATGGTACAGATTCTCGAATTTCACGAGACAAGCCAATTTTTATTTCATGATCACATTGACATGGTTACAATAGAATTTGCTAAGTGTAAAAAGGACATAGCTGAGCGATATTCCACGGACGTTTCGTCTCATCTAAGTCGTCATCTACATGCCTTTTCCTCTTACGACCTTTCTTCCTGGGATCTTTCTTTGAATCCCTTAAGTCGAGGAGATAATATGACCCGTTTTTTCAGAACTTTGCTGATAACGAAAGGTCCTTCCCATGGCGGGGATAATTTGTGCTGCCGGCTTTGCACAAGCCGAAGCACTAAGTCGCCTTCTCGAAAAGATCGATTCCGCACTCTACGGCTCTGGTAGCGACGTAGATCTTGTTGATAGATGGCGGATCGTTGGAGAGCTAGCTCTCTTTCTTCTTCGAGGATATCTAAGCCGTCTTGACGTGCTTCTTCTGCATCTTCTTCGACGTAGGCTGCGACTCGAGGCGAATCATGGATCATGTCGGATGGGAGCACCACTTCTGCACCATAGACAAGGAAGAAAGGGGTGAAGCCGGTTGATCTGTTTGTGGTAGTACGAATACTCCATAAGACCGCCGGCAATTCATCGACCCAAGCGCCGACTGCTCGATGCAAAGGAGTTTCAAGCCTCGGCTTAATACCTTGCAGAATAATGCCGTTACTGCGCTCTACCTGTCCATTGGATTGCGGGTGTGCCACCGATGCCACGTCGAGTCGGATCTTTGATCGGCTGCAAAACTTCGATAGCTCACCAACGCCAAAGTTTGTGCCATTGTCAGTGATAATGCTATGCGGTATGCCGAATCGAGTTGTAATCTCGACGATGAACTTTGTAGCTGTAGCTCCGTCGAGTTTCTTGATGGGCTTTGCCTCCACCCACTTCATGAATTTGTCGACCGCCACCAGCAGGTGAGTTAAGCCTCCTCTTGCCATCCTGAAAGGTCCCACCATGGAGAGCCCCCAGACTGCAAACGGCCAAGTAATAGGGATCATTCGGAGCTCCTGAGCCGGCAAGTGAACCTGCTTTGCGTAGCGCTGACATCCTTCACAAGTCTTGACGTGCGGAAACGCCTTGGCGACCAACGCCTTTGCCGCCACGTGATGCCCACATTCGCCGGAGTGTATTTCTTCTAGGATTTGGCGTCCTTCTTCGGGAGAGACGCATCTTTGGAAGATGCCGGATGTGCTCCGTTTGTAAAGTTGTCCGTCAATAATCGTGTACGCCTTTGCTCGGCGCTCAATTTGACGGCTCAACACCTCGTTGTCCTTGGGCAGTTTCTTATTAATCAAGAAATCAATGTAGGGCGTGATCCAATCTGGGGTTACCAAGCACACTTGAACTAATTCTGCCGACAAGGGGTAATCTTCGTCGCCACCTTTGATGGACGGCTTGTGGAGGTGATGGAGAAATACGTCTGGTGGCACTGCCTTTTTCCTGGAGCCTATTCTGGCCAAGGCATCAGCATCTTCATTGTCATCTCGGGAGATATGTCGAACCTCTAAGCCGGCAAAACATCGGCCGAATTCATCGACTGTTCTCCTGTATTCCTCCATTGTGGGACTTTTTGTGTCCCAACATCCATCAAGTTGCTGCGCAACCAGATCCGAGTCGCCATAGCAGAGGATGCGCTTTACTCCCAACTCCTTAGCCATGTAAAGGCCATGGAGGAGAGCCTCATACTCTGCTACATTGTTGGTGGCGTTGAAGTGGATTCGGAGGACATAACTGAGCTTATCACCCATAGGCGATTTTAGTACTACTCCAGCCCCCGAGCCTTCCTTCATCTTTGAGCCATCGAAGTGCATTATCCAGTACTGAGAATCCGGCAAAGGTGTGCTTTACATCGCCTTTGTCCAATCTGCAACAAAGTCGGCTAGAACTTGAGACTTGACGGCGGTCCTCGGCTTGTACTGGATGTCGAAAGCTGCTAACTCGATGCCCCATTTGGCGACTCGACCCGTTGCGTCGGCATTATTGATGATTTCTCTTAGTGGAGCTTTGCTGACCACCGTGATTGTGTGGTCCTGGAAGTAATGTCGTAGTTTTCTGGCGGCAAAGAATACACCATAGGCTAACTTCTGGTAGTGAGGGTAGCGTTGTTTTGTATCTGAGAACACCTCGCTAATGAAATAGACGGGGCGCTGATCCGGCCATTGCTTCCCTTCCTACAGGCGCTCCACTACAATGACGACACTTATCACGAAATTCGTGGCCGACAAGTAGAGGAGAAGCGGCTCTTTTTCCCTTGGAGCTGCTAAGATTGGAGCATGCGTCAACATATACTTCAGCTGAGCCAAAGCTGACTCTGCTTCCTCTGTCCAAACAAAACTGTCCGACTTTTTGAGGAGCTTGTATAATGGCAGTGCTTTGTCACCAAGCCGGCTAATGAATCGGCTTACAGCCGCGGCGGAACCCGTAAGACGTTGTATGTCCTTTAGACAAGACGGCCTTTCGATGTTCTGAATCGCCTTTATCTTTTCCGGGTTAACTTCAATTCCTCTTTGGGATACAATGAAGCCCAGAAGCTTGCCTGCGGGTACTCCAAAGACGCATTTTGCCAGATTAAGCTTCATCTGGTACTCCCTTAGATTTGCAAAGGTTTCCGACAGATCGGCGATAAGATCGTCGCGCTTCTTCGACATGACCGCTATGTCGTCGACGTAGATGTGAACATTGCGGCCAATCTGCTTGTCCAAACACCGCTGCATACACCTTTGGTAAGTAGCACCGGCGTTCTTTAAGCCGAAAGGCATTGTGACATAGCAGTAATTGCCATATGGCGTGGTGAAGGACGTCTTAATTTGATCTGACTCCTTCATCTTAATCTGATGGTAACCTGAATAAGCGTCCAGAAAACATAGCATCTCTGAGCCGGCAGTTGAATCAATGACCTGATTGATACGCGGTAAGGTGAACGGATCTTTAGGACATGCTTTGTTTAAGCCAGCGAAATCAATGCACATACGTAGCTTAGAGGTGTTTTTCTTTGGGACTAGCACGGGATTTGCCAACCAATCAGTGTGGACAACTTCACGAATGAATTTGGCGGCGGTGAGCCTTAGGATCTCCTTTCCAACCGCCTTGCGCTTCTCAGTTCCGAGCCGGCGGAGGCCTTGCTTGACCGGCTTTGCGTCCTTGTTGACTTTTAGGGAGTGCTCGGCAAGTTTCCTCGGGACACCTGGCATGTCGGATGGTGACCAGGCAAATATGTCCCGGTTCTCATAGAGAAACTTGACGAGCTCGCCTTCCTATTTGTCGTCGAGACCGGCACCGATGATGGCCTCCTTTGTCGGATCATCCTTTGAGAGTTTGATTTTCTTGGTGTCATCCTTTGGCTTGAAGCTTGAATCAACCTTAGAGGACGGCTTTTCTGTTGCCGGCATCTCATCGGGACTAATTATTTTCTTGAGATCCTCCAACTCTTCCCTGCAGATTTCTTGTTCAGCATGGACGGCATTAGAGGCCTCGCACTCCTTGGCTTTCTTGAAGTCTCCTTTGACTGTGATGATCCCATTGGGTCCCAGCATTTTCAGCTTGCTATGGATGTAGTAGGGTCGAGCCATAAACTTGGCGAAAGCCGGACGTCCAAAGATTGCAAGATATGCACTTTTAAAGGGCACCACCTCAAAAGAGACGTCCTCAGTCCGAAAATTATCAGCTTCACCAAAGGTGACCTTCAGGGTGATTTGCCCCATCGAAGAGGCTTGTCATCCCGGCACAATCCCATGAAACTTCACAGTGCTGTGGGTGAGTTGTGACTCGGAGAGACGCATTCTCTTCAATGTTGCAGCATAAAGTATGTTGATACTGCTGCCGCCATCCATGAGCACCTTTGTCAACTTGTATTTGTCGACTATAGGGCTGACGACTAAAGCGTAGGTGCGCTTTGCAGGAACTCTGTCCGGATGATCGCTGCGATCCCATGTGATGGGTGTGTCGGACCAATCCAGATATTGAGGAACTGCAGGCATCGTAGCATTAAGTTCTCACCAAGCCGCCTTTTATTTGCGAGAGGAATCTGTTGCCAAGTTGACGATGAGACTTTCGGCATGCTTAGGGAATTTGCTGCCTTTTTCTTTGGAGGCCGCGTCATCCGACTCTGAAGCAGCTTCCTCCTTCTCTTTGTCGTCTTTCCTGGACTTGCGCTTGTTCCTTGACTTGCTGGCTTTGGGGTCCTTGGCGATGTCCCGATTGATGTGAAATTGCTGGATTGTGTGGGAACTCGTCCCATCGGGCCTGAGATGATGAACACAGGGGTTATGCTTAATGTCGTCATACTTCACCGTTGAAGGCCGGGATGATTGGTTATTTGCCGGCTTCTTGCCCTGCCACTTGCCATTGCTCGAACCACCCTTTCCAAAGGCGGCAGCGACTTCGTGAGAAGGGCCGGCTTGGTGTTCAATCTTCTTTTTCCCGGACTCGCGTCGGCGGTTTTCGACATCCTCCCTGTTGTCATCATCAGCGGCGGCATACTTGTTTGCACAAGCGTGTAAACCCCCCAAAGTTTCCGATTCGTCACTGTAGATCATGAAGCAAAAAGTCGTCCCCTTCCTCAGAGATTGCTTGAAAGCATGGATCGCCTGAGTTTCTGAGATGGCTTCGCAAGCGTTCTTGATTTCACTCCATCGTGAGACGAACTCACGGCTAGACTCGTTCTTTTGCTGCACGCACCGCTGTAAGTCGAAAATCGACTTTGGGCGCTTATATGTGCCCTGGAAGTGCTGAATAAAGACACGCTTCATGTCACTCCAGGCATGAACTGTCCTTTCTGGCAAACCTTCAATCCACAGGCGTGCCGTCCCGGTTAACATCAGGGGCAAAAATCGCACTGTGGAGTCGGCGCTGCCTTGATATATGTCACAGGCACTGACATAATCTGAGAGCCAGGTCTCAGGATTAGCCGTACCACTATACTTCTCAACCATCTTTGTTACGTTTGACAAAGTGGGAGGTAGAATTTACTCTCTGATTGTTCTGCCAAAGCACTTGGGGCCGAGGTATTGGGCGTCTCTGGCGGACTTCCTCTCCTCGATTAGGCTTCGAACATCATTGGGTGATGGCGGTTTTCCAACCGACTTTTCTTGCCTTGGTTCTTCCCTGTGACGGCTTTGGCTCGCCCGACTCGCGTTATGCGGAGGGCTTGGAGTCCTTTGCCATCGTGGAGGGGGTATATATTTAGAAGGGTTATCTCCCTCTTTTCGCGGTGGAGGCGGCGGTGGAGGTGGCATATGATCTCTGTTATCCTCCCTTCGGGGTTGGTTTTCCCCCTCTCGTCGTCGCTCCTGACGTGGTGGCGCCGCCTTTTCCTTGCGAGGGTCCTCCTTTTGTTCCCGGCTCCGATGGCTTTCCCGGCCAGCCTCTCGATGGCGTGAAGAACCAGTCCGGGATTCCGTACCCCTAGGCTGCTTGTGCTTTGGGTCTTTGTCGCCGCCTTTGTTGTGGCTACTTGAGCCGGCCGGGTCATCGTCTGGGTCTACAGGGGCTGCAGCCATTGGCTTGTTGGCAGTCGACTTGCAAAGATGAGAATCGTCAACAAGCCGTCCCGTCTTGACTTGCGAGTCGTTTTGCTGCTGTTGTGCGACCTCCAGAAGATAAGCTGAATACTTGAGTCGAGCGTCACGATCCAACGATTTGTCGAACATGACCTCCTGGGCAGCCTCCATGTTTTTGGCTGGGGTATTGAAGTAACACAGGTTTGCCACCGGGTCACGTCGGTGGTGGTACTTCCCCCAGACTGAATCAACATGGTCAGCTTCCCACTTGCTGCGGAAATCCAACCTCTTGTGCAGATTCTTGTCACGAGCCGGACGGAAAACATCGTCAGCCCCCTTTTCTCTCTGCTTTCGGATGAACTCCGTTTCCTTGTTTGTAAGCTCAACCTCACGCTCTACTATCTGTGCTGCTTGCTCCTCTAGCAGGGCGCGGTGCTTCTCAATGTCGTCCAGCGATGCGTTAGGAGGGAGTGGCGTTAGCAGCTGCTTGTACCTCGCCACCCTTTCTTCGTGCTCCTTCTCTGCTGCCTCGCCGGCCATAGCGTCAATGTCGTCTCCTTCAGCCAGCACTCTACCTGTCCCCTTCAATGGAGCCAGTGGTGGCACGAAATCCACCTTGAGATTTCCGGCTTGTGGAGTTTTTTCTTCACCATTGGCGGCTTTCGAGGTGTTGGGGTCGTCTTTAGGATCAGAGACGTCACCCATCAAGACCTCGGCAGGGCGTCCTAAACAGGATGCAACTTTCCGACTAAAATCTTCGGATTCTCCTTCAGATTCGAGGTCCTGCTCCATATGGGTGGTGTCCCCTGATCCGGCTTCTGAATCAACCCCGGCCTGCAGAGCAGGGAGGATAGACTCAGGCTCTGTCATCGACTCGTGAGAGCCGGATTCTCCTAAGACGCCGACGAAGTGGAAGTCCGGTGCCACCATGTTCGAACTTGCGTCATCTTCAGAATCTTCGTCGTCAGCGTCGAAAGCCAGATCCAGATCGGCGATCTCGTCAGAGTCTAGATCCGACTCCTCGTCGAGGTTGCTTGGGAGGGTGGTGGGCAAGCTCGAGGTGAAGCCGAGATCGTCCAAGGCCTGGGCGGTGAAGCCGACAAAGATGTCGAAACCGCCGATGGAGACCGTGGACCAGCCGGCGGGATCCTCCTTTGCCGGCGTCCAGAAGCCGTCGTTGAAAACGTGGCCAGCTCCTGTCTCGTCGAAGTAGCTCACCAAGCCGACCGCGATGGTGTCGCCGACTCCGCCTGTGGCTCCTAGACGGATCGAAACCCCGGACATCTCCTGCCCCACGGTGGGCGCCAACTGTCGTGGTATTGTCGAATCTAGCCGCGGCAGGGGTGCCATCAAGCTAGGTAGAGAGAGAGGTTTTGGAGACGAGGGGGGTTCCTACGACGGGTTGACAAAGGGTTTACCCAGCTTCGGATCTCACGACGGTGGCGAGACCCTAAGGCGTGCCGTAGGCCGGCTTATAAAGGCGTCCCGTAGGCCGGCTTATAAAGGCGTCCGGACCTAGGGCTTACAGGAGGAAACCTAACCGACTAAGTACAGAGTTCTACTCCAATCCGGCTTGGGCCCTGCCTTGTGGGCTAAGTCTTCCGCAATGCAGGCCGGCTTCTAGAACCTTCTCTTAGCCGGATGGGCCTCCTGCGCTTCATCATACTGGGCCGCCCGGTTAAGCCGGATTCGGCTTACCACCACTATGGGCCACCCTGGTATGCTGGATTTTAGTCTCCTCTGCGAGGATACCTGTTCGGCATAACCCCAACATCCAGCCAGGGCTGGCAAGCTTATCCTCCTGCCGGGCGTCGGGGTCTCGGGACCTCCATGCCTGCTTCCGGGTCGAGGGGCCCCGGTGGGTCCCCGGGTCCTTTGGCTTGGCTGTCGATGTCGCGCGCATCGGGATGCCGTGGGGCAGATGGGGGGCCATCTGCCAGTCTTGTGCCTTGGCCTTGAGTGACTCCTTGGTGGGCCCATGTGCGATGGACCCACTTTGACCGCATCAGGGGAACCCCGTGTTCCACTGTTACAACAGTAGCCCCCGGGCATAGTCCCGGCGGCCACGCCCTTCTGCCGCCGGGGCTATGACCAAAAAAGAGTCAAAGTGGGTCCCCTGCGTCAGGTCTTGAACGTCTTGTCACATCCGTCAGAGCCGCGCACTACGGAGGTGCGCGTCCCACGGGTCTTGGAGTTATCCATCCGGTGGAGTAATTGCGCCAGCCTCCTCGATTCTCGGGAACGGAGAAAGCGAGGCGACAGCCGCTGAAGGCGTATCCGATCCTTCTTAAAGGCAGGGATACCCCTCAGGATCCTCATTAGTCTTCACTCCTTCCTCAACCCCACTCTTCCTCAGAGGTGAGCGCGTTGATGGCGAGGGCTGGTCGCTTGCGCTCGTCCTCGGCGGGGGCAGAAGTGGCGTCCGGTAGTCGCGGAAGAGTTGCCCCCCGAAGCCAAGCGAGGCGCGATCGCGGCCGCGGCCGCGGTCGTGGAAGCCGAGGTCGTGGAGGTCGCGGAGCGAGAGGTTCGCCGAGCCCTCCCTCACGGAGGACGACCCACACCGGCATCCCTCCGTTTGAGTTCGTCGTGGATCCGGACAGAAGACTGCGCAGCCGGCTTCATCTGCCGGACTCCTTCATGGCGGCGGTGGACACGGACGACGATCGGCCCACCGGTTACTGGCTGCAGGTCGAGGGCTGTCCCAACGGCCCCTCCTGGGTCGAAGTGGAGTACACCGTCGATGGCTCCATGCTCCTGGGGAAGGGATGGAAAGCATTCGTGCGCTCCCGTCGCCTTACCCGGGGGCAGTACCTGTCGTTCGAGTACGACGGGGATGAGACGCTCTTCGTGAAGGTCTTCCGTGCCGACGGAGGACGCAAGTATTGCTGCATGGAGAGCGACAGCAGCTGCTACGACGAGGAGGATGAGGATGTAGATGAAGAGGACTCCCTCAGCATCAAGGCCGAGAGGAGCCTGCTTCCCTGAAGATGCGGGGGCGACACCGCGGTAGCGCCCCCCAAAGATGTTCTTGACCTCTTTCTTGGCGGCCTCGTCGACGTACTTCTGGAAGTAGCGCCTTCCGTGGTGCGGGGATGCTCCTTGCTTGCGTAGGAGCCAACCTTTCTTTGTAAAAAGTATTCCCTATCGTAGACTTTTGGAGGACGAAAAACTTGTACTCTTGCTATCGCTCGGCCTTCAAGCTAAATAGATGTGATCGAGAACGGTTTTCTGCAAAACTCGCTCTTGATTGCGGCGTCAGCTGAACCGTCAGAGGGGCCAGTGGGGAGCAGAGGACCTATAAAAGGCTCTCTAGCCCCCAGCTCCTTGGCCACCCTTAGTCTTGCTTCTTCTTGCTTCTTGCCCTCCCTGTCGGGGGAGGTAGGGATGTCCTTCTCATGGACGTCGATGGCGGCGTCCGTGCACCAGGGCGCGGCGGAGGCTCCCAGGGGAACTGGGGCCCGTGCCGCTGGAGAAGAAGATGAGGTGATGTCGCGCCTGGCCCTCGCTATGGGCGTTTCGCGCTTGGCGATGATCTCTGGTCCCGCAGCCCAGGAGGAGGCTCGGGTGCGTGCGCTCCGCAGGGCTCAGCTTCTGGCGACCTTGAAGGGGAAGACCGCGGGGATCCCGGAGGCATCCCAGCTTTGGGAGGAGTTCGACGCCATCGAACAGGTCAGCATTGCGTTTTTCCCGGCCCCTCGCTCCTCTTGGGCCTGGTCTAGATCCTGACCGAACTTGTCCCCTGTCGCAGGCGGACGACAACGGCATGAGCGAGGTGGCGTCCGAGGTGGTCTCCCTGCTCCACTGCCTGGTGCCCGGACGGACCAGACAGCCAGGAGACGCCTAAAAAAATCCTTCCGGGTTCTCCCTCTCCTCCCAGGCATCCTCGGGAATTGAGAGGTCCCCCGTTGGGCGTGAACAAGGCAAGGGCGCACAGCAAGGATCGCTAACTCCAAGCTGGCCTTAGTAGCATAGGGTCTAGTAGTTGCACAACCGAATGTAAATTCAAGAATGTAATTCAGAATGTAAATTCGGATGTATGCAACCCTAGACTCAACTCCCGGGGTCATTTCCCAAATCTCCCTTTGCACTAACGCGCCGTATGGTTTTCAGAGGAGGCCACTTAGGTGCAAGGCACTCTACCTCCGCACGATAGATGTACCCCCTAAGTCGGACTATACCTTCCGGGAGTCCTTCGCCACTGTCCACGGGTACTAGGCCAAAGGGAAACGGACCGTTCACCGGGGTGGTCGCATACCCCCGCAAAGGCTCTCATCAACCGTCAAGCATGCGCAGGTCGATGGTATATTGACTCCGAGTGAGATGTTATGCCTAAATACAGGATGCTGATGCAAGAACTTAGCTGTTTTCCTGTCGCGTCTCCAGCCCATCCAGTCCTTCCCGGGTGTCGAACTCCTTTTTTCGTGTCCCGCCGTCCAATCCTGCATCGGGAAGGAGCTACACACAGCAAACTTTCAGTAGGAAAAGAATGGACCCTCTTTCCTATCATGCTAGCGTGTTATCCGATGCAAACCGCAAGCACAGTTGGTAGTACATTTATGTGGTGAGGTGCGTTTCACCACAACACTGCCCGATTCCCCTTTCCGTGGTAGCACGGCATGATCGGGCGGCGGTGCCTATCCTGCGAGGCCACTCGCGGCGCTTCTACCCATCTGCCATCGGCACATACCAGCCCCCTGCTTACGGGTTGCTAAGGATAGCACGCTTCCATGGAAGGATTGAGGCTCACGGGAATTGAAATAACTTATCTTTTATTCTCCTGGCGACGATTCTTACACCCTTTTACAGAACACTAGCCCCTCAGGCATGCTTTAACGGATCCAACGTTTGCGATTCATGTTCGTAATCAGGGGTAGAATTCTCGATGTTCTAGGCGTTGCCTTCCGGCCGGCCTTGCTCGTCCTCCAGGTACACCATTCCGGGTTTCAGGGTATGTGTCACCCGGAAGGGTCCTTCCCACTTTGATGACATTTTGTTCAGGCCTTCCATGTTTTGCCTCTTGCGGAGTAACACGTCCCCGGGTTGCAGCTCCCGCGAGCGAACATGACGACTGTGGTATCGGTGGAGTCCTTGTTGGTACCGAGCTGACTGTAAGGAGGCTCGGCACCTCCTCTCTTCCAGCAGGTTTATGTCATCTATCCTCCGCTCTTCTTGCGTGTTCTCATCGTATGCGAGCACCCGGGGTGATCCGTACTTGAGCTCCGATGGCAGGACAGCTTCAGCTCCGTAGACGAGGAAGAAAGGTATCTCTCCAGTGGCTCTGCTTGGTGTTGTCCTGAGTGACCACAGTACGCTTGGCAGGTGATTAATCCAGTTTTTCCCTTGTTCTCCAGCTTGTCAAAGGCTTTGGTCTTCAATCCCTTGAGAACTTCTGCATTTGCTCGCTCTACTTGCCCATTGCTTCTTGGGTAGGACACCGAGGCAAAACACACCTTGATGCCCATTTCTTCGCAGAAGTTGAGGAAGGCTTTGCTTGTGAACTGAGTGCCGTTGTCGGTGATGATTCTATTCGGTACTCCAAACTGGTAGATGATTCCTTCGATGAACTTGATGGCGGCCTGAGCCGTCTGACGTGGAACTGGCATTGCTTCCACCCACTTTGTGAACTTGTCGATTGCCACGAACAGGTACTCGTGACCTCCCATAGACTTTGGTATCTTGCCGACGATGTCCAGCCCCCAGACCGCGAACGGCCAGGAGATTTGATGGGGGGATACTTTATAGGTAGGCCCATGGACCCGGAAAGTAGACCCGCCAAGACAAAGAAGGCCAACGCCGAGTCACGAGACAAGTCACATGGGCTGGGCTGGAGACAAGCCGACCAAGGCCCGTGTGGAGAAAGAGGCTCGCCCAAAGAAGGAGTCCAAGTACAGCCCGGAGTCTAACTTGGAAGACCAAGACGTAGAGTAGGACTCCGTGTTCTAGTGTGACTCGGTATAGCCTGTAAGTCCAGGGACCCGGCAGCCTTTATAAGCAGGGTCCTGGACCTTAGATCAATGAGTTCAATCAGTAGAGAGAAACCCTAGCCACCAGAGAAAAGTCGCCGGCTCCTGAGTTGTGGGAGCCGGGTCCTTGTAATCGAGATATAATCAAGATCAATAACATAGAAGCAGGAAGTAGGTCTTTACCTCTAACCAGAGGGGCCGAACCTGGGTAAATCCTTGTTCCTTGGCGAG
The DNA here is from genome assembly GCA_012064385.1 of Puccinellia tenuiflora. Lineage (NCBI taxonomy): Eukaryota > Viridiplantae > Streptophyta > Magnoliopsida > Poales > Poaceae > Puccinellia > Puccinellia tenuiflora. The sequence goes on from QRDG01001266.1 coordinate 150,425, forward strand.
ATTAACCGTTCCTACGTACTTCAATCACCAATGGCCCCAGAACTCATCTTCCCTGAGGAAGAACTTGCCGTGACAACCCCACGACATTTGGCGCCCACCGTGGGGCCTATGGTGACGAAAGGAGTTGAGATCGTTGGAGCTGCTCGTCGGGCTATGGAGAAGCTCGCCATCCGGCGCATCTACACTGATGAGCATGGTGAGACCGAGATCGATGACTCAGGCTGGACTTCGGAGATGAACGAAATCGACGNACCACGGTACGCTTGGCAGGTGATTGATCTAGTTTTTTTCTTGTTCTCCAGCTTGTCAAAGGCTTTGGTCTTCAATCCCTTGAGAACTTCTGCGTTTGCTCGCTCTACTTGCCCGTTGCTTCTTGGGTAGGACACCGAGGCAAAACACACCTTGATGCCATTTCTTCGCAGAAGTTGCGGAAGGCTTTGCTTGTGAACTGAGTGTTGTGTCGGTGATGATTATGTTCGGTACTCCAAACCAGTAGATGATTCCCTCGATGAACTTGATGGCGGCCTGAGCCATCTGACGTGGAACTGGCATTGCTTCCACCCGCTTCGTGACTTGTCGATTGCCACGAACAGGTACTCGTGACCTCCCACAGACTTGGTATCTTGCCGACGATGTCCAGCCCCCCAGACCACGAACGGCCAGGAGATTGGTATTGGCTGCAACACTGAGCTGGCTGGTGCATGTTCTTGGGCGTAGTACTGGCAAGCTTCACAGGTCTTGACTAGCTGCTCCGCGTCATGAAGTACCGCTGGCCAGTAGAATCCTTGGCAGAAAACCTTCCCCGCCAAAGATCTCAAAGCCACATGACTTGAGCATATCCCTTCGTGTATGTCCCTTAGTAGTTCTCGGCCTTGTTCTTGCGATATGCACCGTAGCTTGATTCCGTTTTTGCGCCGCCGGTAGAGCTCACCGTCGATTAGGACGTAGAGCTTTGCCCGGCGGGCCACTTGCTCGGCTTCGTGTTCATCCTCTGGGAGGACGTGTTCCACCATGTACTTGACGATGTCCTGGGCCCAAGGTGGGTGGGTCAGTTCCACCAGCAGCACCTCCTGGCCAGAAGGAAGCAGAGCTTCTTCGGCCGCAGGCACTGCCGGTTCTTGAGCTTCCGGGCTGGCTACCCGTGTTGTTGATGTAGAAGGGTTGCCAGCCTCCTTTGTTGCTGAAGAACTTGGCTTCAGCCTCTCGGGAGAGACTGAAGGCCGCTTGAGCACCTCGATGTAGATCCCGGGAGGTACCGGTTCTCGCTTGGACGCCAGTTGTGATAGCTCGTCCGCAGATGTGTTTTCTCCCGTGGCACGTAAGCAGCTCTGAAGCTACTGAAGCCGATCCTTTGGTGGGTTCGACATTCTCCACGTCCTTGGCGCTCCGGGGTGTTGTCGGAGTATCCCCCGGCTGCGTCGCCTTGGAGTGTATTCCTTCGTCATCAACGCGTGGCTCGACGTTGATGGGAGGGGGTGGGGTGCCGGGATATTCGAACCCCTGAACACCCGTCCGCCCCTTATTGCTTGGTTGCCCCGGGAACGGGTCCCCGGGACGCTTGCCCTTGCTTGGCTTCTTTGGAGATGCGTCGCGCTCGGCCACCAGCACGGCGCTGACCACTTGGTTAGTGGCCGTGATGTACAGCAGTAGTGGTTCCTTCTCCATTGGGGCTACGAGGACGGGTGGCGAGGCGAGGTAGCTCTTGAGTGATTGGAGAGCTTCCTCACCCTCGGGGCTCCACTCCACGGGGCCCGATTTCTTGAGCAACTTGAAGAACGGCAAAGCCCGCTCTCCAAGCCTTGAGATGAAGCGCCCGAGTGCAGTGCTGCACCCGTTGAGGCGCTGCACGTCCTTGACTCGTCGGGGCACTTCCATTCGTTCGATAGCCATGATATTGTCGGGGTTCGCCTCAATCCCCCGGTGGGAGATCAGGAAACCCAACAGCTTGCCGGATGGGACCCCGAACACGCACTTGTCGGGGTTGAGCTTGAAGTTGACCCGTCGGAGGTTGTCGAAAGTCTCGTGCAGGTCCTGGACAAGGGAGTCCTGGAACCTTGTCTTGACCACGATGTCGTCGATATGGGCTTCAACGTTGCGGCCCAGCTGGGTCCCAAGGCATGCTTGCATCGCGCGCTGGAAGGTAGCGCCAGCGTTCCGGAGGCCGAAAGGCATCCGGGTGTAGCAGTAGCAGCCCTTGGGGGTGATGAAGGCCGTCTTCTCCTGGTCCTCGACCGCCATCAGGATCTGGTGGTACTCGGAGAAGGCATCCAGGAAACACAGTGACTCGCAGCCGGCTGTGGAGTCCACGATCTGATCGATGCGCGGCAGAGGGAACGGGTCCTTGGGGCAGGCCTTGTTCAGGTCTGTGAAGTCGACGCAGAGTCGCAGCTTGGAGGAGTTCGGCTTTGGCACCACCACCGGGTTGGCTACCCAGGTGGGATGAGGTACCACCTTGATGACACCGGCTTCCAGTAGCTTGTCGGTCTCGGAGACGATGAACTCCAACTTTTCCTTGCTCTGCTTCCGCAGAACTTGCTTCACGGGGCGGGCATCCGTGTTCACCGCCTTCTTGTGCTCGATCACCTCCCTTGGTACACCGGGTAAACCCGACGCTTCCCATGCGAAGACGTCAGAATTTTCCCGAAGGAAGGCGATGAGCGCGCTTTCCTATTTGTCGGTGAGGTGGGCACCGATGGTGATGGTGCAAGAGCCGTCACTCGTGAGTGCCACCTTCTTGGTCATCTGCGGGTCGCCGCGGAATGGCGCCCTCTTGGAGGCCACGGGTTCCGAGCTTCCGGGGTTCCCTCCGCCCCCGAGAGCAGCATCAGCACCAGCGTCTTGCATGTCTTGTCAGGTGTCCGCCGTTGCGGCCACCATCTGGTTCAGTCTCTGGACGCAGTAGACGGCGTCGTCAATGTCGGCCTTGATCTTGATCACACCCCAAGCCGCCGGGATTTTCATCATGTTGTAGGCGAAATGGGAGACGGCCATGAACTTGGCCAGCGCGGGTCGGCCGAGTATGCCGTTGTAGGGGAGCGGCGTGTTGGCGATGTCAAAGACGATCTCCACGGTGCGGAAGTTCTCAGGGCCACCGAACATGACCGGAAGAGAGATCTTCCCCAGAGGCCGTGTGATATTCCCGTTCACACCTTGGAACATGCCGGTGTCTTGCAGGCGGGAGAAAGGGATTTGCAAAGTGGCCAGGACCTTTGCCGTCAGCAGGTTGAGGCTGGAGCCTCCGTCGACCAGCATCTTGGTGACCTTGAAGTTGTGGATGATGGGCGACACGACTAGGGGCAGTGTCTCTACCCCGACGGTGGTGTCAGGGTGATCTTCCGGGTCGAAGGAGATGACCTGGTTGGACCACTACAGGGGCTTTAACGGCGTCGGGGCGACCGCGTTCAGCTCCCGGACGAGTCTCTTGCTGGCGCTGTTGGAGGGAGGAAGGGAGGCTCCCCCGTGAATGCACCCGACGATGCCATTGACTTCTTGGAATTGTCCGTTGACGCCGCCCTGAGGAGCCGGAGCGTCCCCGTTGTCGACGAACTCGACGTTGGCCCACGTCCGCCTTGGCCACTGCGCCCTCCTCCGTGGCCTCCGCGTCCTCCACCACGCCCCCATCCCCGGCCGTCACCGCCTTGGCGACCTGTGGGACAGTTCCGGGAGTAGTGCCCGTGGAGTCCGCAGCTGAAGCAGGCACCTGGGCCGGTTCCGCCTCCTTGACGCTGCGCGCGCACAGCAAGGCCGTTGACTTGGCGGCAGTCCTTGAGCGGGTGATTGCCGTCTGGGTGGACGTGGCACCATGGATCTTCATCGCCCTCAGAAGTCGAGGCTGGCTTGACCTTCTTGGGGAGAGGCTCGGTGACGAAGACACGCTTGTCGGGACCGGAGTCCCGCTTCTTGGTCTTGGCGGGGGTGGCCTTGTCCTCGGGTTCCTCCTCCCCGGGGACTCTGACCCCCTCTTCTACGCGGGCGCAGCGGTCCGCGAGCTCCCATAGCTCGCGGGTAGTCTCGATGCGATGAGTGCTCAACTTCTCGCACATCCGGGTGTGTCGAACGTTGGCGTGGAAGGACTGAATCACCAGCTCCTGCTTGATGCTTGGGATGGTGTTCATCTTCTGGGTGAAGCGTTGGATGAACTTACGGAGAGTTTCACCCAGAAGCTGCTTGAAGTCGTGCAGGTCGCTAGGAACTCCTGGGCGCTGGTAGCCGCCCTGGAAAGCCCCCAGGAATTCCTCCTTTAGTGCCCGCCAGGATCGGATGGAGCACTTGGGGAGGTTGAGGAGCCATGACTGAGCGTCTCCCTTCAGGGCCAATGGGAACCAATTGGCCATCATGACCTCGTCGGCCCCGGCAACCACCGCAGCCAGCGAGTATAGCTGCAGGAAGTCCCGAGGGTTGGTGGTGCCATCGTAACGGAGGACGTCGATCTTGAACTTCTTGGGCCAGGTGGCCTAGCGAAACTCAGGGGAGAGGGCGAGACAGCCCTCGGCGATGTCGTCGTCCCGATCTTCCCGTCGATGGCGCTCTCGACGACGCTCGATGTGGGTGCGCACATCCTCATGGAGACGGTTGTTGAGATCGTTGCGTAGATCCAGGTTGCGCGTGGAGGATGAACCAACGGAGATGGCCGGGCCGCCGTTGCGGTTTGCCCGACCCGCCGCGGGAGGGTTTGCTTGAGGAGGCACGGCTTCACTTGGGCGATCTCCCCGGGGAGGGTCCCGGGGTTCTCGCGCCTCTGCTCCCTTGGCTACGGGGCTGTCGACGGTGGGGGCGTGAACGGGCTCACACCTGGGACCGCCGTTGGCGAAGTGGAGGAGTTCCTCCACACGGGTCCGCCACTCCTGGTAGACCTTGGGGTTGTCGGTGCTGGGTGGGAACTGGATCAGAGCCTTGGCGGAGACGAGGGCGTCGTGGCGGGCCTACACGTCGTCCGAGAGGAGAGTGCATGACTTGCTCTTGGTGCCCTACTGACCCTTGCCAGCGCGGGCACCCTCGCTCTTTTCACCGACAGAGGGATCATTGCCGGTGTTGCCGCCCATGCTCTTCTCCGCGCCACCATCTTCACCGCTCCGGGTTGGGCCGCCTGTCCCGCCTAGAGCGTCCTTCTCCGGAGGTGGAGGAGGAGAAGCCCGGTTTGCCGCAGCAGCGCGACGCTCGCCGGTAGCCTGAGAGCGCGTAGGGGAGGCCGCCTTGGACGCCTGGACATCGGGCCTCTTCTTTGGTGCCATGGTCGATGAAGAACTTGACGCAGATCTCCTCGAAGATCTCGAAGCCGATGAAGAACTTGAGGAAGATCTCGACGAAGAACACGAAGCCGATGAAGAAGAAATCAGTGCTTGCGCCCCCTACCTGGCGCGCCAGATGTCGTGTCTTGGATCACGGACACCGGGAGTAAAGGATACCCCCTTTTTAGGTTCGGTATGGGGCGCGAAGGAGGCTGAGTGACGTCTTCCGCTCGGGGGCTTCGTCTACGCTCGAGATCTACGTACTAGCAAGCATCACAGAGACACAAGGAGTTTACCCAGGTTCAGGCCGCCCGGAGGCTAACAGCCCTACTCCTGCATGTCTGGATTGAGAGGTGTATCATGGTGTAGCTTTACAATGGTGGTTGCGGGTGAGAACCCGGGAGGTGTTGGCTAGAGGTTGAAGACGAGCAGATCCTGGCCCGGAGGAGATCACCTCTCGCCTAAGCTACTCTTGGACTTGTGCACTACCTAGCCTAGCCTCCCCGAACTTGTTCTCTTCCAACTTGTCCTTCCCTTGGGTGCCTCGGTCCTCCTTTTATAGGCTAAGGGGATACCACAGGTGCACCCTTGGGGCCGGAGGGGTTTTGGCGGGAAAACCCCTCCGGGTTCTCCTTAGGAGGCGACGTGGCCTCCTCTCGTCCAAGTATTCTTCTCAGAGGGGGTAGTTGAGGTCGCCCACCTTTTCCAGAGAGGGCGGGCAGAGGCTGACAGCTTTTCCGCCTCTGCCCCCCTTTGGCGCCTCCATCTTCTTGGCACCCAAGTCTTCTAGGAGCTTCCAGCCAGGGCTGGCAAGCTTATCCTCTTTGCGCACTGGAGGTTGGTTCCCGGGATGAGCCTGGCCTCCTGCCGGGCGTCGGGGTCCCGGGACCTCCATGCCTGCTTCCGGGTCGAGGGGGCCCCGGAGGGTCCCTGGGTCCTTTGCCTTGGTTGTCAATGTCGCGCGCGTCGGGACGCCGCGGGGCAGATGGGGGGGGCCCATCTGCCAGTCTTGTGCCTTGGCCTTGAGTGCCTCCTTGGTGGGCCCATGTGCGATGGACTCACTTTGACCGCATCAGGGGAACCCCATGTTCCACGGTTGCGACACACATCACCATGGAAATATTTCTGAAAATTGTGCCACATGTGCCTAAAGCACTCACGCTGCTCGGCTTGAGGAAATACCTTTTTGACAGCATTTTCAAGACCCTTGCAAGCATCGGTACAAACAGCCAATACTGGAGGGTCCCCTATTGCCTTCTTCACTTGATTCATAAACCAAGCCCAATTATCTACATTTTCAGATTCAATAAAGCCGTACGCCACCGGGAACATCCAATTATGACCATCCAAAGCAGTGACTACAGCTAGCTGACCATTCCACTTGCCATTCAAGTGAGTTGAATCTATGCTAATATATGGCCTACATCCATTCAAAAAACCATCTATGCAAGGCTTGAAAGCAATAAAAAGCTTGCTGAAATGTACTTCACCTTCATGTGTGGTTGTGTCAATCTCAACAATACTCCCTGGAGACCTCAATTCTATCTCAGCCTTGTAGTTGTACGACATCCTGAAACTTTCTTCCCAACTCCCATATAAGCCGGTTGTTGCCTTTTGTTTGCCTTTCCACACTGTGTGATATTTAAGTGTGACATGATGCTCCTCTTCCAGCTCTTTAAGTATCTTCACAGCACCAATGGTTGGATCTTTCTTCAACATAGCTGCTGCCTTATCAGCCACCCATGATTGAGTTGTCATGCATGTCACTTTTCCACTAGTTGAACTACAAATATGCTCCATTTGATGCTACACAACCTACAGCAAAAAAATGGGGGATCCCAAAAAATGATACTGATTTGAAGGTTATAACCATGACAACAAAGCAATACGAAATGACCAAAAAAATGCAGCAAAACATAGTAAACAAAAAGAAAGGCAATTACCATCACACATTTTCGTCCCGCTGCCAACTAGCAGTTAAGGACCATTTGCAAGGTTCACCTTTTATGGATTGACCTTTGCAAAAAGCCCGAAACCTCCCCGGCTCATTTTTAGTGGTGCCATATTCAAACTCTCCATTGATAGCCCACTGTTTGATAGCCTTTCTAAATGCAACCATGTTAGGATAAGGGGTCCCCAAATCCATGGTTGGATGTCGTTCATCCCACGCAATAAGTGGCTCCTCTGGAGCCTCATCATCAACATCGATAGCAGCCCCATCAATATCATCCAAGTCAGCACCAGGAGTCGGAACAATAATAGGACCAAGCTCAGTTGCTCTCTCATCGGGCTCTGTTTTCAAACCCAATAGATTGAACATGGCTTTCTCGTCCACCAATTTTTCATCCCCATCATTTTCAGTTTCAATAACAAGACTTGACCAATCCACAATTGTACTAACTTTTTCTACTTCATTGCATGAGATCGCCCCCGTGGTTAGATTCGTCACACTGGATTGATTAGAATCATGCAGACACGCTGCATCGATCCTATTCAATATAGACAGAACAAATCAAAAAATTGACACACCAAAATTCATGCATAAATCTAACCAGCCGGAAGAAAACAAGGAGCTATGATGTTACCTTTGCAGATCCATCACACCCCTTCCTCAATCCAGGCCCTCCCACTCAAATCCCCATGTCAATCTGACTCGAAACCTAGGGTTTCAACTATTTAGAACCGGAACAGAGGGGAAGTGCACAAAATCTTTGACAAGAAGAAGGGGAGAGAGCTTGTGTTACCTCGGGCCAGCAATGGACGGCGGCAGACGGTGGGGAAACACGGCGGAGCAGCCTTGGGCAGCGGTCGCCGGGAGCAGCGGGAGCGCAACAGCGTGGCGGCTGGATCGGGAGAGGAACAAGCAGAAAGAACGGGCCACACCAGCCCTCCTGTGTACGTATTTCGGAAATAATTAAGGCCAGATTCCTTCTTTAACTGCTAAACGAAGCGCTAACAGAGCTGGAGGGGCAAGTCCGCAACAATTAGAGCGTATCGGGGGGTTCAGAGCGAGGCACGGGAAGAAAGGGGTATATGATCAAAGGACGGCGAGCTGGGGGGTTTAAAATCAAATCTCCCTCCTTCCTCTGCTTCAAACTGACGCCCGCGTCGCTGCCGACAGCAAGACTCCAAACCCTAGCTAACGGCTGCGCTCATGGCATTTCCGCCTCCTCCCCTCCCAACGCCCACAGGAATCCACGGCCTATCCTTCGCCCCTGTAGATGACCAATTGATAACCCTGTACCTCGGCGCCAAGATCGCCCGCCAGCCGCTCCCTGCCGCCGCCGGCGAATTCATACACGAAGCCGACGTGTATGCCGCCGATCCAGCTTCTCTCTGCGCCAATTTCCCTCCGGCGTCCTCGGGGATCGATGATAGCAGCAAGATTTGGTACTTCTTCACCTACCCGAGGGCCAAGAACCGCCGCGGGAGTCGCAAGTCGCGTACCGTCGGGGAAGGCAAGGGAAACTGGCACGCCGAGAGCCGGAAGGATGTCTTCGACGGGAAGGACCGCCTCGTCGGGTACCGGCGGAGCTTCAGCTACGAGACCAGCAGCGGCGAGAAATCTGGATGGCTGATGATGGAGTTTGGCTTTGGCGGGAACCAAGAAGATGGCGTGCCGGTTGTTTGCAAGATCTACAGGACCCCGCGCCCAGGCACGGGCGGATGCTCAGCGCGCAAGAAGAGGAAGGCCAAGGACGAGGAGAGCTCCGGTCAGGCGGCGCCACCAGCTCCCGTGAGGCGGCGGCTCCACTTCCGTTCCCCTCCTGCAGCGAATCCGCCGTCGGAGGATGATTTCTTGAACGAATCCGTCAAGCAACATTTAGAGGCAGAGGAATCCACGCCAGCGTTCGATCCCATCCTGTTCTTGGCCAACGGCCACGCCCCCTCTGCCCTCAACTTCTACGACACAGCCGTCCTAGGCAACGATTTGCCGATTGCTGAGACACCTTTCCTAAGCGGGGTGGAGTTCTTTCACAATTTCCCGATGCCCGTCGAGACACGCCAAGAATGGCAATGCGAGACATCAGCAGAGGACCGCAGCTTCTTCTTGAACGATCCTGACGGTTTCACGCCGAGCTGCCCCCCTGACACAACCCTCCTGTCCACCGGTGCTGATTGGGCCTCCCCGGCGGCGTCCGAGCAATGCAGCGAGATTTGCACGCGTGGGATAGAATTACTTCAGAGCTTGCCCGTCACCGGATTCCAACACGACGCGTCGTTCTACTGGTCCGCACAGCCCTCCTCTGCTCCTACAGCCTCGTCGGCGGCGTCGACTCCGTTGCACAGCTGCATAGAACCGTGGAATTCTCCAATGCTACCGCCACTACAAGGAGGAGGATGGATTCCTCTCTACTGATCATGACTGATGACCCGAGCTATGGTAGTTTTCCTCAGTTACTGAAAAGATGACAGGATCCTCTTGCTGTACCAAGACAGGAAGCCATTAACCTCATTAGTAGTTTCTAGCATCTGTATGTCAGACCGTTCTGAAGTCTGGATGTTTGTTCGACCCCTGTGTTGTGATTTACTTTGGTGTAATCTTCCTTCCGAAGCTGTTGTCTCTAAGCTCAGAACTGGCTCAAGAACTTGTAGTCATTTTGGTTAGTATTCGATATACTCTGTTTTGATTAGTTGTTTTATTGTTCATTTACCTCTGATTACTAAGATATCCCAAATTTGCTAAGATTGTGAGTTATGGCTGCGGCACAAATGACCGGTCGGTTCCCTCTTATTGTGTTCCTCTATAATTTTACCATCCGTGCTATGTGTTCATCGCACTGTAAGGAGAAAAGTAAATCATTTGAATGTTCTCATTCAATTCAATTCCCGGGACAACTGGACGAGAGATCAACAAAACCTAGAAATTCAGCCCAATTAGTTGTTTTGAGCTGAGCTATAAGTCATTACATGACACTGACACCTTAGCCTCATTGTCCACCCTAGCACATAAAATGGCAAATTGCTGTGTTTAGTGATGTAACTATGTGTTCTGATTGTACCATTATATATCACTGTCTAGAGATCGATGAATAAAAATAGTACCATTTAAAACTCATGAAAGGTCATGATCATTTCGATCTGAAAAGAAGAGAAAATAGCAGTAATTACTTGTTTTTTCATAAAAACTGCAAACGACAACTGCAGCTCATGATGAACAAGATGAGAAATACTGAATATTCAGTGAAAACAAAAATACGAACCAATGAATTAGTAAAAGTTAAACCTGGTTGAAGAAGTGCCCATCTGTGCGGTGACTCCAACTCGCTTTCTCACCCGCCGGATGTAGTGTGTCTATGCTAAATTGTTGTGTCTGCAGAACATCAGCAGATCTGGGATACTGTTGTTATTTCCTTTCTTCTTGGTGACTTGAACTGATGTAAACTAAATTTCAAGCTGTACAAGCTTCTTTTGATCTGTGCTTTATATTTATATGGAGATGAATGCGTAGGAGATTAGCAAATAGGATGGAGATTTAAGCCCATTCCCTCTAGGACAAAATCACTCTGCAGTCCAGATTATGAAATTTTCTTAATAAGGGTTTTACTTAATCAAAATTGAAGTTAAAAGTTATCATATGCAGGCGGAGATTCCTTGATTGTTTCACTGGGACTGGATATGCTTTACTCATTCCACCTATCTCTGGAATAATAGAAGAGCATACTATACAAATATAATCGGCACAATTTCAACCCTAAGCTTTGTCACCGCATAATTAATCAATTTCCAGACAAACAGAACACCTCATGAACAATGATAAGTTGATAACAAGATAAGCTCGAGTCTTCAAAGGCTCACAATTCGGTCAGTAATATTTCCAACTATATAGACAGTTTGACATCATGCTTCCCAAAGGAAACATGGTAAACTCGCATGGTTACATTCACTTATCCAGCGTAACAAAGAATGGTATGGTTATCTTCTGCACATATTACATCCTGTTCCGGAGAACACACACTGCTTGAGTACAATTTTGAGAAGGGAGCAGGAGGTGAAAAGAATGGTATTTCTCTAAGGTAAAAAAAGAACAAAAAAGTAAAACCTTTGGATAGGCGCTATTGTACAATTATGCTATGATGGGGTTGGTTATCGCAATCAGTGTCATAAGATGCTTCCGACCAACCATAAGTGCAGGAAGAGCCAATACACCAAGAGTCCTAGCCTTGCTCGCGGCCGGTTCATCAGAATTTGGCTCCCTGAGACCCTGCAGTAAGATACAAGGCACATAGACTGAAAACAGCTAACTGTGTGTATGTAATATGCAGTACTCTCCTTCCACAACCACGAGAGTCAGTCAATGAAAGGAAGCAATCAACCAGGATAATGTGTATGACAAAGGGTTCTTTGTTTCCTCTCCTGGAAATAAATCTGAGCTGGCACATCTGGACATAACTGTTGTTTCAAGAGATTGCAGTAAAAGTGGGACACTACTAAGAGCATATTTAGTGCACTTGTGCAAGTTATTTGGTTGACTGGTTCATGATATGTCCAGATAGAACTCCAGACTCATATTGGGTTTGTGTTAAGAGAAACGAAAAAGGAAGAGGAGACCCAAATCTGTATACACGACTATAAATAAAAAGGAAAAAGAAAGAAAGACAAAAGTTCAAATTTGGACCAAAGTTATGCCTTTTGGTTATCCCAACGCCATCTCAGTTTTAATAGGATTACTTGTTGATTTGAAAATAGCTTACCAGATGCCATCAACTCTGTCAGCGATGTGCTTTCCTTGTGCTGGAATCAAGCCAGATGTATGCAATGATTTAATACGCCCTTCAATACAACAAATTTGGCACTGTTATTAACACATAAAAATAATAATTGAACTAACTCAAATGTAGGTTAAGTTACCTTTGTCATCTGAATCATGTGTGGCAATTAATCGTTCAGACTCTGTGCCCATATTCAGAACAAGATGGTCAGATGACCCCTTCCGCATTACTCTAGCATGTGCAGCGCTAGGGACAGATTTAATTGATGCATTCCCCAGTGGTCCCTACAGAGAATAAAAAACATTTTTACGACCAGTGTATATGCAATTTTCATAAACCTGCCAAGATATGTGCTGATATGTGAAACAGAGTTCTTGTGCAGAAAGGGTACGGCTACAACTATGAGAAACACCATTGAATGTAGCATATCCACAGCCACGGCCAGGCAAATCAGAATGAAAGATCATAATATCACTATATATAAAGACTTGGGAACATCATTAACCTATATCTTATTAGATAACACCTAGAGAAGTAAAAGCAATGGCGGAACCGTAAGACAAATAGGGCTTACCAAATCTTCAATCTCAGGTATGTCTGAACCAATTGCAGAGGAAGATGCTTCAAATGCTCTGTCTTTACTAATATCTGGCTGCACAAGCCGAGAATGATACAAGTCCTCAAGCATCTTAACTTTTTCTGATAACTCATCAACTGTTTTATCCCTGGCCAGCAACTTTGCTCCCAGCTCCTGTTTTACAGACTTGGCATTCTCGGATTCCAAATTTGAGGCGATTATTAATTTTTCCAGCTTTGATACAAGTGATTGTGTGCTTGTAGGTTTGTTGTTATCTTCCAGCACATCTTTCCCAGATAGATATCCTAACCGCTGAATCATTCGCTCCATACTGACTGTTACCTCAAGTAGTTCGCTGTTATTTGATTCCAACTCCCTACGATTTGAATCAGTGTTTCTGCAAACCTCCTTTAGTTGCTCATTTTCACGAGCATGGGATTCAAGATTTAACTGTAAATCTTCATTTTCGTATCTTAAGGTCTCCACTTCACGCTGAAGTGCATCAACTTCATCAATAAGAAAGAAGATTTTGTCAATGGGACTAGAGAACATAGTCACTTCTGTCTGCAAACGTGACTCGCCTGATGATATGTTTAGTTTATTTATTTTTTCAACAATTGCTTCCAGCTGATCCTTTGAAATTGCATCAGTTATACCTGTTAAGACAAGAACAAAATAAGTAAAAACGAGTTCAGAACAAAAGGTTATCCATACATGAATGTCTACAACAGTTTCATAAGAAATTACCTCTTTCTACTGTAGTTTGGGTGTGCTCAAGTGACAGCAACTCTAACTCTCTTGCCTTCAACGCATCCTCCCTTTCCTGGTATTCCTGAATCCTAGTTTCCATTGCACTACACTCATCATGTACTGTTTTGAGATCTTTCTCCAGCTCAGATATGCTTTTCGCATACAACTGGTGATCATTTGAAGCAGTTTCAGCAGCTCCCTCATCTTGTTTCAGTCTCATTTTCAGCTCATCAAACGAAGTTATCAATAACCCCTTAAAATCAGATAACCTCTGAGACTCTGCCTTCAGTTTGTTCACTGAAGATAGTAAACTGTCCGCCACCTTTGTATAATCACTGGAATCTTCGTCCTCCAAAACAGACAAGGTTCCTTCTACTTTCGATACAATGCTGGAGTTGCCTGTTGCCAACTCTATTGCATAGCCTAGATCAAGCAAGCCGTTAAAAATAATTTGAATCTGTTCAGTGCAATAAATACATTTTGATGACATTGCGCTGAGCTCTGTTTGCAGTGAAAACAATTCAGCTTCTTGAGATCTGTTCTGAGCGTCCTTGTTCCCCAATTCAATCTTCAAGAGGTCGTGCTCTTCTAAAGTACGAGAAAAGTTGTCGTTTGCCGACTGCAGAGCACGGTGCAGCAGTATAATATTGGCATTCATGTAGCCTGACAAATCTTTATAGAAACCAGAGAAATATTCAGCTTGATTGCTGAACTGTTCAATAACAGTGCTCAAGGATGAAGCATCATCAATATTCCCTTTTCCAGTTTTGCTGACAAGCATTCTTTCAGCAACAAAGTTATTGTAGTCCGTAAGAGAGAACAGTGCGTCGAACTCTGGATCCTGCTTATGAGTATATTAAATGATCAGGTTATGTTTGAGCATAAGGGTACTTGACAAAGAATTCCAACAGCAAGTAAGGCAAAACTTTGAAAAGGAGACACGCGAGCGCGAAGGGAGGGGAGTTAAATACCACATGCAATTCTTTAAATAGTGTGGAACTGTGGATTGGTATTCAAAGTACTACTATAAGAAATTGAACTGAGTGGGCAGTGTCTAAGTTACCACATAGCACAAAGCTAGAACATAGGTACATTCTTATTTTCTTCCTTAGTTATCTTACTAATACGGCACGACACGACATGTTACCAGGTCAAAATGAGAAGTCATCCAACCATCTAGTCCATCAGTTACATAAATAAGAACTACTCCATATTACAAAGCTGACGGGACCAATAAAACAATAGCTACATTAACATGCATAGAGCTGTAACTATAACAACAAAGGAAGCTCTTATTTTCTAAGGGAAGCACCCAGCTAAGTCCAATACCACATTAACTATATTACTGTTGGTATTTGTATAATTATAAGAACACTTTACCTCCATAATTGGATCAATCTGGAGCCCCGTTGCAGCGAGTTGTTCGTGCATACTCTTCACTGTAAGGCTCATATCTCTTAATCTGCCGATCTTCTTTCCAAATTCTTCAGCCATCAATGGTACAATACTATCATCCATTACAAGTGAGCTAAGTTTCTCAAGGTAACTCTGTTGTTCAGTTGAATGACTTTGTAAGCTTCCATGACTTTTATCCAACTCTTCCAAACATCTGGCTAGGTTAGCATTAAGAACACTTGTTTCCATTTCATGTTTAGCTTCAGCTTCATTCTTCTCAGTATTAAGAATAGCAAGATCTGTTCTAGCTTGTGTCAATGCATCTTGTAGTGAGTTAATAGTTGTGTTGGCATCTTCTAGTTTGTTGGCATAATGAGCCAGTTCATCATTTGTTTTCTCCAACTCCCCCTCTACAGCAGCAGTATGCAATTGTATTTGGTGTTTCTCTTCAGAAGTAGAAGAAATATAGTCCTTCGCTTTACTTAACTCGTCTTCTAATATCTTTATAGTAGAAAGGGAATCAGCAAGCCTGCCAGCTTGCATGGTAACTTGCTCATTTGCTCTGTTTAGCTCATGCTCCACATGATCCTTAGCAGCTTGTGATTCCATGATGTATTGGGCTATCTGGCTTAATTTTTCCACAGGCTCCTCAATGAGGTGATCAACAGGAAGAGCAATGTTTAATACTGAATCAACTAGAATGCCCCAGGAAACTTTAGCTTCTTCCAACATTCTTTCTACTTTACCCTTTTCCTCGCTAAGGGAAACAATGTCCAACTGCAGCTTATCAAAATGTGTAACCTGAGAAGATAGATTCTCAACTTGTTCTCTGAGATCTGTATTTGCAGATTCTCTTGACACCATCTCATATTTCAGATTTTCCGTTTCTGTGTTCCTTGCTTCCAGATCTCGTTTTAGTTTATCTGATTCATAGTTCTTTTCATCCAAAACTTGTTTTAGATTCTCTGTTTCAGAGTTATTTTCATCCAGATCTTGCTTTAGCTTCTCTAGCTCAGAATTCTTTTCATCCAGAGCATGTTGCAGCTTCTCTATCTCAGAATTATTCCGATTCAAAGCATGTTTTACATTCACTGTTTCAGAAATCTTTTCATCAAGAGCATTTTTTAGTTTCTCTATCTCAGAGTTCTTCGCATCCACAACTTGCTTGAGTCCTTCACGCTCCTGTACCAAACCTTTCCCCTTTTTCACGGCCATTGAGAGCTTCTCCCTAAGCAAAGATGACTTTTCCTCCACACGTTCAAACTCTTTCTGTAAAGAGTCCTTTTCAATTTTCAAAACATAAATCGCCTCTTCCATTTTTTGTAGTTCACCAGATAGTCTCATCCTCTCAGATCTATCAGTCATATCTTCTTCAAGAATTATTTTACATAGAGCTAACTCCTGATCGAGGGTATACACTAGAGTTTGTAACTTCTCAAGACGTTCGCACTCAATAGGAGAGGATTTTTCTCTTCGTTGAATGTTGCTTAGGCACTGGTCTACAAATTTGGCACTCTCCAGGGGCTCATTGTCCTCCAATTTGACATCAGAAACCTCTGCAAATGCCTTTAGAAGCTCAGTATTCCGGGATGAGATAACCGATAATTTATCAACAGCAGCATTGTATAGGGACGTTAATTCAGAATGTTCATTTACAAGTATGTCCTTTTCCTGCTTCTCTTCCAGTAGAACTATGGTCAAGCGGTCAATTTCTTCATGCATTGAGACCAATTTTGATTCATGTGCGGACAGACTTTGAAGAATCTCAGAAGACTCATTCTGCATCCTCACTGCATCAACTTTAGCCTGGCTCAACGAGTTGACTAGCCAAGTGATTTGTGAATCAAGTTCACCAGTTAAGACTGAGTGTGGAAAGTCAACTGAGCCAAGGATGTCTTTAACTTTCCGATGCTCCGAGAAGACCATATCAGCAATTTTCTTTTGTTCAATCAACCATTCCAGTCTGTCAGTCATCTCCAAGGAATGTAGACCCTCTGGAAATGTTGCCCCTGACATTACCTCTTCAATGCGTTGAAGAACCCTATCATTTAGTGAAAGGGAGGCCTGAACAGAAGTGAGTGTAGTGTTTTCTTCATTCAGTTGATCAATGCTTGTCTTGGCAGCTTCCCATGCGCTATATGTTTCTCTAAGCTCGTCCAAACATTTCTCTTGTTCGGTCGACTTTTCATCTAGCAACACCTTGAGCTCCTCGATTCTTCCCTCAGCTGCTTGCAAGGCATCAGACTTCTGTTGTAGCTCCATCAGGCATCTCTCCAGCTCACCTGTCTTTTCAGCCAACATCTGCTTCAAGGAATCACGATGTTGCACCAACGACTTGCCCTTTGTGACAGCCATACTGAGCTTCTCCTTAGTTGTCGAAAATTTATGCTCCATCTGCTCAAACTCTGCCTTCGCCTTGCCAGCTTCAGCATTTGCTGCATCTTGAGCAGCTCTCACTTTCTCAAGCTCTTCAATAAGAGCCTTGTTTTCTTCTTCGAAAGTGTTCAACTTATGGATGAAATTTGCCTCATTTCTCTTGCTACTGACCAATTCCTCTGAAACAGCACCTAAGATGGTAGCATGGTCACATTGACCCATGGAAACAAAACCAGGCTTCACCTCTGCTAAAACCTGCTCAAGTTGTTCGGTGCCAAGTAAGACCTGCCTGTACCGCTCTGCTAGCAACAAAGTCTTCCTTTCGGCGACAGATATCCTGTCCTGATCAGCACCCTCAAAACTGAGGTCGTCTTTCCCAACAACGGCATCGACCGATGCAACCATTCGACCAATTGCTAGTTCTGATGCCTCCCTTGAGACATCTGCCTCTGCAGTCCTAGCACGTAAGACGTCAACCTCCTGCTCCCTTGAACGCGCCACCAAATTCAGTTCGAGCACAAGCCTAGAGCAATCATCAAGCATCATGTGCAGCGGTGTGGGCGACGCCAGCGCTCTCTCATCAGGATCCTCTGTGTGCAACGAGCTTGATGCTTCCTGCCCCACCAGCTCCTGTAGCATTCTCCGGAGTGCCACCGCGTCCCGCGCAAACACCTCCCTCTCTTCCTGAACAAAACCCAGTTCGCATCACCTTACAGTCCCAAACTAGAGCTGACGCGGTGCAAATCACGTCGAATAATACGAGACTGAACTAGTGCGAGAGGCGAAAGAAGCAGTACCTTGTACTTGCGGCACTCGGCAGCAGCGCTAGACTCGCCGGGGAAGTCGACGACGGCGATGGACTCATCGAGCGAGCGAGCGGAGCGGAAGCCTCCCGCGGCGAGGTCGTCAGGGGCGTCCTCAAATGTCTCGCCGCTAGTGGTATCGTCGGCGGGGATGCTGACGAAGATGCCGGCGTCTGGGTCTGCCCCGGGGCTCCGCGCTTCCTACACGGAGCAGAGGCAGGAAGCTTCTGTAAGCCGTTTCATCCGTTCATGCGGACACAGGTACCGAAATGGAGATGGCAGCGGCTGCTGATGACGTACCTGTGAGGGGAGCTCGACGAGGACGCCGTCGCTGCTGCCGCCCTCGTCGGAGTGAGCCCGTACGCGCGGCGGAGAGCGGCGGCGGGCGGAGGAGGAGTCGGAGTCGGTGTCGGAGTGGTCGGCCATGTCGGTAGCGCGCGCGCGGCGGCGCTAGATCTGGGCCGGGTCGGGCTGGTGGATCCGATCAAACCATCGCCGAGGAAGGGAAGGAATTGGGGAAGACGATGCCGCGTGGGCCCGATCGGGGTGCGGGGAGCAGAGCTGCGAAGGTTGGGGGAGGGGGACCGAGCTGACAGGTGGGGTTGGGAGGGAGAGGGTGATTTGTCACATCCGTGGCTCCAGGGACGGCCCACCTGTCGGTCAATGCTTCCGTGCGACGCTGGGATATTGCGTGCACTTTGCTTCGAGACTGAGGTTGATTCGTCCGCACTCGTTGACCCAATGATGGTGGGCCCACGTTTCAGGGGGACACACAACAGACGGACCAGGGAGACCTGGCCGCGCAGTGTGGGGCTGTGGGCCATCTGGTCGCCCGTGACTCGCCTCGCCTTCTCTTTCGACGTAGACCGACGAGAAAAAAGAATGTCCCCTAAGGTTGCGTTTGGATGTTGGTATTCAACCCTGGAATTGGTCTTTTGGTATTCACTGGCCCGAATTCCTCCGTTTGGTTGTCCCTGGAATTGTGGCGTCGAATCGGTAGGCAATTCCGCGGCCCAGTCCCGCCCGTGTCCATAGTGCCAACCGAATACGGAGCTCAGCCCCTCGGTATCGCCTGGAATTGCAGCTCCGAACCGTTCCCCTCGCGATTCGAGCGACCATGGAGTCTTCCTCCCGTCGCCCCTCCCCACCCCATCCCCCGGCCAGCCTCCACTCGTCGCCCCTCCCTCGGCCAGCCTCCCCTCGCCGCTCGGCCTCCCCACAACCGGAGCAAGCAGCCGCCGTCTCCCCTCCTTGGATTGAGCCTCCCGGCCTCCCTTCCACCGCATGGAGTGACCATGGAGTTTCCCCCCGCCGCACCTCCCCGCTCCGCCCCCGGCAAGCCTCCCCTCCGTCCTGGAGCGTGCCGCCGCCATCTCCCCACAACCGGAGGGCGCCGCTGCCGTCTCCCATTCGTGGATCGAGCCACCGCGGCCTCCATCGACCGGAGCCGCCGCTGCCCCTCCGCCGGAGCACACCGTACCGGTCGCGGCCTCCCCACCTCCGGCGGCGGGAGCTGGGAACCCCAGACCTCGAGCACCGGAGCTCTCCCTTGCCCGACCGGAGCTCGGAGCTGATTCCCGACCTCGAGCACCCAACCTCTCCCTTGCCACTTATTTTTTGTGCCCAACCCCACCCCACGACGTCTAATTAAGATTATTTTAATTTTATTATGTGCGGAAAATAGTATATAAACATTCAATAAACACACAACTATTTTCCATACATGTATAAAACTTTATACTGTCCAAACTCAACAAAAAATCGAATTCCACGGTTTATACATCCAAACGGGAATTAGAATTGGATCCCATCATTTGATTCCAACAGAAAATATCATGCACATCCAAACAACAGATTTGGAATTGGAGTCCAATTCATTTCCATCTCAGATTTGGTATTCCCATCCCAATTCAATTCCAGGGTTGAATACCAACATCCAAACACAGCCTAAGTACAAAGTTTTCGGTAAGCGAAAAAGAATGTCCCCTAAGTACAAAGTTTTCGGTAAACCAGAGCGCCGCCGCCATTGCGGTCAAGTTAAAAGGTATTGAAAACCATTGATTGTAGAAGAACTTTTATTACTGATAGTGTTGACAAATCGATATTTACTCAATTAGATCAAACTCTTGCTGTTATAAGTACAAATGTTCAGCATTGATGCTAAAGACGCAGACATATTCATAGTTTAAACCATGGTTTTCTAATCCAATCTACATATGTATTGTTTGTCTCAACATGCATCACATATATAGCCCCACAAACGAGTAAATCACTACACTCCATGCAAAAGTACAATTCTCCATGGCGATTTTTCATCTGAACGATTTTTTTCAAGTTCTTTACAATACACTCCATCAGATGCTCCTACCACGGGAATTACCATTAGACTGATCACAATGGAAAATAACTAAGAGCTCGTCTATGTTACTCCTTTCATAGTGCAAAATAACATAGATGATTTCATTTATTAACTTGTACACTTATCTTTTCTTGGGAAATGCTATGTGATAATAACTAGGTATGTTACTTGTAACAGCCCCAAATTTGGTACCCTAAAATTTGAGCTAAATTTTCACTTTTGCATTGCAACTTGCATCATGGCATCCTTTTTAATTTGCTAACTTAAATAAAACAACAATTGGAAGACATTAAAAAGGGGAGCAAAACCTTCCCAAATTTCCAACTTGTTGAAATTGTTCAAATTGGCAAAACCAAATATTCTTGAGCTTCCATATTTGTCCAGGAAGTTCCAAGAATGCATTTCATAATTATTTGGCAAAGTCAAATTCTTGCCAAACAATTAAATAAATTGGGACTTCAAATTTGAGTTAAACCAATTCTTAATTTTGAAACCAAGTTAAACATTTCAAAATTTCCAAATAAAATTATAGGGAGCTTCATTATATTATTGGGAGCCTCCATGAATAATTTCACTTATTTTGAAAAATGTTAAGTACCCCAATTAAATGGATTTTGCATTTGATCAAAAATGTCATTTGTAAAACCCTATGAACAAATGTTGTGCAAAACTTTTTATTTTGCCACACCAATTTTTGTGGAGCTTCTACATGTCATGGGGAGGCTACATGAATTTTGGCAGATTTTATAAAATTGTTTAAAGGCCACAATTAATTTGCCAAAGTTGCTGTTTTAAAAGAATTCCAGAAAAGTTTAAAAAGGAAAAAGGCCACAGGGGGGTTTTCAGAAAATTGCCTTTCCCTGTAGCCACAGTGGCGCACTGTGCCGCCATGGCCATGCTGCCGCCGTGTCCTCCTCTGCGCCTCACGCCACGGCCCCCCCTGCGTGGTTAAGGACCACCACGACGCCCTCTGCTTCCCCCACTGCTCTCTCTCTCTTGTGTCGCTCCAAACCCCAAACCCTAGATCGAGCTCCATGTCCACCATGGCCGCCGCCGTCCCCTTCAAATCGCCGGCGACCGAGGCCGCCCCGGAGCAAATGGACGACGCCATCTTCACCGCCTCGCCGTGCTGCACCTCCACGCCGAAGGAATCGGCCCGGGGTCGCCGCAATCGACCTCGCCGTCCGATCCCCTCCCGCTCCGGCCGCCGCTGTTCGAGCTCGCGCTCGTCGCTGCCCCGCCTCCTTCGGCCTCCCCGAACCCTTCATCATCTTCGTGGTGAGCACCCGGTCCTCAGGACCCCCTCTCCGTCGTCCTCTCGCTCTGGTTCGTCGCCGCGTCGCTCGCCACCGTGCGCCGCCGCCCGCCGCCGTCGCCGTGGTCGCTCCTGCGACTAGTAGCTAGCGGCGCCGCCACCGTTAGGTTCCTCTCGCCGAGTAGAGCACGTAGGTAGTCTCGTTTTGGCCTATCTCGCGTTAGAGCGTCGCCGTCGTGGTCGACCGTGCCGCTCCGCCGCTGGACGTGCTCACCGGGACTTCTCCGGTGACCATTTGGTCACAAAGCCGCCACCGTCAGGTAGCCCGCGCCACGCCGCGTCCCCTGCGCCCCTCCGCTCGCTCCCTTGTGCGCCCGCTCGCCGCAGCCGTGCGGCACCGTGCTGCGGTCACCGCGCTCCGCGTGCCGGTCATGGCCTTCCGGGGTCAAACTGACCGTGGGACGCCTGGCTGACGTGGATGCTGACATGGCCTTGGGCCCAGCGGTCCTACTCGGTGGCTGGGCACAGGCCGGGTGAAAAACGTTTGGTTAATTTTCTAGTTTTAATGTTTAGACAGAAAATGCAAATGATTTTGTAAATTCAATAACTTTTGTTTTATAACTCGGAAAATTACAAATGATATGTCAAAATGTTCAGAAAAATCATATCTATCTATTAGTATCATTTCTATGATCAACTAAAATTATTAAATTGTCTTTTATTAATAAATACTAAAATGTCAGATTTAATTCAATATTTAGAAAATTCATAACTTGAACAATAACTATCCAAAAATTATGAATGAGGTATCAAAATGTTCAGTAAACAATGAACTACAAGTTTATGTCATTTGAGAGAGTTGTAGATTTAAATTTTGTGATGTTTAAAAAAATTAAGTAAAAGGGGCAGAATTAAATCACCTTTTGGGAAATTCATAACTTGGTAAATAATGACTCAAAAATTATGTTTAATAGCCCAAAATGATCAGCAACTCAAGGGTTGTTTAGCTATGTTAAGTTCACAGCATGAAACCAATTTTTCCTTTGATGTCATTTTCGAATTGGTTAAAATGATTTAAATTGAATAACCGTTTAAATCACCATTTCATCATCGTTAATCGAAAAATTGCAAATGAAGTACCAAAATGATCAGGAGAACAATACCTATCTAATAATGTCATTTTCATGCATATAGGACTCATATTTTAGTACTGGACATTTTGGGTAAATGCTTAATTCACTAAGTTAAATATGGAGTTATAACCCGTTAATTGCGATAATTATTTTAGGGGTTCCATTTAACTTGTGGGACATGCCCAAGACCATTTCAGTGCATAATTTGACCATCTCATCATGAGTGTGCATTGCACCTTTGTATTCGTGCTATTTATTTCGTTTCCGGTTATTGTTTGTGTTTCGGTAGATTCCAGAGTCGAGTTTTCACCACAATACCTCGACGATCCGCGCAACCAACACTATCAGCAAGGCAAGAGATAACCTAACCTTCTTGGCATATAGAATCCTATTGTTTATACAAGTATTTTCTCCACCATAATATTGCATTCGATTCCAATGTCAGCTTTGATCAAGATATAGAGTATCCTATGATATGCATGGTCCCCTGAACCATCACATGTTTCCCCTCCTATGAACCATAAGTTTGATGTGTTGGCCCGGTTTACAAATATAATTGTTGTATATATATGCTTAGCTATGCTTAGCCATGCTTAGTCGAATGCTATATTTGTCCGGTGATTTAAATTCCATATTTATGATGTTGATGGAATGTTTCGGACATGGTGGTTACTTGTGATACTTAATTAAATTGCTTAAAAGGCTTGGATGAGTTGCCATCGGGGTTATGGTGTTTTGCCTCATCCTTGTCGCCTAGGTGCGAGTTCTTTACCTCTTGAACCAAGACGAGCATGCTTCCATTAGTGGGAGTATGGGCTCCTTACTAACTAAATAACTTGTGCGGGCGTATTCAAGGGTCCTCTAGTTTGCTATTTTCATTTGCGTGTGGGTGTGTGAGTGGAAAAGAAACGATGAGGTTGATGGTGTTTAGGACGTGGCGATGGGGGCAGGGGCTGAAATAGGCTGGGTAAACTTGTCCTGTCGCCACAGATGATCCTTGGATAGTCTCATGCGAGGTAAAGATTTAACCGCACTCACTTGCCAGTTTTCCCCGGAAGAGAGCTAATCAGGCGAGCCGGACGGTACCAATGGGTAAATTAGTACACCCCTGCAGGGTTTAATCTTTTCGAAAAGCCGTGTCTGCGGTTATGGACGACTTGGGAATAGACGATAAGATCATAGAGAATCTGAACAAAATTAATTAATTTGGCAGCTAGAGGTTGCATTTCAACGTGTGATAAAAGGTTCATTTCCTCAAGGGTGATTCGAGGGAGTGCCTTGGTGGAGATGAGAGGTTCTGGTTACAAGTTGGTTCAATGAGAACCGTAGATGAAAGTTTACTCTCTTATCCCTTTTATGAAAAACACTCTGAGTAGTCGATGCCATGGGTCGTTCATATCTTTTTAAATAAAAACTAGCTTTATGCAAAACAACTACTATACAGCTTTAGAGCCTCCGTCATCATTGGGCCTATATCGTCCTACTAAACTTGCGAGTACGTCGTACTCAGTCTCTCTTTGCTGCTTTTATAATTTGTTTTAGAAGAGGGCGACACCGAGCAGACAGGTGGTTTCTTCTTGGACATCGACGAGTAGTTCGGGGTTCCCAGGTGGCAGCTTCGGACGTCCTAGAACAGGCTGGCACGGGATGATTATTTGTAGGCCTCTTAGGCCATATTTTGGATCTTGTTGTTAGACAACACTACCTCGCTTCCGCATGATGTAATGATGGGTCTGTGACCCCTGTGTGTGATTTGTATCTTTCTCATATATGAGTTGCTATATGATCTCTTTGTGTCGTAGAGTCTGTGATGTGCCAGTTGTTCCGTAGTCTTGATCTCTTTATTGTGCATTATAACTATGTCTGAGCTTATGGCATGATCGAAGTGTTGCATTCCGATGATCCATTCCGAGCACGCCTGCCAAAGGTTTTGGCCTGGGATTGGTAACCCCAGTAACCTTCGATTGTGTAGCATGACCGGTTGCACATAGCGTCATTGTATAGTTCTGGGGTCGGGGCGCTACAAGTTGGTATCAGAGCAGGACTGCCTATAGGAAACCCTTTCTATTGGTCGATGTCGAGTCTAGTGTTCGAGAAAATTATTTTTAACCTAAAAATGAGTTGTGAAAACCCTCTTAGGATTCTTTTTACTCCTTATCCAACTCGCTCTACTCTGAGTTATCTTACCTCTATTTGGTTTAACGGTTCTTCTGATCATCGGTAAATTCTACCCTCTAATTTCACGGGGTTGGCTTCTACCTTTAGTTTACTGGTTAGCTCTGCACGTCTGCAAATTCTAAAGCCCGAAGAGAGGAAGTATTGCGGTTCGTCAAGACATTCCTTTGCTTTAGCCCAAGATCTTGAACCGAAGGTCCCGGATTTTGCTAGGGCTCGGGTGTAATGATTCATGAGGGTTGTCACCCTTGTGAGCTTTATGCCATTGTGAGGCCCAGTACATGAAGCTGATCTTCAACCCAAGATCTTTTCCGTTGAACCCTGATGTAAATTGTCAAACCCTACATCAGGTTGGCAAAATTTGAAGTTTGTCTTCAAACTCGAGGTTGTAGCCGTAATTGACTTGCTCAGCAATGCTCTTCTCTGTCACTAGCTTTAGCTAGACTCTCTGTCAGGGAACTATCTAGATCACGACAAGCTTGATCTTAGCGAGTTTTCCATCAATGTCTGTGTTTTCTCCAATAACACTCGTTCGTGAAACCGTCTCGGCACTAGTTGTCGGAAGAGTGCTACCAAGGGCTTCTGCAATATTTTGAGATTGTTGTTAGCCCATGAAAGAACAAGCTATGCCCGGATGTCGCCTAGAGGGGGGGGTGAATAGGCGATTAAAACTTTTTCTATTTAGGGGCTTGATAATTGCGGAATAAAACTAGATGTTTAAATTAACAAGCCAACACCTAAAATACTAGGTTTGCCTAAGTGCACCAACAACTTATGCTAAGCAATATGACAACAAGGTGATAGCAAGATATGAACTTCAAGCACAAAGGCTATCACAATGTAAATTGCATAAGTAAAAGTCTCGGGTATAGAAATAACCGAGGCACGCGGGGACGAGGATTTATTCCCGAGTTCCTCCTTGTTAAGGGAGTACGTCTCGTTGGAGGGGTGTGAGCTCGCCACAAGAGGCCTACTCAAGATGCCACAAAGGCCTCACCCTATTCTCCGATGAACCGCACCCAAAGGTTTGGTTCACCTTCCACTATCAGAATCCTTCGAGGCGGAATCCGGAGCCTTTACACCACAAAGCTTGGGGCACGCATACACAACCGAATTGGAGACTCCCAAGAATCACCACAACACCGTCTAGGGTCCAATGACCCAGAAGTAACAAGCTCCCAACCGTCAATCCCACGAATCACCGTGTGGAGCACAACCCGATGCACCTAATAAAAAAGGGAAAGATCACACCAAGTGGTCAAATCCTTCACCCCAAAATCCAACCAAAGCAACTAATGCTATGGAGGGATTTAGGAGGAAGAACGGAGGAGAAACACCAAGAACTCCAAAATCTAGATCCAACGAGTTCCCCTCACTTAGAGGAGATTTTGTTTGGTGGAGAAGTGGATCTAGATCTCCTCTCTTGTTTCCCTAAATTTGGGCAAGAATCATCGGAGGGATTAGGAGGAATCGAGCTCTCAAAAAGGTTAGCAATGGAGGAGAGAGAGCAAAGAAAAAGGTCTAGGGAAAAAATGGGGAAGAACCCCTTTTTAAAGGAGGCCACAAAATGTGGCCGTTGGAGGCTAAAAATGGGCCAGCAGACTACCCGGCCTGGGGCCGGCCGGCCGGGAATCATTCTGGCCACCGAACGGTCCGAAGCAGCGAAGGAAAGACAGCAGCGATCAAAACGGTAAGAAAAACAAAGCCAGCGATCGGTCCAGGGAAGCCGGCCTGGCAACCCGGCCTTGGGCCGGCCCGCGGGAGAGGAGGCCGGGACACAGCCCGAAGGCCCCGGCCTGGGACCGGCCTGGGCCGGCCTCGCGGGAGGCAGTTGGCCGGGACACCACCCGAACGACCCGGCCAGGCCGGCAGGCCTTTTTTTTCTTTTTCATTTTTTATAAATTCTGTCTAAAAAATGTTCCGAAATAGAAATGCAATAACTTTCGCCCATGAACTCCGTTTTCGATAATCTTGGACTCGTTGGAATCGTCACAACGAGCACAACAAGAATATGCAGAGAAACATCATAGTCCAAGAATATATTATAAAAATAAATAGGGAAGGTAAAACCTCTCATTTGCATATCGGAAAACCAAAACTATTGCAAATGAAGTCCAAATTGCGTGAAACCAATTTTGTTAAAAAGAGGACGACAAATGCTACCCATGGAAATGTAGCAAACAAGCAATGGAGATTTTGCAAAGAAATGGAAGAGAGAAATCTTCCGCACGGATAAACCGGCAAAATCTTCCAAGACCACCAAGACCACACCACTATAAGAGACAAATAAGAACCAATAAAGATGATAGCATGCATGCAAAGGTTTGTGCTCTCTACGATGATACGATCACGATATTCGGTCGAGGGCCCCTCTTGATAGTACGGTTATCTATCCTATAACCCGGTCTCTCACTAAACAACATGAGACCGGTAAAATAGAAACCCTATCAAGATCATACCTTTGCCTTGCGCTTAAACCACTTGAGGTCGATGATCTTAATCTCCTCAAGACGCACCACCTTCCTCGATTGCGCTTCGGTGAAGATTCACATGATGCTCCCCCATACACCAAGATGGGAGACGCACTCTTCGGCATATCTTCACTTGGCCTTGAGTGATGATCAACCCGCACAAAGCCTTGATCAACACACACTTTTCTTCCCTTAGCTTTGTCTCCAACAAATGGAGATCAAGAAACTCAAATGGACACACCTATAAATATAGCTCAATGCAAACATTAGTCTATAGAGATTGTCATTAATTACCAAAACCATGCATGGGAGCAACCATGCACTTTCAGCCCATTTCTTACATTTAATGTGTTGTCCGACCTCTATCTGTCAGTGACAGTCAAGTTTTATCTTGCATTGGGGTGTTCTGATGCATGTTATTCTTGTGGTTCGTCAAGCCATCCTACTTCGGGATGTCAGGAGAAACAAACTCCGGTACCTTGTCCATTTCTCGGACCAGGTCAAAGTATAGTAATACGCGGAGTAAGAGCTTGTCTAGTTTCTGTTCCGTTCCACCTTGGAGTGTCACACTCTTTTATATCAAGAGGTCGTGCTTAGTCTCATGACGTACTTGGTGAAGTGGTGCTCTTACCCTTCCTTATCCATATACCTCCGAGCTATTCGGGCTCGAGAATGTTGAGGATGAATATCGTTGTGGTAATCGAATATTCTTGGCAATTGCTATTGTTTTGGAAATCCAAGGACTTTGATGGCACTCTTAGCCTGATTGGTAATCCGACCGTCAAGCCAAATAGGCGGAACCGCCAAGTCCGTTTGTTCAGGTGCACACCCTCGGTCAACGAGTTAGATTCGTGTCAAAACTCTCAAGACCACATCTCTTCCTTGAAAAGACATATTCCTCTCGCAACCAGTGACATGTGGTGGTTCGTGTTATCCTGGTCTCTTTCTAGAAGTACTGCCGGGTTGTCCACTGACCGTATTGTCGAGTAGTAATGGAAACCTATCAGAACCATCTTCGTGCCATTATGTAGTACGTGTTCTGGATGTTGGAAGTGCTCTTCCCTGGTCCATGTGCAATGGTTAACATATGTCGCTAAGGGTCCGAGTGAAGTTCACTTGTCTCCTCGGGTTTACTCACAAGTTGGTCATGCATGTGCGGATTGTTGTTGAGATGGTAGGTTGTTACCTCCAGTTCTCTAAATACGTCATGTATGCCACTGGCCGAGTTGTTCTTATTTAAGAAGTTGTCAAATCTCATCATCTTACCGGTGTGTCCCCAATCATGAATCATTTGGGTTTCATTGTTTGGAGTTCATGCTGGTTCAATTTCCTCTGTGTAGTCGTGACCGCCTGGAACTCCCCATCTATCTCGTGTTTCGGAGCTGGACACGGTAGCCCATGTCTTGAGAAACTAGTGACCCTACTTTCCGTTAACTTTCGGAAACTCCCCTCCAGACCTGCTTATCCTGGATAATCTGCATGCCTAACCAACTCGGAACCTCAAGCAGAACTAATGCTTGGTGTCCATCAAGAGCATGACTTAGGCCTAGTTGTAACCCCGACAAGTTCGGTGTGGTGGTTCACGCACCTCACCGGAAGGCCTATTGACGAAATCTCTTAAATCTTTAACATCAACCACTATCCCTGAGGATCAGGTGTAACTTACCCTAGGAGTTTTCCCTTATAGCCTTTCCCTATCGTCAAGTACAACCTTCGCTCGATGATCGATTGAAGGTTATTCCGAAGCCTGAGTGTGATACCTAGAACCTCAAGGAGAACCTTACCACGGAGTTGCTAAATATCTATCGGTCGATCCCCCTACTCCTTGTATCTTGGGAATAGCTCGTATATAAGGTTTGATCTTTTTATCCAATAGTGGATCCATGCTATATCTATCCCTCCTAGGTGTACCCAAGGTTTTTCCCAATCACACGGACAGTGTGTGAATTCATCAGTCACGTTAGGGCCGAGTTTTCAACCTGGTGGAAACATCTGGTATGTCGAAATCGTCGAGTCCAGAAGATGTCCTTTCCCCACACGGTGCTTCAAATCTCTCCGGCCTACACATCGGGGTGGTTTTGAAATGGTGTCTTGGTCTTGGATAAAGATCCTGATAAATTCGGGTGAACAAGTGATCGGTTGTCCTATCCTCGGCTCGACCTTTGTTTGGTCAAGTCGTTCCTAGTTTCTTCAATGGCTTATGGTTTTTGGGCAAGGTTCATTCTGTCCGTCACTTTAAGCTATCTTCTGTTCTTTCCGCCGCATTGTCATGTCATGCTGGTTATCTTAAGTCTGCAACAAGGAAGATCATCGTGGGATCGAGAAGATCGTGAAAGATGCTTGTTGTCGTGTTCCCCTCATCCCTCTTCCTACTCTAGAATCTCGGGACGAGATTCCTGTAAGGGGGGTAGATTTGTAACAGCCCCAAATTTGGTACCCTAAAATTTGAGCCAAATTTTCACTTTTGCATTGCAACTTGCATCATGGCATCCTTTTAAATTGCTAACTTAAGTAAAGCAACAATTGGAAGGCATTAAAAGGGGAGCAAAACCTTCCCAAATTTCCAACTTGTTGAAATTGTTCAAATTGGCAAAACCAAATATTCTTTAGCTTCCATATTTGTCCAGGAAGTTCCAAGAATACATTTCATAATTATTTGGCAAAGTCAAATTCTTGCCAAACAATTAAATAAATTGGGACTTCAAATTTGAGTTAAACCAATTCTTAATTTTGAAACCAAGTTAAACATTTCAAAATTTCCAAATAAAATTATAGGGAGCTTCATTATATTATTGGGAGCGTCCATGAATAATTTCACTTATTTTGAAAAATGTTAAGGTACCCCAATTAAATGGATTTTGCATTTGATCAAAAATGTCATTTGTAAAACCCTATGAAAAAATGTTGTGCAAAACTTTTTATTTTGCCACACCAATTTTTGTGGAGCTTCTACATGTCATGGGGAGGCTACATGAATTTTGGCAGATTTTATAAAATTGTTTAAAGGCCACAATTAATTTCCCAAAGTTGTTGTTTAAAAGAATTCCCGAAAAGTTTAAAAAAGGAAAAAGGCCACAGGGGGGTTTTCAGAAAATTGCCTTTCCCTGTCGCCACAGTGGCGCACTGTGCCGCCAAGGCCACGCTGCTGCTGTGTCCTCCTATGCGCCTCGCGCCACGCCCCCCCTGCGTGGTTAAGGACCACCACGACGCCCTCTGCTTCCCCCACTGCTCTCTCTCTCTTGTGTCGCTCCAAACCCCAAACCCTAGATCGAGCTCCATGTCCACCACGGCCGCCGCCGTACCCTTCAAATCGCCGGTGACCGAGGCCGTCCCCTTCAAATCGCCGATGACCGAGGCTCGGGGTCGCCGCAATCGACCTCCCCGTCCGATCCCCTCCCGCTCTGGCCGCCGCTGTTCGAGCTCGCGCTCATCGCTGCCCCGCCTCCTTCGGCCTCCCCAAACCCTTCATCATCTTCGTGGTGAGCACCCGGTCCTCAGGACCCCCTCTCCGTCGTCCTCTCGCTCTGGTTCGTCGCCACGTTGCTCGCCACCATGTGCCGCCGCCGCGCGCCGTCGCCGTGGTCGCTCCTGCGACCAGTAGCTAGCGGCGCCGCCACCGTTAGATTCCTCTCGCCGAGTAGAGCACGTAGGTAGTCTCGTTTGGGCCTATCCCGCGTTAGAGCGTCGCCGTCGTGGTCGACCGTGCCGCTCCGCCGCTGGACGTGCTCACCGGGACTTCTCCGGTGACCATTTGGTCACAACGCTACCACCGTCAGGTAGCCTGCGCCACGCCGCGTCCCCTGCGCCCCTCCGCTCGCTCCCTCGCGCGCCCGCTCGCCGCAGCCATGCGGCACCGTGCCGCGGTCACCGCGCTCCGCGTGCCGGTCATGGCCTTCCGGGGTCAAACTAACCGTGGGACGCCTGGCTGACATGGATACTGACATGGCCTTGGGCCCAGCGGTCCTACTCGGTGGCTGGGCACAGGCCGGGTGAAAAAAGTTTGGTTAATTTTCTGGTTTTAATGTTTAGACAGAAAATGCAAATGATTTTGTAAATTCAATAATTTTTGTTTTATAACTCGGAAAATTACAAATGATATGTCAAAATGTTCAGAAAAATCATATCTATCTATTAGTATCATTTCTATGATCAACTAAAATTATTAAATTGTCTTTAATTAATAAATACTAAAATGTCAGATTTAATTCAATATTTAGAAAATTCATAACTTGAACAATAACTATCCAAAAATTATGAATGAGGTATCAAAATGTTCAGTAAACAATGAACTACAAGTTTATGTCATTT
The DNA here is from genome assembly GCA_012064385.1 of Puccinellia tenuiflora. Classification (NCBI taxonomy): domain Eukaryota; kingdom Viridiplantae; phylum Streptophyta; class Magnoliopsida; order Poales; family Poaceae; genus Puccinellia; species Puccinellia tenuiflora. Next base: position 181,968 of record QRDG01001266.1, read on the forward strand.
GAGAGAGTTGTAGATTTAAATTTTGTGATGTTTAAAAAAATTAAGTAAAAGGGGCAGAATTAAATCACCTTTTGGGAAATTCATAACTTGGTAAATAATGACTCAAAAATTATGTTTAATAGCCCAAAATGATCAGCAACTCAAGGGTTGTTTAGCTATGTTAAGTTCAAAGCATGAAACCAATTTTTCCTTTGATGTCATTTTCGAATTGGTTAAAATGATTTAAATTGAATAACCGTTTAAATCACCATTTCATCATCGTTAATCGAAAAATTGCAAACGAAGTACCAAAATGATCAGGAGAACAATACCTATCTAATAATGTCATTTTCATGCATATATGAATCATATTTTAGTACTGGACATTTTGGGTAAATGCTTAATTCACTAAGTTAAATATGGAGTTATAACCCGTTAATTGCGATAATTATTTTAGGGGTTCCATTTAACTTGTGGGACATGCCCAAGACCATTTCAGTGCATAATTTGACCATCTCATCATGAGTGTGCATTGCACCTTTGTATTCGTGCTATTTATTTCGTTTCCGGTTATTGTTTGTGTTTCGGTAGATTCCAGAGTCGAGTTTCCACCACAATACCTCGACGATCCGCGCAACCAACACTATCAGCAAGGCAAGAGATAACCTAACCTTCTTGGCATATAGAATCCTATTGTTTATACAAGTATTTTCTCCACCATAATATTGCATTCGATTCCAATGTCAGCTTTGATCAAGATATAGAGTATCCTATGATATGCATGGTCCCCTGAACCATCACACGTTTCCCCTCCTATGAACCATAAGTTTGATGTGTTGGCCCGGTTTACAGATATAATTGTTGTATATATATGCTTAGCTATGCTTAGCCATGCTTAGTCGAATGCTATATTTGTCCGGTGATTTAAATTCCATAATTATGATGTTGATGGAATGTTTCGGACATGGTGGTTACTTGTGATACTTAATTAAATTGCTTAAAAGGCTTGGATGAGTTGCCATCGGGGTTATGGTGTTTTGCCTCATCCTTGTCGCCTAGGTGCGAGTTCTTTAGCTCTTGAACCAAGACGAGCGTGCTTCCATTAGTGGGAGTATGGGCTCCTTAATAACTAAATAACTTGTGCGGGCGTATTCAAGGGTCCTCTAGTTTGCTATTTTCATTTGCGTGTGGGTGTGTGAGTGGAAAAGAAACGATGAGGTTGATGGTGTTTAGGACGTGGCGACGGGGGCAGGGGCTGAAATAGGTTGGGTAAACTTGTCCTGTCGTCACAGATGATCCTTGGATAGTCTCATGCGAGGTAAAGGTTTAACCGCTCCCACTTGCCAGTTTTCCCCGGAAGAGAACTAATCAGGCGAGCCGGACGGTACCAATGGGTAAATTAGTACACCCCTGCAGGGTTTAATCTTTTCGAAAAGCTGTGTCCGCGGTTATGGACGACTTGGGAATAGACGATAAGATCATAGAGAACCTGAACATAATTAATTAATTTGGCAGCTAGAGGTTGCATTTCAATGTGTGTTAAACGGTTCATTTTCTCGAGGGTGATTCGAGGGAGTGCCTTGGTGGAGATGAGAGGTTTCTGGATACAAGTTGGTTCGATGAGAACCGAAGATCAAAGTTTACTATCTTATCCCTTTTATGAAAAACACTCTGAGTAGTCGATGCCATGTGTCGTTCATATCTTTTTAAATAAAAACTAGCTTTATGCAAAACAACTACTATACAGCTTTAGAGCCTCCGTCATCATTGGGCCTATATCGCCCTACTAAACTTGCGAGTACATCGTACTCAGTCTCTCTTTGCTGTTTTTATAATTTGTTTCAGAGGAGGACGACACCGAGCAGACAGGTGGTTTCTTTTTGGACATCGACGAGTAGTTCGGGGTTCCCAGGTGGCAGCTTGGGACGTCCTAGAACAGGCTGGCACGGGATGTTTATTTTTAGGCCTCTTAGGCCATATTTTGGATCTTGTTGTTAGACAACACTACCTCGCTTCCGCATGATGTAATGATGGGTCTGTGACCCCTGTGTGTGATTTGTATCTTTCTCATATATGAGTTGCTATATGATCTCTTTGTGTCGTAGAGTCTGTGATGTGGCAGTTGTTCCGTAGTCTTGATCTCTTTATTATGCATGATAGCTATGTCTGAGCTTATGGCATGATCGAAGTGTTGCGTTGCCGATGATCCATTTCGAGCACGCCTGCCAAAGGTTTTGGCCTGGGATTGGTAACCCCAAAAACCTTCGATTGTGTAGCATGACCGATTGCTCATAGCGTCATTGTATTGTTCCGGGGTCGGGGCGCTACATTACTATATTGCCTCTCTTCATTAATTAGCCGACACATCATCTTTTTTTCTTAGGTGGCATCTATGTTACAACCTTATTAGTTACTAGCACTGTGGTCAGCCTTAGTTGTACTAGAGGATCAAGTCAGCCTTAGTTCAAACAATTACCATGTTTGAATCTCTTGTGCTTTATAAAAGCAGGCCTCGTGTGAGCCTTTCCTCTAAAAAAGGTCATGCTGATTGGCAATACACTCCTGCCCAAAGTTTGGTATCATCGCAATGAAACCATAGTCCTCTCAATGTTAGGTTTAGAACTTATGATATGGTTTTATGTTGCTATGAATGTGACAAAATTTTAGATACAAATTTCCATAGCAGTGCGTAGGGTATCAACTAGTTCATCGTACGGTAGCATCCCGAGTGTGTTAGCAGCCACATTACACCAACCGTTACTGACAATGACATGGGCCTCATCCTACGTGTACTCGGCCCAAGAGACTTGTGCACTTCAATAGAAAGTACCTCGGTGCAGACTCGACAAAAGTGAAGGAAGCGAAACTGCTCCCTATATAACACATGCCACCAAAAGCAATTTCTCCTCGAGATCAGGCCAAGGCGCCAAGGCGGTGGTGGTAGATAGAATATATATTTAATAGTTAGCGATTCATGTATCACGAATTTCTTTAATATTTTCTCGAACTAGACACATCTCAAAACATATATGCGAGTGAGGAATATGTGTGCTAACTTCCGGTATCAGAGAAAATCTTCTCCCCTTCTTCTCACCACATTGGAAACTCGCAAGCAACCTGAGGATCGCCGAGATTTTGCGACGACATGGATCCGGCTCTCCGAGACTACCTCGATCGGATGCAGTTAGATTTGGACACACGTTGCGATGCAGCGATGACCAACAACACGACGCTGATGTGATGGGGTCGTTGCATAGAAAACAAAAATTTTCCTACGAAACAAGCGGAAGAAACCCCAAGGATCTAGATCTATTAGACGAAGGTAGCGAAGGTGAGATCCAATCTCTTACCCTTGAAGATCGAACAAACGCGTTTTGTCGATGCAGGGGTTGGCTAGTCGATCCCCGCAACTAGACTCATCTAGTCGCGAGGAGATGTATTTCCTCGAAGATCCAATCCGATGAAGTGCCACAACGGGCAGCACCTCCGCGGTATCCACACGTACGGCTCGATGTAGATCTCTGCCTTCTTGATCCCGCAAGCAAGGTGGAGATGGCTAGATGGATCTCGGCACCACGACGGTTGTGGTGGCATTGATGGTGGAGTGCTCCATCCGATAGGGCTTCGCCAAGCCATGTGAGAGGGAGAGGGAGAGGAGGAGGCGCAGCAGCCCCTTAGGGCAAAGGAGGTGGTGCGGCTATGGTGGAGGTGGCGGCAGCCCTCCGGGGAGAGGTGGCGCACTAGGGCAAAGGGGAGGCGGCGGCTAGGGCAAGGTGGGTGCGGCTAGGGCTCCAAGCACTAAGGTGTGCCGCACCCCCTCCTCCCTTTAAATAGGTGGAGGGCAAGGGGGAACCCTAGGCCGGCCGGCCTAGGGCTTGCTTGGCCCCCAAGCAAGTGGAGTCCTCCTAGGACTCCTCCTTCTCCTTTGGCCGGTTTGGCCCATATGCGCCATTGTGTGGTGCGGCTGGCCCAAGTGGCTAGCTGCACCACTTTGGTCCATGTGGGCCCCATATCTTATGTGGGTCCCACTTCTAGACTCCTCTAGAACTTTCTAGAACCTTCCGGTACCCTACCGAAATATTCCGGAACTTTTCCGATACCTCCGGAAACCACTTTCCTTATATGAATCTTATTCTCCGGACCACTCCGGAACTCCTCGTGATGTCCGGGATCCTATCCGAGACTCCGAATCACCATTCGTTCATTCCATCAAAATATCTCATCGCTAACCCTAGCTACATCGGAGCGTTAAGTGTGTGACCCTACGGGTTCGAGAACATGCAGACATGATCATATCAATAATCAGCAGCGGGACCGGGATGCCCATATTGACTCCTACATATTCAACGAAGTTCTTTATCGATTGAACCACGATGCCGGAGATTCTTAATCTCGTATACGATTCCCTTTGTCTCACCGATATTTAATTTGCCCGAGACTTGATCGTCGATATCTCCATATCTGGTTCAATCTCGTTACTTGGCAAATTCTCTTTACTCGTCCATAATATAGGATCTCCGTGATTAACACTTAATCACATGGTTGCAACCTTTCTTGATGCTATATTACCGAGAGGGCCCAGAGATATCTTTTCTGTCACAAGGAAGGACAAATCCCACTCTTGATTCATGTCACCCAACAAATACCATCGGAGATACCTGAAATCCACCTTTATAATCACCCAGTTACGAAGTGACGTTTGATGTCCACAAAGCATTCCTCCGGTAAACGGGAGTGACATAATCTCATGGTCTAAGGAAACTATACTTGGCATACTAAAAGTGTTGGCAATGAAATTGTGTGACACGATCAATTGCAACTCTTTATTATTGGGTCTTGTCCATCACATCATTACTCCTAATGATATGACTCCATTATAAAGTGACTATAACAAGTCCATGGTTAGGAAACTCTAACCATCTCTTGACTAATGAACTAGTCCAGTAGAGGCTTACTAGGGACACTTGTTTGTTTATATTCCACACATGTATTATGTTTCCGGTTAATACAATTATAGCATGGATAATAAACTATTATCATAAACATGAATATGCTAATAAACCATTTTATTATTGCCTCTAGGGCATATTCCCAACATGATGGCCAACCAGGAGGGGTTGGTCGAACAGATCTCACGACACAGTCCAGCCATATCCGTGAGCTCGCCGACTGGAAACCCGATTTGGAGTCCCGCCTCGACAAGCTTCAGGACGCAGTGATAGATCTACAAAGCGCGCATTCGCCATCACCAAGCGTTGCTGGTGGACCGTCGCCCCTTCCTCAGGCACACATGACGAGGAGGTCCACGGGTGGAGTGACCACTGCGAGTTCAACAACTCCGGAGGGTTGTCGGCGGTGAAAGCAACTAGTCGCCACGTCTAGGTTCAAGTGCAATGATCGAACCCAACATCACATTTCCCAATGCTCTGACTTGGGGACAAGCCAACACTAAGGGGGGTTGGGGGATGTTAACAATCACAATACACCAACAACTACTGACAATACATGGGCCTTGTCCTGAATCGTACTCGGTCCAAGAGACCAGTGCAGTCCAACATAAGACTAATCACAATGGGGTTATCATAAGTAGTATCATAGGTGCCATGTTGGCAAAAAGATGATGTGGCATAACAATAAATGAAGAGAGAGGAGGTAGTGGTATCATGATATGATACCGTAACATAACGGATTTTAAGACACAATGAGTCTATAAGCTAATAAATGCAATATATTTTGATACTACAAATATGTTACTATCCATTATAGAGATAGTAATATAAACTACACTAGTAGGAAAAGGGCTATAGCCGTCGAGCTCGCGCTGGCGAACAAAAAAACACTTCGCTAGTGGTAAATATCACAGGCGAATATTGATTCCACTTCGCCAGTGGTACTTGCACTACCACTGGCGAACACGATTCCCTGTCCGCCAGTGGTAAGGGCGTGACCAGGGCGACCCCAGCGGGGCCACCTACCGCTGGCGAACATGCTTTCCTGCTCGCCAGTGGTAGGTGGCCCCGCTGGGGTCGTCCGGGGCCTCACTTACCACTGGCGAACATGCTGAAGCTGTTCGCCAGCGGTATTTTAAGTATCATTGGCGAACAAGCTGCCAGTTCGCCAGTGGTAACCTGGGGCTTCCACTTCAACTCGACCAGCCCCCATCCCCACTCCATTATTGCACATCACTCTCCCATTCACACTAGCTCAAACCTGCCCCATTAAATCCCTACCCCCCCCATCATTTCCCACTAGTTTTAACCAATAAAAACTAGTTTACTTTATACATCTAGCCTCACATCCCTCTCTACATCATATCCACCAAATGATTTCCCTCCACAACTATTCTAGATCTAAATCTAGCCCCACTCTCTCTCTCTCTCTCTCTCTCTCTCTCTTCAACACAAAGACTCAAAGCTCTAAGAATTCCACACCACTTTCTCGGTGAACTTGACTCGATCTCGTACGTGTGGTCATCTAATTATGATAGATCGACTATATATAAATTAAAGATTTTTTGTGAAATTTGACCGGAAATTGCCGGAATGGACTATATATATGTGTGAAATTGTGCATGTTGTGGTTGTGTGAAAATGTGAAATTAAAATGAGTTGTCAATATTTTGTCGGGATGTTGATTAATTTCCATCTCGGTAAATTTTGGCACTCCTTCTTAGGTCCTATTTCTAGGAAGGTCATGCCGAATTTTTTCGTGAAAACGATATATATATGGTTCTAATAATTGTATTATTTGTTATACACCATGCAGGCGACAATGGTCACTTTGAGCGAACGTGTCGTGAATAGATACTTGAGGTACGCGACGGAAGACATGTTACGGCATAATCGCAAAATGATACAATGTCTACACCACGACAATGTCCGTGTCGAATATGCAGACTAGAGGG